>PVHT021183696.1:33005562-33082609 GCA_004024745.2 Catagonus wagneri | reverse complement strand
ACTTTCTTTTTCCCATTTGAAGTTCTTGCCACCTTTGTCAAAGATCAATTGGGCGTAGGTGTCTGGGTTTATTTCTGGGGTCTCTATTCTGTTCCATTTGTCCGTATGTCTGTTTTGGTATATGGTCCTATTTGGGTTAAATTTGTTCGGGGCCCTTTGTTCTTCCTGTATCTTGATACCAGTTTCCTTTAGTTTTGGAAAGTTTTCAGACATAACTTCTTCAAATATATTTTCTATCCCCTTTTCTTTTCCTTCTCCTTCTGGAATTCCTACTATATGTAGATTGACCCACTTTATATTATCCTGTATTGCTTCCATGTCTTTTCATTTGGTTTTCTCTCTGCTGTCCTAATTGGGGGATTTCCCTTATTCTATCTTCCTAGTCACTAATTCTTTCCTCTGCATTATTCAGTCTGCTCCTTATTGACTTTAGTTCAGTTTGTTTCTCTGCAAATGAATTTTATAATTTTTCTATGTTCCTCCTTATATTTTCTAGTTCCTTTCTAAAGGAATCTTCATTACTGTTCATATCTGCTTTTAATTCCTTAATATTCAGCCTTAATTCCTTCAGTATTTTCATTACTTACCTTTTGAACTCAGTGTCTGTTAGACTGCAGAGGTCTGTTTTATTGTTTGCTGCTTCAGGTGAATTCTCCTGTTCTTCTAATTGGGAATGGTTCCTGAGCTACTTCATCTTGCTTATGTTTTTCTTTTTCTGTGAGTTTAGGGAAACCAATCTTTAATCTTGGAGGTCTTCTTCTATGCAGAGCTCCCCTTTGTATTTTGTGCAGGCTTACTATTTATTTTTGTCATGAGAGTTTGAATATTTGCTGTCTCTTTCTTTGACGTGAGCAGGCTGTTATCCCCAGGGTACTGAGTGTGTTTCCAGGGAGAAGGAGGCAATGGGTAGGGCTAGTAGTCAGTGCTGGGTTGCTGGGCTCTTAAGAGCAGCAAGGACCTGCAGAAAGGTGGTGCAGGCTACTCCTAGTTGCAGGGCCCTGGGAAGTGGTAATGAGCCTAGGCAGATTTACAGGGTGCCCAGAGCATTTGGCAGTGGCAGCAGCAGTGTGTGTGAGTTCCCAGGGGAGTGAGAGCAACAAGAGGTAGTGTTTTATTGCAATGCCCTCCTCTGAGGTGATTGGAGCCACAAGTGTTATTTGTTCAGGTACCCTTAGTGGTAGTGGGCCATATCCCCCTCTAGAGTTAGTTATAACTGTGGTGGTTTGCCCCTGACACCTGCAGACCACAAAAGAAACACCCCGTCTCACTTAGCCCACACAGGAGGTGCTGCATAGGCTGCTCCTAGTTGCAGGATCTTGGGAAGTGACAGAGGTCAAGCATGTGGGCACTGCCTGGAGCATTCAACAGTGACAGCAACAGGTCTGGTGTGCTCCCAGGAGTGCAAGAGCCACAACAGGTGGTGTTTGTTCACAGTGACCTCCTCTGTGGTACCCTTGAGGTAACTGGGACCACAAGTTGTGCCTATTCATGGACCCACTAGTGGTGGCAGGCCAACCCACCTCTGGAGTCAGAGATAACTGTGGTGTTTTGGCCCCACCACCTGCAAACCATGCAAAAAGCACCCCATCCCTCTTAGCCCATGCGGGAGGCACTGCACCAGCTGCTTCTAGTTGTATAGTCTTGGGAAGGGACAGTGATCAAGCATCTGGGCACTGCCCAGAGTGTTTGGCTGTGGCAGCTGCAGGGTGGGTGAGTTTCCAGGGGGGTGAGAGCAATAACATGTGGCACTTGGTTGCATTGCCTTTTTTTTTTGTTTTTTGCCAACCCCTGAGGTGACTGGAGCCACAGGTGGAGCCCACTCACAGGCCCCCAGTGGTGGCAGGCTATGCCTCCCTCTGTCCTCTGAGACAACTGCCATAGCCCATCCCTGCTGCCTATAGATCACGCAAGAGGCACCACATCTCACTTAGTCCCCTGTTACCCTTAGCCCCCACAAGCAGTTCCCAGCCACCTGTAGCCTGCACAAGGAGCCCCAGGTCTTCCATAACCTGAGCAAGTGTCTTCTTGCCATCGACAGCCTGCCCTCTGTGCGTGTGAGCAAGGAGATTGCTATGATGGTCCACCCCTCCTCCTCTCACCCTTTCCAGCGATGGTGCCTTGCTTCTTCTGCAGGCCCAGACCTTCTCCCAGGTTCCCTTTGCCATGGCGTTCCACTTCCCAACCCATATCACACCACTCCCCAGCCCACTACACACTACTCCTTAGCCCCTGAGGCTGTCCACACACAGCCAACCCTAGTCCTCTCCCTGGCACTGACCTCTGGAGCCTAAGTCTCAGAAGCCCAGCCCCTGCCCATCTGAGGCTGTGGTGTCCAGGCCAGTGGTACAGATGATCTGTGTGGCTCTCACTCTACTTTGCCCTCCTCAATCCAGCTGCTATGCTTTTCTCAGTGACTCTGAGGTCCCTCCATCTCGGCTGATCTCCCAATCTGTTAGGTGGCTTCCCAGGGTGTGGGGTCCTTTATTCCTTCAAAGCTCCTTCTCAATAATGCTAGTCCCATTCTGATTCCTTTTCTCTCTCTCTTTCTGTTTTGTTCTACCCAGTTAGAACAGGAGTTTCTTGCCCTTTTTGAAGGTTTAAGTTCTTCTTCCAGCATTCAATAGATGTTCTGTGGGAGTCATTTTACATATAAATATGTTTTTTTGATGTGTTTGTGGGAGAAGGTGAGCATGACATCTTACTATTTCACCATCTTTATCTGCCTCTCTGAATTGTCACTTCTTCTTATAATTTTTAACCGAAGACTCATGACCTTGACAACAGAGTGGGTAAGTTCAGTTTTAATGACTGCATAATAAAAAAGGAAAACCAGAATATTTATGAATTTTCCTAGTGACTATAAACCTAATGTCCATAATTCATTGAAATCCTCCTTTCCCATGATATCATCAGTTAGCTTCTATAATATAAGCTGGGACTATCACACAATGACTTTCAAACTCTGGTACTGGACTCATTTGTGGTTAGAAAAATCAAATATTTAATTGTTTCTCAAATAGCATTTTTAAATGAAAGGTGAACATCATAGAATTAAGTTATGTAGAATAGATCAGTTCATGTTAGTGAAACAAAAGTATTATTTTGTGAAATTATATACATATATATTTTAGGTCTATATCAATCCAAAATATATACATATGACATTATTAAATGTAAAATTACAATACACATACACACTGTAATGCATAGTCAAAAATGCTTAAAGATGTTGTTTTAATATATGCATTCAGGCTGTGACATTGTGTGGTCTTATACTTTACTTAGTTTTGGATGAACTTATATACTGACATTTTACAAAGTTCTTTCACATGTATTTTAGTTTGCCCTTAAAACAACCTTATAAATATGTATATGTATCTGCAAAATGCAAAGCTAAGTCTAAGCAGTATGGTGCCTTGACCAAGGGCATAATTTGCAAGTAGCAGGGTGATGTCCCTTTACAATTATGATGTTAAAACCTATTCTTTCCACTACCCAGTGATACACTGCCAAAACAATTATGGCTTATAGATTTTTACTAAATTCTAAGATTCACTCTTGTTCCTTTTATATATTTATGTATGTACGTATGTATGTATTTACAAATTAGAAATAATTATGTATCTTAAAATGGATATAATTATTTAATATGTAAAGTCTCAGCCATGCCAGCATTAGTTTATGTCTCTTAATATTAAAAAGAAATAAGGTGAAAAACTCTTTAGGTAGTTACAATTATTAAGCACTGAGGCTATATATAGCAAAAAGTGATATACCTGCCTGGTGGTGGGATGTACAATATATAAGACAATACAACGTAAAATGCTGTTGTAGAAACATGTGAAGAATCATGAAGGATATTGAGGTGGACATAAGAAGCACAGACTGAGTCCATGAAGTTTTGAGTAGTTATGAGTCTAGAGGAAACTTTAATAAGACTTTGACAAATAACCAGAAAGATGTATTAAGTGGGGTTAGGGATGTAGTAAAGACATACCAATTTGAAATTAGAATTCATTCTTTTGTCAGACATTTATTTAGGATGAATAATGTGCCAGTAGATAACTCTAGGTGATTGGAATGTAAGGATTTAAAAAATAACCTCTTACTTTCAAAGAATTTAAAAGCGAAGAGAAGACAGTGTAGTTCAAACAGTTGTTATGTTAGAGAATTTGAATAAGAAGGGTAACTAGGCTTTCTGGTTGTGGTGCAGTGGAAACAAATCCAACTAGGAACCGTGAGATTGCGGTTTGATCCCTGGCCTAACTCAGTGGGTGAAGGATCTGGCATTGCCTTGAGCTGTGGTGTTGGTCGCAGATGTGGCTCGGATCTGGCGTTGCTGTGGCTGTGGCCCTAGCCTGGGAATCCCCATATGCCGCGAGTATGGCCCTAAAAAAACAAAAGACAAAGAAAAAATTAAAAAAAGAAGGGTAACTACTGATTATCAATATTCTATTTAAGAATGGTTTGCAAACCACTTAATATGAGTTTTAAGGTTATGAATAGTACAACTAAATTTCCTATATTCAGATTTTGTCTATGTTCAGGACATTTACTTTATCTGTACGTTAGTTTTCTTGTATATAAAATAGATATAATAAAATTTACATTAGCCAGTTTCTGTCATGATTGAAAAAGTATATGTTTTTTTCTGTGTATGTGTGTAGTATGTGTGTGTGTGTTTGTGTGTGTGTATTCATTGCTAACCACTTAATAAGCAATGCATTGTAGGCTAATTCTATAATTATTACAACAGATAGTAGACTATAGATCTTCTGTGTTTATCCACATTTTAAAAAATATTTTAATTTTTTTTCATTCATGTGAAAATTGTCACAATTTACTGAAGGATCTTTAGAAAGGGAATGACTTGCTTCATCCAAACTGCTCTTCCATTCCTTCCTTCTTATTTTCCCTAACTTGTATTTCTTTATTTTCTGAATGCACAGTGCATTACTTGTTATCTTTTAATTAAAAATAACAAAGTAAAAACATTTAATTGATCAAATTGTGTGAATATAAGGCTAAACTATAAAAATTCCACTATATTATATCAAAATGTACAGTTACAAGGAAAACATTGCTAATTGGTATTTGAAAAAAGATTTTTGGCTATGCCCATGATGTGCAGAAGTTCCTGGGCCAGGGATAAAACCTCTACCACAGCAGTGGCAATGCCAGATCCTTACTTGCTAGGCCACCAGGGAACCTAGGGTATCTGAAATTTTAACTTCTAGAAAGTTTTGATTTTGTTATGTTAGATAATTTGTATTTTTATTATACATAAATTATACCCTCTTTGTTTAAATACTAAGAAGCTATAGAATCTGAATTAGGGAGTTCCCATCATGGCTCAGCAGGAACAAATCTGACTAACATCCATGAGGAAGCAGTTTCGATCCCTGGCCTTACTCAGTGGGATGAGGATCCAGCATGAGCTGTAGCGTAGGTCGCAGATAGAGGCTCTGACCTGGCAAGTCTGTGGCTGTGGTGTAGGCCAGCAACTACAGCTCCAATTCAACCCCTAGCCTAGGAACTTCCATATGCCATGGATGCGGCCCTAAAAAGATTAAAAAAAAAAAGAAGAATCTGAATTAGGATACCTTGATTTTTATTACCATTTTGCAGTGGCAATCACACTGATCCAACAGTGAGGGTAGTGATATGTTTCAATTTCCTTGACATAATATTATGCAAATTCAGAACTTGTTTTGGTTATGGCACATAATTATAGTCTTTATTTTCAAGTTTGTAGCCTATAAAACACTGTCACTTGCATGATCATATTTTATTTGTCCCATAACAGTTATATGCAGTGTTCCTTGTCTGTTCAAAAGACAGTCAATTTTTTTCTCCAAATATCTGAAAATATTGTTGTCAGAGAGTTAAATTTTAAATTCAGCTCATGATGGAAGAAAATGTTCAATCCTAAATGTACCATTTTACAGAATAAGCGGCAAATATGTGAAATTTTTATTTTTATTTTTGGCTTAGTCTATGTTAGGATTAAGTGTTTTGGTGTAAAAATATTAAAAAGCACATAAAGCAGGTGTGGGGATTTATCAAGAGAAGATAGAGTTATTTTCGGGAAAAAAATAGTTGATATAGAATTTTGTGAACATCAGAGCCCTATTGTGAGTAAGTAGAATCTCACCAAATAGATGACACTATTTTTATTTATCAAAACCAAGACATAGAAGAAAAAAAAATGCAAACAAATTTTATGGCTGGAGAAATTCTTGACGAAGAAATGTGGAATAATTAAAACTTAAATAACCTGAAATCAGCATTTGATATAATCCAAATTATTTGTAACCATATCTAACTCTCTAAATCCCAGATGGGTTACCAAGTCACCAGATATTAGCAAGATATTGAAATAAACAAACGACCTTCAGATACTCTGGTATCTTTTTTTTTTAATTATTTATTTATTTTTCGTCTTTTTGTCCTTTTATGGCCACACTCTTGGCTTGTGGGGGTTTCCAGGCTAGGGGTCTAATCGGAGCTATAGCTGCTGGCCTACGCCACAGCTACATGGGATTCGAGCCACATCTGCGACCTACACCACAGCTCATGGCAACGACGGATCCTTAACCCACTGAGCAATGCCAGGAATCGAACCCGCAACCTCATGGTTCCTAGTCAGATTCGTTTCTGCTGTGCCACGATGGGAACTCCCAGATACTCTGGTTTCTGATTA
Source organism: Catagonus wagneri (assembly GCA_004024745.2). Classification (NCBI taxonomy): domain Eukaryota; kingdom Metazoa; phylum Chordata; class Mammalia; order Artiodactyla; family Tayassuidae; genus Catagonus; species Catagonus wagneri. The sequence goes on along the minus strand of PVHT021183696.1, from coordinate 33,075,906 downwards.
CAGATTTACATTTTCCCATCTACTTCTTTCCCATGTGAAATTTAGATATTTGTTTAGAACTGGTGTAGTCTAGCTATATACATGTATTAGTTGCATAGGCTAAGTAGCATATAACAAATGTCTTTCTAACTTTATACAAGTTGGTAGTAAAAACTTCTATGTTGAATTTATCAACTCGATGATATACACTTATATGTAGACAGTCATATGTATTTCATATTTACTAAGCTCATGCCCTCTCATACGTACACTTAATAAAACATTTTCCAAATTCTGACTCGAAATGTGATTTTTTTGCCCTTGATGTAGTAACATTTTGCGGTGTCCATACCGTGATCTGTTGCCATGGTGTAATGTTACAGAGTCCATCATGTGTAGGCCACATCCTAATTCGTCCTGTTTTAGTGGTGTGTATTAAATTGCCCCAGTGCACCTTGAATTCCTACAGTCAATAAACATGATTAATATGTCTAAAAATGACAGTCTGTTGTAAAGATAATGCTGTAAGTCACTGCCTAGGTTGAATATATCTTAAATTAGCAGGAGACTATTTTCTGTAGGTGATGATTAGATTGCTATTCTGGGAAAATGACAGCATATAAGTTTATCTCAGAGAAGAAGTAATGGGTATTTATTTCCAATTAATGTCAGCACATCTTGACCCTTCTGTTTATGTGACAAATAACCAACATGGGTCTCATTTATAAGAATGACCTATTTTATGGGAGAGTATGACTAATGAAAAGGCTAATCAAAGAAACTCTCCTAGTGGCTGCCCGTCATTCGCTCAAAGCACAGGGATGCTTTTTATCCTAAAACAAAAATCCTGGCCCCCCCCGCCCGACCCCATTATGTAATAATGTGACCTTATTGTTATTTTGTTAATTAAAAACTAAATCCCACCTATGTGAATTTCTTCAAATATTTATTCCTCTTTATTGATAACAGGAGTGCTTTAGAAAGCAACTAGTGTCTCAGCTAATTTTTGTATGTAACAAGGTTGAATAATACAAAGTATCACATTTTCTTTGCAACAGCAAGCCATAAACCAAAAAAAAAAAAAACCTCAAAAATAACACAACTGCCCTGCTATCTTCTTTAATATTGAATTTGTGTATAATCTTGGGAGAATTTAATTACTCATCAAAGATATTAGTTTCAGCTTAATTATATCCAGTGTATTTATTTATCCATTGGATACTCTCAGAATTTTACCAAGTCTAAACTGTGCATGTTTCACACCTACTACTGCCCATTTTCAAAAGCCAAGTAAATGATCCATAAGTGAACAATACACTAAATAAATAAACACTAAGAAAACATTTCTTAAGCATCTGTTCTAGGAAAAGCATCTAAGGAAATAATTGGATGGAAAATGGGAAAGGTTTTTTATTTGTTGGTTTGTTGGTTTATATCTTAGCAGTGTGTAGTACTTGTTTGATCAGTTTTCAGTCAATAACCGTATTAAGCTAAAGTATTAAAAGAATGTATTGAGTTTGTTATCAGGGTAGTAACACATACTCTTATAAGAAAATCTCAAAAAATGCAAATGGGAAGAGTGCAGGGAACATTTTCTAAATCAGAAATTGCTTAAGAGGGAGTTCCCGTTATGGCTCAGTGGTTAACGAATCCGACCAGGAACCATGAGGTTGTGGGTTCGATCCCTGGCCTCGCTCAGTTGGTTAAGGATTCGGCATTGCTGTGAGCTGTGGTGTAGGTTGCAGATGCGGCTAGAATCCTGCATTGCTGTGGCTGTGGCTGAAGGCCGGCTGGCTACAGCTCCGATTAGACTCCTAGACTGGGAACCTCCATATGCCACGGTGTGGCCCTAGAAAAGCCAAAAAAAAAAAAGAAAGAAAGAGAAATTGCTTAAGAAATGTTTCAATAAAAATAAAAGTTCCCCCCAAAAAGAGTGTGTCATTTATTTTTCCTTTTTAAGTAATTTTCTCTGAGTATAAATCGTTAGGAGTTTTCTGACAGGCAATGCTAAATTCACCTGTTTTTTCTGTGTATGTATGTGTTTTAATGATGGAATAGAACATAGGACTTCTGTACTCTAAGAGATACTATGTAAAATAAAAATCAGAACCATGATTTAAAAAGAGTTTTGAGTGCAAAGATGGTGCTGCTAAGAGATGCAATTAAAATTTAGTATAGGTTAAGTTTAGGTACCATATTTCAAGCAAATACAAATGACCTATGTAGGACAAACTACAAAGTGTTTAAGTTCACTGCAATCTGCATCATTTCATGAGTAGCTTGGCCATCATAAAGTCAAGGCAGTGTATGCTAGGCGGTAGAAGTCTAGGATTATTTCTTTTCGCTTTTTTGGGGGGTGGGGCACTTGCAGCACATGGAAGTTCCCAGGCTAGGGGTTGAATTGGAGATACAGCTGCTGGCCTACATCACAGCCATAGCAACATGGGATCTGAGCCACGTTTGTGACCTACACTGTGGCTCATGGCAATGCAGGACCCCTGACCCCATTGAGAGAGGCCAGGGATTGAATGCACATCCTCATGGGTACTAGTCAGATTTGTTTCCGCTGCGCCACAGTGGGAAGTCCCTATCTTTTTTTCTTTTCCTTTTTTTAAGTGCCACACCCGTGGCACATGGAAGTTCCCAGGATAGGTTTCAAATCAGAGGTATAGCTGCCAATCTGTTCCACAGCCACAGCACCATGGGATCAAAGCCACATCTGTGACCTACACTGCAGCTTGCAGCAATGCTGTATCCTTAACCCAGCAAACTTCACCTGGGATCGAACCCACATCCGCAATGGACACTATGTTTTTAACCCACTGAGATGCAAAGGGAACTCCAGATCCAGGATCTTTAACTACTGAAGCTCTACTTCTGGAATCATATCTTGACTATGTCTGTTTTTGAGTCTAATTTGTAAAATTGGTTTTTGTCATATACACAGATGCAGGAGATTAGAAATCTAAATCACTTGCATTACATAGCATAAAACAACCTGCCTCAGTGGGGAAAACAGAAACAAACAAACCTTGAAAACTACAATCATTAAATGAGATCCATGGTTCACAACCTCAAGAATTCCCCAAGTGAAATTTGAAACGGGTGCCAGGGAGGGGAATGAAAAACTGAAGGAAGAGGCAGACCACTCCAGATTGGCCAGGGGCTGTTTTGATGAACAAGGGAATTTACATACAAGGCTTGTCTCTGGCCCTGGAGTGGGTCTCCAAACTGCCTGGCAGAATCTTAAAAGTTTATATACAGCCTTTAACTGGGCTCTATATTAAGTTCAAATGGTTTTCAACTACACTTTACCATTTTGGGTCTATGTCCTTCAACTACACTTTACCATTTAGAGTCTATGTCCTTGGAACTGGCTGCTTGTACGGGAATGATAAGCAGTGGGCTGGTAGGAGGGCGATATTTTCTAAGGAAAGCCTGAAAGGTCCAGCTCCTGGGTCAACTAGCAGTCGTGTCCTCTCCTTGACCTCTTCCAACAGAGATCTTCATGTATTTAAAAGGACTGTCCCGAGGGGGAGAGAGAGAGAGAGAGAGAGAGAGGGAGGAGCTGCCATGCTGGAGAAGTGCTGGGACCAAGGGGAAGAAGTTGTTGAAGAAGTTTTCTTCTGAAGGTAGGCATAATTTGCAATAATGGCAAAAAAATGACAAATTGAAATGAATCATAAGAAAATGCTTTAAGTTATGTAGTAAAGGCAATTCTTATTATACTAAAATACTTTGTACTGAATGTCCTCTCATGTTCCTTTAAATCTAGGAATCCGATTAGTTTGCCTAAACACTGGATTGTTTGGATAATGTTTTAAGTACATTGTGAAGAATATTTTTGTCTTTTCCTTTGAGAAATTCAAAAGCTTGCATTTTGCCTTTTTTACGAAACAGCCATAGATGGTGGTATTGTCAGGTTCCTCTGATGTGTGCTATCTCTCCCTTGGCTCTTGCCTACGCATAACAAGGATTTGGAGGTGCAGGCCAAGAAGCCCTGTCGCGGGCACCGGGATAGAGCCAGCTGGCTTCCTAGTGCAAGGATGGAGGCAGGCGGTCTGGCGGGAGTTTGTTCCAGCTGGGAGGTGCTGCACCAGCACCGATGTAGAACCAGTGGGCCTGCCACACAGGAATGGAGGCAGATGGTCACTCCAGGCAGGAGCAATCAGCTCAGGACTGGGAGCGGTTCTGGATCAAAGGGAATTTCCATTTGGACTAACACCAAAGTGTGATAGCTCTGACCTGGGCTCTTTTAATGAGCAATTCTGATCCGCTGCCAGTTGCCTCAGAGGCTGCAATCAGTAGTCAGGTTGCATGTCTGGGATATTTTGAATAGTGCTGCAGTGAACATACAGGTGCATGTATCTTTTTCAAGGAAAGTTTGATGGATATAGGCCCAAAAATGGGATTGGTGGGTCATATGGTAGTTCTATATTTAATTTTCTGAGTTACCTCCTTACTATTTTCCACAGTGCTTGTACCAATTTACATTCCTGCCAACAGTGTAGGAGGGTTCCCTTTTCTCCACACTCTCTCCAGCATTTATTTGTGGACTTATTAATGATGACCATTATGACTGGTGTGATGTGGTACCTTGTAGTAGTTTTGATTTGCATTTCTCAAATAATCAGTGATGTTGAGCATTTTTTCATGTGCTTGTTGGCTATCTGTATATTGGAGAAATGACTATTCCTGTCTTTTGCCCATTTTTCAATTGGGTTATTTTTTGTTGTTGTTGTTGTTAAGTTGAATAAATTGTTTTTACTTTTTAGAGATTAAGCCCTTGTCAGTTGCATCTTTGAAACTATTTTCTCCCATTCCGTAGGCTTTTTTTTATGGTGTTCTTTGCTACAGATGAATGGATTAAGAAGATGTAGTATATATACACAATGGAATACTAAGTCATAAAATAACAAAATAATGTCATTTGCAGCAACATGGATGGAACTAGAGACTCTCATACTAAGTGAAGTAACTCAGAAAAAGAAAAAACTGATACCATATGACATTGCTTATATCTGGACTCTAGTATACAGCACAAATGAACCTTTCCACAGAAAAGAAACTCATGGTCTTGGAGAACAGACTTGTGTTTGCTAAAGGGGAGGGGAAAGGAGTGGGATGGACTGGGAGTCTGGGGTTAATAGATGAAAACTATTGCATTTTGCATTTGCAGTGGATAAGCAATGAGATTCTGCTGTATAGCACAGGGAACTATATCCAGTCACTTGTGATGGAACATGATGGAGAATAATGTGAGAAAAAATTGCATATATATTTATGTCTGACTGGGTCACTTTGCAGTACAGTAGACATTGACAGAACACTATAAGTCAACTATAATGGAAAAAGAAAAATCATAAAATAATAAAAAAAAAGTCAGGTAGCAGTGTACAGCAAGTTTTATTTATACCCTCCAAGAGAGCAGGCCACCCTGGAGTAGGGACTAGAGCTGGTTGCAACTGGGTCTCGCCTTATATTCCTATATCACCGACCTGTTTGGGGACCCCTGTTTTCTTGCCCCAACCCCACTAATTTCCTGTACCACCCCCCTCCCAAGCCATGTGTTGTTTGATCTCTGTATGGGTGGTGGGTTTTGATTCTCTGATTGGTTTTGGCCAAGAATCCTTATTTGCATGGGAAAAAGTTTATAGGGAAGTGTTCCAAAGAGCATTCTTGTGGTACTTGTGTGTGTCTTCACTGTTTGATCACAGGCCTCCTGTTTTTGATAATTGATAAATGGTCTGTTTTAAATCACCTGGGTCCAAGTCTCTATCCTACCTAACAGTATTTTTAATATTAATTAGAATGATAGCTAATTAAAAAAAAAACTTTGGTAATTATCTTAAGCTAAAAGATGTGCTACATTTCGCAACAATCCTTGAGGATCTAGATGTTATGTAACAGTTTCTCACATTGAAATGTGTTTTAGTAAGATTTTTTAGAGTGACTTTCACAGCCTCATGTTTCAACTTGAGCAATAAGATATATTTGCATACTCTGCTCCATGTGGTCTGCACAGTTTTTTTGTTGCTGTATATTGCATTTTAAAAATAAGTCCTAAAAAACATAACTGCATACAGTATTGATCAAAATTTGGCAGTGATTTTTTTTTTTTTTTTTTTTTTTTGCTGTGCCCAGCAACGTACAGAGCTCCTGGGCCAGGCTGGCAATGCCAGATCCATTAACCCACTGTGTAGGGCCAGGGATCAAACTTGTGACCTGGCACTGCAGAGATGCATAGACTCATTACACCACAGCAGGAATTCCTTGAGAGTGATTTTTGCCTGAGAAGTTATGAATTAGCACTTCCACAATTTTCACAAGGTATCACTTAGTGGTTGACATTTGTGGTCACACATCTGTAGTACAGATAGGAGAACATATTCATTTAGGGATTCTATATTCGTTGGCTGTTTGATGCTTCATTACTATTGAATTATGATATTTCAGTTGTGCAAAATTATTCCTGGAGTTGGTCATTTCACTTGCTAATCTATTAAAATTTCCCCAAGAAATGTGCTTCAGGGAGGATCACGTGGCTTTCTAGCTACTGCACGTACTGGGCCTGGTTGGGTCATAGGAGTTGGCTAAACAAAATCCTTTTTTTGTTGAGGCGATGCATTTCTGGAATTAAAATGTAGGTATTCGTGTAGCTGAGGAAAAGTGCTATAGGGATCCTTCAGATATACTTGGCTGCCAGCATTTTAAATTCACCATAGTATACTAATACTAAGGGAAATCCAGTATTAGAAGGAGGAACAAGCAGAGATGTCCAGGGGAGAAAATTCCTGCCCTGAGTGTATTATTTGCTTCTAGTAGTGCTCTTTTTCGATTTGGTTGGACCCTAGAGGAAATGGAAAGAGTTTCCTTAGGTTCAGTATTTTGGCAAGATGATCTGCAAATTTATGTGACTTAAATTTACTTTTAAAGTGATCTTTGTACCCTCCCATTTTTGTCAAGATCCTGTTTTTAAAATGATAGTTGGGCATCTCTAGGTCACTAAAGAAATCAAGAAAAGTAAAAATTATTAATGAAAATACCTATTTTTTATTTATAATTTTTTGTTAGTTTTCCACTTTTTTGAATTTATGTGTCTCTCTTGAATAATTTATTATGCATGAATTATTGTGGAAAAATATAAGTAGGTGGAAAGGGAGATGATATGTACAAGAAAATATAAAAATCTATAATTTATTGTTTTCGCATTGGAGGAGTCTACATTTAATAATGGAAAATATGTAGGGATAGTATTTTCTGGTTATATTAGGTAAGTGGGAATTAAAATAAATATTTCACAAATTATTAAATATATTTTTGACATGTAGAAATTACTATAAATTATATATTTAACATTGCATGTTATAGATATAACTACTATGTATATTATATAATATATAATTCAGGTTGACAATTGTGAAAAAGTAAAATGAATTCTTTAAGTGACCATATAAAGCAAAGTTAAAATTAAAGATTCTCAAACGTAAAAAATTATTGGATACTTGCTTATTACCAGCCATAGTACTAGACATTAGTTTTACAAAAATGCATAAAATTAATGCTCCCACTTCGCTCAAGAAGATTTTGATTTGAAGATAAAATGATGTATAGCAAAGCATATGTAAAAATATTTGATTAATTATTAGGGCACTGAATAAGGACATCTGAACAAATGGGAGAACATGAAACGTAGTCATTGAACATATTTTTGAAATATTAATAAAAACTTTGATAAAGATCATGTTGGGGTAGAACATGAAGTCTATGAGGCTGGCAATATATGGAATGACAGGATGCATGAATATGATAGGGCAATGAGAAAGAAAAAAGTGATAATATTAGCGTTTGGAAGAGAAGAATCATTCCTCATGCCTAAATGATGAGCTTTGTTGTGGTGGTTGTGAGATGCCAAGAATGGATTAGGTCAGGCTTACAGCAATAAGCAGAACTCAGATCCCATAGAATCTGAGGAGCAAGATCTGCAGTGGTTCCTCTTTTCTTGAAGCACCAAAAGGCACGTCTTTCCTAAAGGGAGAAACTCTCTGTATCTTCTCTATGCTCTGTGATTGCGCCCCTAATATTTTGATTCCTACTATCCTAACTATGATGTGTTGGGTCTTGTATTGCCTGTTCAGCTCTAATTGATTTCTAACCCTCACCTTCAAGCAGGTATTTCAAATTTCCATTTTCAAAAAGAAATGATTATCTGCAAACTAAATTAGTTTGGTATTACATCATCCATTTTATTGATATAAATATTCAACAATAGTATGTCTTTCATAAAATCTATGAAATATTTTCATCCTTAGACAGATTAAGAAATAACAATAGTGATGGTCTGGCAAAGCAATGGGAAATATGTGTTTAATGAAAACGTGTAATATGTGCAATATGGCTTAAATGGCCGTTATTCCCCAAATCTCACACCTCACACAGCATTTTTGGGTTTTTTTTTCTTTCTTCTTTCTTTCCTTTTTTTTTTTTGTTGTTGTTGTTTAGAGTCCTACCCATAGCATATGGAAGTTCCCAGGCTGGGGTTTGAATCAGAGCTGTAGCTGCCAGCCTAAACCACAACCACAGCAATGCCACATCCGATCTGTGTGTGTGACCTACAGCACAGCCAGATCCTTAACCGGCCTGAGTGAGGCCAGGGATCCTACCTGCATTCTCCTGGATACTAGTTGTGCTCATTACCACTGAGCCACAACAGGAACTTCTCACAAAGCATTTTTATCTAAGTAATGTGTAAAAATACAAATCATGCTATTTTGCTTTCTCCCTCTTTATAAACACCTTAGTCCTGGTATTTTAGATATATATATATATATATTCTTTACATGCAGAATTAAAAGAAAACTGATGGCTTACTTTCCAGTCTCTTACAACCAGGAGTTCACTTGCTTCTGGGACTCCAGCCAGGAGGTTGGTGATATTCAAATAGCGTTGTTTCCCTGTTATGCCTGTTATGATATTTATTATTCAATTAATTTTTTGATGCTTTCATCTCCTATGGGCAGGAGTAGTAAGAAATCCCTTGATTACTTTCAATTTCATATAGAGCTGCTTTGGGTAATCTTAGAAAGCAAATTCTAATTAAGAAACTTGAAAAAAATAAATAACTATGTTCCACCTGTGCTCTTTTGTCACTGCTGAAAATATTGATCAGCAAAACACCAGTGATAATGAAATTATTCAAGACTTCGTATCAAATTCTTTTCAGTTTCATGATTTTTAATATTTTATTTTTATGCATGTAAGTTAAGACTATGATAACAAAATTTTGAATTTCTTCCAATGGCTTTAATTGCTATGGCATTTCCTATTTATCTTGGTCCATTCCTGATTCCAGTTGTTACAGACAGAGGTTAATGAGAATTTTCCTTCTTAAAAATAAAAGCATTTTGATAAGAACAGAATTGATTATATATTTTATGGATCAGATCTCTGTAAAGTTCATTCGATGAAGTTATTGATATGATCAATATTAGGTCATAAATACTTTTTTTTTTTAGGGCCATACCTGAGGCATATGGAAGTTCCCAGGCTTGGGGTTGAATTGCAGCTACAGCTGCTGCCTACACCAAAGCAGCAACACAGGGTCCGAGTCACATCTGTGATGGACACCACCACTCATGGCAATGGCAGGTCCTTAACCCACTGAGCGGGGCCAGGGATCAAACCTGAGTCCTCATAGATACTAGTTGGTTTGTTACCAGTGAGCCACAGTCGGATCTCCCAGAGTCATAAATTCTTCGTCCTGTTATTTTAGGTACTTTAAGATTAGATTTAATTGTTGATTTTGTAATGTAGGTGTAAAGGTTACTTAGGTTCATATATCTGAAATAATTCACAATACTCCTCAAAGCATACTCACATAAGGTTTTAAAATAAGCAGATAATGCAATATAGCAAGAGGAAAGTTTAGTCATTTTTGAAAGTCCAAGTGATTACAGCCACAGCTACTCTGGGGCTTCTTATTCTCACAATGACTCTAATCTTGAAATTGAAACAGCAACATCTGTGTGATGAGTTTGGCTTGGAGACAGCTCAAGGAGGCAGATGTTCCCTGCGGAGGTCTTTATGCACCTCTAGCCATGTAGGCTAGACAGGCTAGAAAGTCTGAGCATAAATAACATATTTTGTTGGGACTTGCCAAGAATACCTTTAGGCTCAATGATTTATCAGAATAATTCAGAGAAGCTTCTATACTCATAGTTTAAATACAGTATTAATACAATCAAAGCATACAGATTAAAATAATCAAAAGGAAAAAGGTACACAAGGCAAAGATGGGGGAAAACCAGAAACAAACTTCTAGTTGTCCTCTCCCAGTAGAACTGCTCTGCTCAAATGTGCTTCATTCTCCCAGTAATGACATGTGACAACATGTGGAAAGTGTTTTTCTTACCAAGAAAGCTGATCTGAGTCTGGGTGTCCAAGGTATTTATTGGGGATCCATTGCATATGCAGATTTGACCTAAGCTGCTTAGACACTAACTCCCAGAGCAAGAAGTAGGCATTCAACACAGATAATGCTGTTAGCATGAATTAGCTGGCCAACTTAGTGCCCTGTGCCCAAAGACCACAGGTGTCAAGAAGAAAAACTCTTATCTCAGAAGCCAAGCAAAGGCTGCTTGCAAAGACAGGTCTTTCTTGATAATATGCAGAGTTTGAGAAATCCAGGCCCTGTTGACTTAAAATTTTCCTACATACAAAAGTTCTTCAGCAAATAATTTTCAAGGTACAATAAAGAACTAGAGAAGGAACTGGCATATTAAAAACAACTTAGTAGCAACTCAACCTATTTTAAAGTGTGAGTTTCATGTGAAGAATTTTATAAACAAATAGCTAACAGTTAATCTGTGTTTGTGTATTACATGAATAAAAATCAAAGGAATTTGACACTAAGAATAGAATGAGCATCGTTTTTTTAGACACGCAATGTAAATATGATACAGAATCTTTTCTCAGATTTTTTTCAAGGGAATGATTAGTAGTTCATCTTAAGGCACATTTCACATGGGGTTGGCATTTTTTGGAGAAGTTGGTGCTAATTTAAAAATAAATATTTGAGCATAACAGTAAATGTAACTTTCCTTTGTTCTCTTTATTTCTAGCACACAGTGTATGCATTTTCTATTCCCTTCCATTCAAGTCAAGAGCGTCTGGAGCAATGAACCATTATCTTTCTTAAATTCCCTCCTCTTCTATGTGCAGGCATATTAAAGTACTTTCCTGTTCTTTCCCGTTATTACCATTACTTTTTCTGTATTCCTCAAGTCTTATTTTCATAAGTGGATATTTTCCAAGATTTTGTCAGCATTTATCTTCTGAATACATGTCTCAGGAATTTCTCTGTCTACCCCAGACCTCCTTTCTGTACTCTTTATCCAATTTTTCAACTTTCCTTTGACTGATTCTATGCTTATTATCCAGTATTAGCTTGACTTTAATGTGGATGGAACTGACCTAATCACATTACACTTTTAACAGGTGCCTCATTATGATCCCCTTAATTTCTATCATGAAAATATGTTTCCCCAGGTCATCTAGGCTATAAAATATATGGTTCTAATTTGACTCATTCTGTTCCTCATCTACTATGTCTAATTAATCAGTAACTAATATCACTTTAACCTTTATTTTGCTCCTCTTGGTCTCTTACTCTTCTCCACTCCATTCATCAGTCCCACCCACAGTTTTAGCCTCTTATCGTTAGACCATGTAAGTCACTTGTTAATTAATAATTTTGTTAATAGGCTTGTCTCTGCATCATTTGTTTAAGCCTCTAATTCTTCAGCACCACTCTTACCTCTGTCCTGAAACCTAATATCCCAGAGATACAAAAAATGTTAATCCCTTTGTATGTCTTGTAATATGGTCAACTATTTGTCCCCACTGGCTCTCACTGTACCACCTTGCTCATCCCTAATCATGTCACATTATTAAATATTATTTCTTCAGAGTGTACTTTTTAACTACTTTTTCCTCTAGTGTGTGAAGGTGAAAGAAGTGATACAAAGGGTGTAATTACCAGTAGCTTCATATTCTGTACAGGACAGATTAGAGTTTGCTGTCTTTGATGTCAACCTATTTTGCGCTGGTGAGAGCAAGTAAATGCTGAATTATTAGATATGATTAAAATAGGATTTGGGGTTAATACTCCACTGTTTTCCACCAGACATAATTTTGTCACTCTTCTCTTAGTTCAGTGATTGTTGCTCTGTTGCCTTTCTCCTTTCCTGGTAATTTGATCCCCATTTTTCAATTGACAGGACTCAGACAAATACATCCTGAATTCTGTATTCTTGTGTGTTAGACACTTTTGTTCGCTTCTTATTTATTCTATTTTTGGAAAAAATATAACAAAATAAGTCAAGCAAATAAATGAAAAAAGCATGAAAAAAGTCTAAAGAGTGTTTAGACTATTTTCCCAATATATTCTCATTATTATTGTTGATGAGAAATATATTATTGCCTACCACATCAGTAAACAAGAGATGTCACAGTCATCAGCAATTGCAGCCACTACCAAGGATAAACAGATGAGCCCTGAGGGAACTCAGGAAGGAAATAAAGAATATCTGCCTTCTAGCAGCCATCAGACTGCTGCCATTCCTGATGGTGAGAAAATTTAGGATGTGAAAACACAGGATATTGCCCTAGATAGCTGACGTGCATATCAAAGAAATGATTTAAATGAGCACAGACTCTTGGATATTCCCATATATAGAAAAGTGCTAAATTCCTTAGGTTGACATATCTAGTTTTCTAGATATTTGTTATTAGCAGTCATCTTTTGTTTTCTACTACGTGCCCTTTGTTGCAAAACTCCTATACATCCCAGCTCCTCCCCCAGCCTACATGGAGGGATTTTCTCAGGGTTATTTGAGATGCTGCCTCCCAGGCTTAAGTCCTCATTTTGCCCCAAATAAAACTTAACTCTAAATGTTTATGTTGGGCATACCTTTTTTTTTCAGCCACGTGTTTTTTTAAAACTGTCATTTCTGTGTCAGTGTTATTGGGTTTGTTTACTATCTCATTTTTTATTTATCTTCGGAAAATCAAAATTAAAGGCAGATCTATCAAATCGTAATTACTGAGGATCTACGTTCACCCAAAATCTCTTGATATAAACACTGGTTTATATATAGAGTATATCCTTCAATAATTCAAAATATAAACTTAAACATGTAAATACATGTAGTCTTTTCCTTTAATTTTTATTTACATAACATATCCATATTTTTCTAGTAAAAATTCTGAATTGAAAGAACTTTTTTCTGTGTACAGTGGTATTTACTCATTTCTAAATTCCCATCCTTTTATTTTTATTATTCTTAATATTTTTTGCTTCTTAGGTCCACACCCATGGAATATGGAGGTTCCCAGGTTAGTGGTCTAATTGGAGCTACAGCTGCTGGTCTACATTATAGCCACAGCAACACCAGGTCCAAACCATGTCTGTAACCGATACCACAGCTCAGGGTAACTCCGGATCCTTAACCCACTGAGTGCGGCCAGGGATTGAACCCACAACCTCATGGTTCCTAGTTGGATTCATTTCCGCTGCACCATGACAGGAACTCTTTCCCATCCTTTTATATAAAGTTCAGAAGATGATGCACACAAAATTCTTCTCTGATGATAATGCCAACAGCGTCAGATAAAAATTCTAGCACTTACACTACAAACAAACTCGTTATGTCCTACCTTATTTATTTTAGATTATATAACTGTACACCAAAATGAAGTAAAAAAGTAATTTTGCAATCTCAGCATTTTCTAACATTCTTTGCATATTCAGTATAGTTGAATGCCATGAGTCTTACAGTTCTTACTAGTTAGTTAGTCCCAGTAAGTATAAATTTGTATCTATGGAGTTCCCGTCATGGTTTAGCAATTAATGAACCCGACTAGGATCCATGAGTATGTGGGTTTGATCCCCTGCCCTGCTCAGTGGGTTAAGGACCTGGCATTGCCATGAGCTGCGGTGTAGTTTGCATTTGTGGCTTGGATCCTGCATTGCTCTGGCTGTGGTGTAGGCCAGCAGCTGTAGCTCCGATTTGACCTCTACCACAGGTATTTCCATATGCTGTGCATGTGGCCCTAAAAGGCAGAAAAAAGAAGTATTTATAGTGTAAAAAAAAAAACAAAACCTCACTATAGCTCTCAAATCACATAGAGGTAGGTAATAATTAGAAATACAATCATTGCATCAGTTGTGTGTTTCCGAAGTAAATTATATTAATTAAAAATTTTGTTTAGTACAATTATTTTTATAGTTTTTTACTCTAGTTTCACGATAGTCTCTGACTTTAACAAATAAAAGCATTTAATAATGGTATTTAAAAGTGCCTTGTTTAAAGAGCTTTCTGGGAAAAAGAAAGTAATTAGATAATGAATAGTAACTACGTGGAATGAATGTGCTTTTTGCTTTCCTTGCCTTCTATCTTCTTTCCTTTTCTATGTCTTCTTTCCTTACTATCGTAAAAAAACATGTTTAAGTTTTTGAGAGGCAATAGCAAAAAATCATAGAGGAAGAAACTGACTTAATAAACAAATGCTTTTTTTCTGTTAGGAGATTTTTTTCAGAATTAAATTTAATTAATAATGTGGTTACCAAAATTGTTATTTGTAGTCATTGATACACCATGTTTCTTTTCTTTGCATATTTACAAAAATGCACAGTAAAATACAAAGAATGTGTTACTGGCAATGTCTCTATTTATAATTTTCAATTATTTTTCTGACTTGTTAAATTGACAACTCAAAGTGAGATTGTCAGATTGTAGCTAATATAAATAGCCTTATGGCTGCAAATGTGTTAATTAGATACCCACAGATTTCTAGGTTACATATAACATGTTAATTAGGTATATCGTTCAAATACTATATGATCTTCCATGGATTATATACACATTATGATAGTATTGATTATTTCCAATTCAAAGAAAATAAAATTTAAGCTTAGTGATATATCGAGGGATATTTTAAAGGGAATTGTAAATATTTTACACCTAATCATTAATTGGTGTAAACATAATAAAAATATTTTGGAATATTCATCAGAAGTGCATTGAAAGTTTTTTTTTAATCTAAAAATAGAATTTTCCTCTTCTGATTACACCTTCACAGTCTCCTGACTGCCTATACTCCAACCTTCTTTCTTAAATGTTATAACTTGCTGGAAATTTTCTATAAGGCTAAGATTGTATTCCAAGGAACCCATGTAATTAAGAGGTCTACAGGGAAAAATAAGAGATAAAACAAACTATACTTACATGAAGGTGCATAAATTATATCCCCTGAATAATGGCTACTGGAGGAATTATTCTGTTATTTGCACTTATTTGATGACTACACAATTGTCTTACTTTTCTACCTCTCATCAGAATCAAAGATTAAATGTGATATGAAAACTCTATCTTACTAGTCAAGCCAGTAGGCAGGTTGTAAAATACCAAGTAACAAAAGTAAAAAAGAAAATCTGTCTTTATGGATAGCTATATACTGTTTTCATTGATATATAAAGACTGTGTATATGCTTGCTATGCAGATGTGCACATAACTCAATTCTATATCATACTTAATGAATCAGCAGATGATGTAAGGTGTGAGTGGGCTTTTACAAACTTTGTACAGCATGTTGAACTTTTCCTAGATAAAATGAGTTTATTTAACACATTTTGAGAATTTGTGTAATTTGAATAAGAAAAATATTCTTATATATGTATTCAGTAAAAAAATAAAATGTTGACATTTTAAATCAGATCATTTTGGCTAGTTACTCATAGTTCCAAAGTCATGTAGAATATAGACTATTTAAAAACAACCAGGAAATAATAAATTTGATAGTTGTGACTGAGTCAGAGAAATAAATGTATGCCAGAAATACATGGGTTCAATATAAGAATCAGGTTTTTCTTGAAAGTGGAGTAAGATGGAAAAGTGGGAGTCTGCAAAGGTGCAGTCATTTATTCCTTCAGCCTGAAACACTAGAATAGTTGAAGATGGAACTATGAAAGAATCTGGAAAGTTGAACTTTGGGGCAGTGGTTTAAGAAATCATTGCATTTAATCACCATGGCCTCAAAACAAGTTAGAGGATAAGCTTTAAAGACATTTTATCTGGCTACCAAAATTGTGAAATAGGGGCTGAAAAGAAATCAGAGAATCCAATACATCTACCACAATGACAGTGAGGAGCACATTGAGGGGCTATAATGCTGTAGTGTAAGACTGCCATAGCCTCCCACAATAACAGCTTCTCATCTTACCCACCTTTAGAAACCTGGACAAAGTCTTTAGTCAGCACATTCCAGTGTAGGACTATATGAAAAATGTGTTCAGGAAAGGAAGAACCTGCTTCTCCTTTAGAGTGCAGGCTTGTCTTAGAAGTGAGAGGTTGTATTTCAAATCTGACAGCTATCAGCACAGAATAGGCCACCTATTTGTCAACTTAGCATCAATACCATCCTCTTCATTTCTGCTAACTTCCAAATATGGTAGTAGCATCATGCTTCTGCCTAATCTGATGAAATGATTTCTTCTACAAACAACTTCTGTCAGTTAGGATTAACCCAAGAAGTAGAAAAATTGTGCATTGTGCGTGTATCCTTATAATTATGTTCATATTTAGATTTAGATGAGAGCTGTGTTACAGCTGATTGACTTACAAAATTGAAGGGCTGACTAAGTCAGTCCAAAGTTAGCCAGTAGAGTAAGGAAGAGATTATCAGGATTGATCTATGTGTTCAGTGTAAGTTAAGAGTTTTTGTCCTCCCTTCCTCCCTCCCTTCCTTTCTTTCATTTTTTTTTTGTTAAGTAATTTAAAAAGAGGAAAATGATGTTCTTGGTGTAAAGAACAGAAGGGAGTGAGGATCTCACAAACCAGAATGCAGATTTTACCTGTAATTTAATTCTGCCTTTTTCCCCCCTCAATATTCTTCTCCACAGTTAAATGAGAATAGTGTCCAGGTGAACCTATCTCCTGATTACACATTATCATTCTTCCCAATATTACTGTGACCTGTACTACTTCGAGAGATAATCACTTCTCTCCTTATGTTAGTATGTCTATATCTCAATGAAAATTGCATGGGTAAAATTTTATTTCTAATTCAGAAATAATCTTGAGGTGAAGCACAAATATGATTAATGACACACACACCATAACTATAGTTTTGTATTGAATGAATAAAAATAAATCTAAAATATAATAGCCACAGTCTTTAAATTACTATACTTCCTCTAGGAAAAAAACAAACAATTTGAAATGTATTTATTACCATATAAATATACAACTGTAGAGGATCTTGCATTGGGCTTAATTTGGTAAACTGGCTATGGTAAGAATTAATTACCTATGTAAAAACAATTAAAAAAAATTGAATCCTTAGGTTATAGAAATACCTAGGGGCATGGCTTTAACATTTGAGGAATTTAGGCAATATGACCAAATTCTTTAGTTAGTCTCTATTTTCCTGAATTTTTACTTTAGGAAATAGATTATTTCCATGATTACAATTCATATTAAAATGTAATAAAAATATTGTAGTAGTTACTGAGTAGATTATTTCACTATTATCATTGTGTTTTAAGGGATATCTTGGCCAAACATCAGGTGACAGTCTTTACTGCTTGCTAAGCTCTTAACTTACTTCTTGATTTCATTTTTAAGGTAGAGACTGCAATGCTCAAAACTGTAAGAGGCAAATTTTTTTAATTTAATGCTTCCTTTAACTTTCTTCCCAATTAGTAATTGACATTATATCACCAATATTAGTTTCAAATCCCTTTGAGAACAATTAAACCCCCCCCCTTTTTTTTCTAGTTGCTTTTGAAGGCTAAAGAGGACTTAGATATTTTGCTTCCTGCAATTTTGTTATGGAGAATCTAGCAAAAACTTTAGAGCTATTCAGGTTCAAGCTTTGTTGATACAACCTGATCATAGAATTTTCCTCTCAGAAAGATTGATGGTGATAAAAATAATCATATTTTGTTTCACTAATTGCAAAAAGATGGAAAAATTATCTTGGTATAGAGGATACACTCAAAGAAGAAAGACAGCATCTCCTGTATTTTTTCCCACTAAATTGATAATTAGATAAATTATATCTTGGCTTGAGCCTCGCTGCCCCCTATTTAATAAGATAATTTTTCCTGAAGAAGCAAGTGTTGTCACAGGGAAAAGAATGAGAAATCTCAAAAGATAAGATTTTTTAGGGGTGCGTTACTATGTACTGTATATTAATTCATAATAAAGAAAAAAGGAAAAAAAACTCATTCCTAGATTCTTCCCTAGATTAGATTTTATTTTTTCTAATCTAGGACTATGTGGGTCACTTTCAGAGTACATACAGTTGAGTAAAATCCAATAATTTTTAAAATCCATTCTATTTGAAATGTTATGTATATGATCATATTTCTGTATGAATCACTTAAAACTATTGTCTGATAATGTGGATTTCTAAAACTTCCTGTGTACATTTGCCATATTTTAATATCCAGACTGTGTATTTAGTGTTCAGTGTTGTCAGTAGAAATATTGGACAGATATGAAAAGGCTTTAATACATTATGTATGTTTTTAAGATAGGAATAGAAAGGAGATTTTCTGATGTGAAGTTGAAAATCTCCTTTCCATTTCTATCTGATGTGAAATTGGTAAATATGGAACATGCATGGAGTACAGCGAAGAAAGATAGAAATCATCTCTAAGTGTTTATACTTTACTGCTGAATAGGGGAAAGAGTAATATCTCTATCATGGTTCAATATTAATTAGGAATTATGGAACAAAATAAGAATGTATAAATTTCCTTAGTGTGTTAGGACCAATAATCATGATAATGTGGCTAAGACTAATTTTAATAGGCGAGGTGGAATAAATTTCCCTTGAGGACGTAACAATAGCAATTTTTTTTTTTTAGCTTGTACATGTTTTAGTATCTGGTGAAAAGTAAACATGTGTCTAAAAATATACCACTCTGTATAGATGCAGTAAAAGGGGCATATTTTTTTCTTTTACAATTTGAGACATTTTATATAAAACCCCTATCAGTAGAGTTTTCCACCAGGTACTATGTATAAATTTCTGGGGATAGATTGTATTTTTTAAAATCTTGTATGTGCTTCCACTTCCTAAATGTTTCTCTTGTGGTTTATTATTTGATATTTATGACGTTTTTTCATTCCAAGTACATAGTAATATTTAAGTAATGAATGGTTGAAGAAAGATATATTATTTGAAAATAGTGATGGTATAATGTGCAGTATATTATATGTCCTGTTTTAAGTACACAGTCTAAAAGCCAAAAAAATTCTCCAGGGAGTTAAAATGTAACATTATTCGCTAGGCCCCCCCCTTTTTTTTATATAAAAAGAGAGATCTTATTGAAATGAATTTCTAAAGAATAATTTAAAATGAGCTTATCTGCTTTTATGTTCAACATGGTTACCAAATTATTTGATTTAAAAACTCTTTCAAATAAATAAAAATATTCACTAATGAGCTTTGTCTCCTATTTTAATAGCATATTCTTATTAGGGTATTTACCTAGGGTTTGTAGTTAAAAAATTTGTGTGTGTGTGTGTGTGTGTGTTTGTAGTTGAAGTTGCACTTAACTGAACCCAATGAGGCTCTCAGCTTTCAAAATAATATTAAGAACACCTGTTTAAATAATGACTTATGGGAAATCATATGCATAGGAGACATTGTTCAAAGTCATGCAGTCCAGTTTCTTCATGTTATAGATGACAGAAATTGATTCCTACAGAAGTGTGACAATTCTTTTTTTGGTCGGAGAATTAAGTGTTAAGCTAGATCTAAGATTAAAATCATATTATTTCTAAGTTAATGTCTTTTCCATAACAGTATCTGCAACAATTAAATAGTAATAAAAACAAGAACAATAACAACAAAAATAAGCCCAGAGCTAACATTTATTAAGTATTTATTATGAGTTAGTTTTTTTAATATTTATAAACATATAAATCATATGTATCATTGTATAAAATCATTTAAAATGAATAGAATCATAAATCATATGCAACATTATTATGTAAGTATTATTAATCTCCTAATTTGAATGATTTAGAAAGTGATATACTCTTCCTCATTTTACATGTACATGTATCTGTTTTTGATTCTTATGTAAAGGTGAAAAATTTAAATGAGTAAACCATTTAGGGTAGCAGTGTAAGTCATAAGGGGTGGGTACAAAGTTTAAAATACAATTGAACTATCAGCAAAAAGTTATTTTTCAGAAATAAGTATATGGGATAGTATAAAATTAAATATTATAAACATTTAAATATAATTTATTATTAATTTTGTCATAACTAGCTGTGCAACTCAGGCAAGTTACATAAGGGATTTTCATTTTCCCCACCTAAAACTTTCTAAAGCTAAGAAAACTATTTCTTAAATGAACACATATTCCACCTCTAAAAAAATTACAGCTTTGGGCCAAAGTATTTACTAGTAAAAGAAGAATGTGTTCAATATAGTGAAGAAAACAAAACGAAATAGATTTTGATTTGGTGCATTTTTCTAATAACTATCATAAATTTGATATCATAAATAGCATTTAATGTACTATAATTTATCATTAAATTTTTTAAAGATCAAATGAGTAAAGCATTATTATGAGCATAAGTAGAATTAAGATGTTTTTTATAGTTTTAACATGACATTTAAAGAAGAATTTCTTCTGTCAAAAAGAACTTGCACAGAAATAGATTCAACCAAATATGCCTATATGGAGTTAGGACTTCTCTTCCCTTTCATTAATCTAATTCATTTTATTGTACAAAGTTCTCTTATAAATGCATCTGTGCACTGTGGAAATGTCAGCAAATGTAATAGAGAAAATTCCTGGGAGATTTATCATGGGATGTAATTTTTAAATTACCCATATTGTTGTGCTGGGAAGGATCACAGATGAAACTCATTTGAAATCACTGGTTCTTAGATGATCTTGAAAAGCTTAAAAGGTCATCAGCATCCCTGTTGCCACTGAAAGTTAAAACATAAGGTAAAATATTACAGAGAGATATTTAACCAAGACAAAACCACTGTTATTTTTTAATGTGTGATACCTTTGACCTTTGATGATGTATTTTAAATGTAAGGCCTAGTATACTTATTTTTTTAAAATCAATAAAAGTGAGTATGGATGACTTGGTATATTTAATCAAAACTACAAATGCCTAGTCCAAAATGTTGACTCATTGCATATTGAATCCTATATACAAAAAAAATGAAAAGACATCACTGACCCCTGAGATGTCAGCTAAAGGCAATGGAGAAATGCATACAAATGGTATATTAGATACATAAGGATAATACATATATCTATAACAATATCCATGAGTTATATGATTACTGATATACAGGCTAATGAATTCAAGACTGGAATTTATATATATTTATACACACATACACACACACATGTAGTAGGGTGCATTGTTTCACCTAGAGAAACCTCAAGCCAAGCATTTACTTCCTGATGTAAGAATACAAACTGGGGTTACTGATAAAGCTAAAGTCAACCCAAGCTACAGAGAAAACACTAAATATTGTTCCCAGAACAACTGAGTCTCTTTTCCTGAAGGAAAGAGAAGCTCTTAATGAAGTTTAGTTAAAATTTTGGTATTAAAGACAGTTCCTAATTTGTCTTTTCAAAATTATACCCAACTATAAGACTTTAACCTTTAATTTTATTGTATCTTATCAAATTTTACTAGATAATTATTACATTTGGAAATTTATAAGAAGCTTAACAGACAAGGCAAAGATTACTAGAAGAAGAAATGTGTAAGAAATGTTTTAATAAAAAAAGAGAAAGTCAACAAAAAGTAAAGTAGGCTGCTGTGCAGACTATTTAAAAACTACTCCTAGAGAAGTAATACATAAATAGATGAGATATAGTCTCCAGTGTGAAATAAAATGATATAATGCATTGTTCTATTTAGGATAGATCTCTTTTGAGTGAATGAAGTTATATTCATGATTACTAAGTTCATCTTTATTTTCACATTCAGTTAGAGCTGTATAGAAATGTGTCAGTTAGAACTATCCATTGAAAACCAAGGGTATGGCGAAATTAAAGAAATCCAAATAAAATCAAAAAGTTTTTCACTCCTCATATTTTCCAGAAAGTAGAAATTTACATGCAAACACAAATATTGTCAAACAAATATTCAAATTTTCATTATGTCACATATTTTAAGAAGTCTAATTTCCTAAATGCTACAAAATCAGAAAAGAAAAAGAATGTGAGAAAAATTCCAAATGGCATGCAAACAACTATATTAGAAAAAGAAATAAACATATGGCAAATACCATGTACTATAGTAGTTATAAAATATTTGGAGAATAAATGTTTTTTTGTAAATGAACCAATTAAAATACAACTAAAGTATCCTTAAATGTTTCTGAAAATGGCTGTTATAATGTATTTGAGAATAAAGAGTGATCACAGTCTATTTTCTGTCAAAATTCCTCAAGAGTAGCAAGCAGAAGGATTTATTCTTCATTATTTTCTCAGCTCTAGTGCAATCTTCATTGAGTATCCTTTCTTTTACCTCACAGAACAAACATTAAAATTGTCAAGGTAATTATTAACATCTAAAAATTAAAGTCACTTTCTGTACTCAGAATGTCTTCTAATATTCTAATAGAGTTTGGTTGTTTTAGGTATGTTTCACAATCCAGTAGTGGAAATGATTACACAAATAGAAATGGAGGCATATGAGACAGACACTAAAACCCTGTCATGTGAAGGCAGGTCATCATACAGCTTGGTTTACTCTTGTCTTTATTTATTTTGAATAGACATCTGAAGCAGCCATTCTCTATTTAATGTGTAAATAATGTATGTATGCTTATATGTGTCCCTTTTATTTCAATAATTTATAGTCTATCTTGTAAATTTGAACTTTTCTCAGTAATATTCTTGTATTCAATCAGTACTTCATTTATAAGCAAATTTCTCTAGAGTTTCTACTCTCATTTACTCTTTTTTAATTTTATAAAATTTTGTTGAAATATATAGTTCATTTACAATGTTGTGATCATTTCTGCTGTACAACAAAGTGCTTCAGTTATACATGTATACACATTTGTTCTCTTCCAGATTCTTTTCCCACATAGATCTTCACAGAATATTGGATAGAGTTCTCTGTGCTATACAGCAGGTCCCCTTTGGCCAATTCCTGTTTTATCTTATGACTAAATTGAAAAATTACTATCAAAATCTTGAAGAGAATTTCAGCTACCAGATTTGTTTTACGTTTGTATCTCAGATAAGATCATAAGCAGCTGGTCTATCTGTCATCATTGTTAGGGTAAATGAAACCAAATAATACAGCAAGTGCATCACTTGTAAATATATCTAAGACTTGTTCTGCTCTGCCTAGAAATTGTTCTTGCTCGATTTTCAGGAAGATTTATATTTCTCTGACTATAGCTACATCTATCTTTATCAATGATTAAGATTCAATTCTTTCTGTTGTTGTTCTAGAATTCTGAGAGCAAAGTAAGACACAAAAGAAAAAAGTCAGAGCTTTAAAATATTAGGGTTATGAGGAACTGAGTTTTTATTTTGTGTATGATGAAACCAATAATGATAGTTTTGTTTGATTTCCTAAGGTATAAAATTATTGTTAGCAATTGTACTATAACAAAAATCTACTCACTCTTTTTCTATGGTCCATTTCTCTAAGCCATAAACTCTCTATTTATAAATAATAAAGTCACTTCTATTGTGCTATACATTATTCTGAATGCTTAGATATATTAATTCACTTATCTTTTACAACAATATTATAAAGTAACTACTGATCATTTAGCCAATTAAGAACTTATGGATTAGATTTCACCTGATTTTCCCAAGATCACACCAGAGGTAACAATCCAGGACCAGAGTCATGTGTTTAATCATTAGGCTAGGCAGGCCCTCTTTTGCTAGTTTCAACCAAACCTAGATTTGTACATAGAAAGCAATCTGATCTCAAATTTAGTGGCAGAATGACAAGCCCTCTATTTTTTTTTCAAAAGGCAATATTTTCTTGCAAATGTTACTGGACCAGGAAAGCATAAGACTTGTCAACTTAAAAAATATGCACAAATTAAAAATTGAGAGGTAAGTTTTATCTGGAGCAAAACGAGGACTATAGCCCATGAAGCAGCATTTCAAATAGCTCTGAAACACTGCTCCAATGAAGCAGGGGGGGAAATGTCAGTATATATGTGATTCTGGGGAAGTACATGCAATTATGCACACGTTTTACAGAAATTTGCTGCTAGTCTCATGAAGGTTACTACTAGTCCTGAGGAGCAGATGTCACCATAAAGGATTTTGGTGCTTTTCTAGATACAAGGAGATGCCAGAATTGGGCTCATTAAATCTTCTAAAAATATCTATCTGAGGACTTGTTTTGCCAGTTTTCTAAGAGCAGAGAGTGCCTTACACCTGATCTCCACCCTGAGCTCCACCCTGAGCTGCCTTACTCCTGATCTCCACCCTGAGGGGGTGTTGAGGGTTGGCAGCTATGGTGGCTCATGACTCAGTCTATGTAGAGGCAGATGGCAAGTGACGGCAAATGTCAATTTCCAGTTCACAGACGAAAGCATTAATGTTAAATATCCTGAGAGACTGTATATACAAACAATGACCAGGCAATATATAAAATTAGAAATCTGACCTGCAAAAACAAACCCAAGGAACCAATCTTGGTTCTCCTGTGACCAGCTCAGAAAATAATATGGTTGTCCATAAGTCAGAACTACAGAAAGTCAGAATGCTGTCTTTTATTACCAGTGTGGGTAACCTCTGCAACAACCAACCCAAAAAGGCCAGAACTTAACTAATAACTGACAGCTCACCTAATTTTTGTCTGTGTCTCCATCTTAGGACCAATCAGAGAAAGCCAAATGTGCCCGGAACGGAATTTATAGTGTTCTCCTATAATTAGCCTGGTATACCTTCTTTATACGAAAATATCCTGTCAGGATATATCAGAAGCTTTCCTTTATTCCCTTCTAAAGCTTTATCGCTTCTCTGTCTGCCTTTGAGTTACTGTCAAAACAGAAGCGACGGTAGCTGACTCACTACTTAACCAAACTCTTTGCTTGTTCTCATCTGTGTGGTCTTTATTTCCACAAGTCTATAATACTTTGAAACTGCCTTGATTTTAATTGCTTTCAATACTATTGGTCCAGATTATGTTACAAGTAATGCTGTTCTTACCCTGTGTGACAACCCACGCCAGACTGCATTTGTTTTTTTTGTTTTGTTTTGTTTTGTTTTTTTCTTTTTTGGCCTCTCCATTGCATATGGAGTTCCCAGGACAGAGATCAGATCTGAGCCACAGTTGCGACCTATGCCACAACTGCAGCAATGCTGGATCCTTAAATGTGCCAGGCTGGGGACTGGACCTGTGTCCCAGCACTCTAGAGATGCTGTCATTACCTTGTGCCACAGTGGGAAGTCCCTGACTACATTTGTTTCAGTAATCTCTGGTGTGTGTGGTTGTGTGCTGTGTAAAATGTAACACCCAGTTGAAAAATGGGCAGGAGACCTAAATCAACATTTCTCCAGAGAAGACAAATGGATGGCCAATAGGCATATGAAAAAATGCTCAACATCAATAATTATTAGAGAAATGCAAATCAAAACTAAAATGAAGACCACCTCACATCAGTCAGAGTGGCCATCATTGAAACAAATAACAAATACTGGAGAGGGCAAGGAGTAAAGGGAACCCTCCTTCACTGTTTGTGGGAATGTAAATTGGTACATCCACTGTGGAAAACAGTATGGAGGTACCTCAGGAAAGTAAATATAAAGCTACCATATGATCCAGCAATGTCACCGCTGGGCATATATCCATACAAAAAAATTCATTGAAAAAATCATGTACCCCTATGTTCATTGCAGCACTGTTTACAGTAGTCAAAACATGGAAACAATCTAAATGTCCATCAACAGGTGAATGGATTAAGAAGATGTGGTACATATATACAATGGAATATTACTCAGACATAAAAAAGACAAACTAATGTCATTTGCAGAAACATGGATGGAACTAGAGAGATTCTCATACTATGTGAAATAAGCCTGAAAGAAAATGTCAAATATCATATGATATCACTTATCTGTGGAATCTAAAATATGGAACAGATGATCCTATCTGAAAAAACAGACACTGCTCATGGCCAGGGGAGAAGAGAGAAGGAGTGGGATGGATGGGCATTTTGGGTTTTTTTTGGATACAAACTGTTATATTTGGAATGAATGGGAAATGGGGCCCTGCTGTATGGCAAAGGGAAATGTGCATGACTGGGTCAATTTGCTGTACAACAAAACTTGATGAAACATTGTAAATCAACAAAAGTTTGATAAAAAAATAAAAATGGACCAAACAGTACTGGAGTGAGGGGGTGTGAGGGTATGTCACTGAATTTATGTTTAGACAATGAAAAACACAATGAAATAGTAGCAAATAGCAATAGTTGTTCATTACTTTTCCCTGTGAGACCTAATTTCCCCTTGCATATTCTTTTTATTTTTTTATTTTATTTTTCGGTCTTTTTGTCTTTTTAGAGCTGCACCCGCGACATACGGAGGTTCCCAGGCTAGTGATCTAATTGGAGCTACAGTGGCTGGCCTATGTCACAGCCAAAGAAACGCCAGATCTGAGCCGCATCGACACCACAGCTCACTGCAACGCCAGATCCTTAACCCATAGAGCGAGGCCAGGGATTGAACCCACAACCTCACGGTTCCTAGTCAGATTGTTTTTCCACTGTGCTACAATGGAAACTCCCATATTTGTTTTAAAATTTCAACCTTATATTTATTTTCCTGCCCCAATCTCCAGTTACCAACAAAACATGAGACAATAAATTGGCTCAATAACTCTGGAGGTTAGTCTTCTATGCCCAAGTTTGATCAATCGCTTTTTTTTGCATGCAGATGTACTATTTGAGATGAAAAATTTTTTGTCATACCTATCCATGTTTTCTGCAGTGATCCTTAAATTTAAGAATATAGCCAAGTTGTTGTATAACTTTAATTCAGGGAGTTTATGGAACAGAAAGCAAGAGATAGTTTGAAGTCAATGGATCTATATTATTGAAGAAAATACACAAATTTGAAGATGTTTCCATTGGAGTCTTAGACAAGGATATGAAAAAGAATGCCTTTAAGGGTAGTGACAGTGATAGAATAGATTCTCATGGTCTTCCTCAATGAGTTAAAACTGATTATATTCTCCAGAGCCGTGCCCTGTGGAGGTGATGGGAGCATGGGAGAGAAAATAGACTGGTCATTTGCAAATCTGTAGTGGAAAACATGGATTTATAGAGAATCTGAAACACGCAACAGAGAACCAAAGAAAAAAACTGAGAAATGCAGTCACATGTACTAGTTATTTTCCTTGGTTATCAGTAACCAACTGAAAGCATAAGACAGCAGAACAATCTGATATTCTATGGTGCATAAAATGTCTTTTTAATTCCCTCTTTAACCTTTTTCCTGTTCTCTGGTATTCAGTTGTTTTTTGATATTGAACTCTAGTCAGCCTAATAGTCTCACCACAATGAAGTTTTTTTTTTTTTTTTTTTGCCTAGTTGAAGAATTGTCTGTGCTTTCTTTTTCTTTAAAAAGAATCACAATTCTTGAGTGCTGCTTCAGCACTTTCCTCCAGTTACAGTGAGATAGATTATCAGGCTCATATCAGACGAACTGTCAAGAATATTGCGCCAATAAATATCAAATACCAAAATGACAGATTGCTTCAGAAACAAACAAAAAAAACTCACTGATTTTAAGCCCAAATTAATTATATTATAAAATAAAAATCTTAGTCATCTGAGAAACACGATTTAGGGCATTTGATTTTGGAAAATGACAGCTTTATCTTGAAATGGGCAAAGAGATAATTTTTATAATAATAAGTTTCTAATAAAACAGTGGATATTACTAAGTAAGATGAATTTTACTCCAGAATCTAGCCCAACAAAGTATTTTGATTTTTAGGAAAGTGGTTTTAAATTACTTTTCTTTAACCTGGATTTAAATAGTTTTCTTTTGACCATATTTGTAAAAACTAAATTCCAGTCAATAATAGAGTTCTTAGAAAGTGGTATCTGCCCTTAGCCAGTGTAAATATCGAAGTCTTTAATGGTTGTATGAAAGGTAATTCCACTTGTTTTATTGAAGATGCTTGTAGATAAAACTAATGATATGAATAAATTTAATTTTAGTATTTACATGAATATCAATGTGTAACTTTCATGATTACAGCAGAAACAAACTCACAGTCAAGGTATAAAAAGTTAGGTTAGCAGCAGAGTTTACTGTTCTGGTCTCCAAGTCTAGAAATTGAACTCAATGGAAATAATCCCTGGAATCCTACACTCCATAAGCATATTACATTTACGGAATTCCAGCCTAGCTCTGCATTTAAAACAGGCAGTCTAAACATGTTCTCAATGGATAAGGATAAGCCCTGAAGAGCTACTCTTTAAACTTGGTATTTTTCCACAGAAACTAGACTTCAAAGATATTCTGAAAAACGCACAAAGTTTCAAACTTCAGTGCCCACAAACTCCTCGCTTGGTTCCCATTGACATCAATCAGAATTCTATGTGCATGGACTGAGGGCAAAGTATAACCTTTTATATGGCCGACAAAATGTTTGAAATGACTACAAAATGTCTGAAACTTCAAACACTGCGCTGACTTTACACTTCGAAAGGACACTAAGTTTAAGAACTCCACAAATGTCTAAATATGCATCTGCAACCTACACCCCAGCTCACAGAAATAGCAGATTTCCGACCCACTGAGCAAGGCCAGGTATCAAAGTAGCATCCTCATAGATTCCAGACAGATGTACAGGAGTGGGATTGCTGGATCATATTGTAGCTCTTTATTTGTTTTTTTAAGGAACCTCATACTGTTCTCCATAGTATTGCACCAGCTTACCTTCCCATCAATAGCGTAGGAGGGCTCCCTTTTCTCCACACCCTCTCCAGTATATATTGCTTGTAGATTTTCTTGATGGTGGACATTCTGACTGGTATAAGGTGATACCTCATTGTAGTTTTGATTTGCATTTTTCTAATAATTAGCAATGTTGAGCATCTTTTCATGTGTTTTTTTAGTCATCTGTATGTCTTCTTTGGAAAAACATCTATTTGGTTTTCCTGCTCATTTTTTTGATTATGTTGTTTGTTTGTTTGTTTTGATATTGAGCTGCATGAATTGTTGGTATATTTTGGATATTAATTCCTGTCTATTTGCGTCATTTAAAAATATTTTCTCCCATTCTGTGGGTTGTGTTTTTATTTTGTTTATGGTTTCCTTGACTGTGCAAAAGCCTTTAAGTTTAAATAGGTCCCATTTATTTATTTTTGTTTTTATTTTCAATACTCCAGGAGGTAGGTCAAGAAAGATATTGCTGCAGTTTATGTCAAAGTGTGTTCTGCCTATGTTTTCCTCTATGAGTTTTATAGTATCTGGTATATTTAATCCAAAAATAAGAAGTCTTTTAATTTAACAAGAGAGAGTAATTATATTTTGGTATATGCCTCCTTAAATAAAAATTTTAGATGCTCAGAGATTACAAATCATTTGAAAAGAAAAAACAAATATTTAAATTTGTAAATGCAATTAGATGATAATTAGTAGAACAAAAAGCTAGCATTGTTGTAATGGAGTGTTACCAGGCAGCAGAATCAGATAATGCCGGTATGAAAACTGGCCCATTAACCTTCAAAATTTATTTAGGTAGAAGCTGTATCTCTAAATGAGTTTAAACAGGAACAGATGTAAAAAAAATAGCTTTCAATAGATCTATTAATATAAAAATATTTCTCGTTTTGTCCTTATTATTTTATGAATTATTTTATATGCATTTCTGGCCATCATTCTAAACAGACTTATAATAAGATAATTAATGTGGAAAATTTAATCTTGTTCTTAAGCCACATTTAAAAAATTCCTCCTTTTATGATATTCAGGGATGTGATAATTGTATTTCGAAGTTAATTACATGCATTGCTTACTATAGGGTTCATTCAGTACCATAAATGTCTGGGTTAATGTCTTGATTCAATTTAAAGAAAATTGTTTATCCACATAATTGATGTTATGTGAGAAAGTAGCTTAATATTTCTTCTTTTTTTTTTCCTTTAGGAATGACACATAAATCACATATTATCATCATAAAATTTGAAAATGTATATAAAGGTTATTTATTGCTGTAAAAGATTATTTTTATTCCTTTTATTAGAGTTTTTTGATAGACTTCAGAAATACTCTTTTATAATAAAACCTATATTTAAAACATATTGCTATAGAAAAAAAGTCATTGGATATTTGAAATTATTTTATTATAATATATTCTAGTATTTTAAACACACAGAATATTAAAATAAAAATATTTAAAATACATGAAACAATAGAATAAGATTCTTATTTTTACATATGTGGAACTAATGTTTGGTATATACTAAAATTATTTTTGAAAGGAAACATGTATGTACCTGTTTTGCTTTTAATCTCAGATGAAAGGAAATATTTTGTTATAAATATTTTCCTATACATTTGATTTAGAGCCATCAAGTGATAACTGATGTCATGAAAGTGGCCCTCACATGTAAATAATGACATCTATTTGTTATATAACTAATTTTTTAAAAGTTTAACTGATTTATCAATCCTGATATTTTAAAAAATATGTATACATGTGTTGAAAGAAATTTTTACATCTCCCTTTCCAATTTGGTTGCCTTTTTTTTCTTTGAGAATCTCCATTAAAATGTCGAAGAGAAGTGATGAGAGTGACCATCCTTGTCTTGCTCCTGATCTTACTAGTAACACTGTTGACTTGAAATTTCTGGAGGTCCTTGGTGAAATCTGAAATTGGCCCAGTATACCAGTATACAGAAAGCAAAGAGAGACTGAAGAAAGAGGCAGACCACACTATATTGGTAAGTGTCAGCTTAGTATGCAAGGAAATTTAGCTATGAGGCTTGTCTTGGGCAGCTGCAAGACAAGAGGATCTCTGCATCTGGCCACCAGAATCTTAAAAGTTTATATAGAAACCATAACTGGGTTCGGTCACATCTAACCATGGTCTGAGCACCACATTGCTCTTTTGAGATTGCATCCTTGAAATGGCTGCTACTGTGGGAATGTTGAGCAGGGGAGGTGCCTCAGATTGCCCACATCCAGTTTTGGGGTCAACCATGCTCAACTTCTCTCCCCAACCTCCTTCAACAAAACCTTATTTCTTTCACCATTAACTGTTTCCTTAGCCGTTGAGCGACGACAGATCACCCACCATGTTGAGGAAATTCCTTCTATTCCTAAATACTGAAACATTTTATAAGGTATATCTGTTGGACTTTGACAAGTACTTTGAATTTTTGATAGTCACTTTTTCCCTCTTTTGCTAATTTGAGAAACTATATGGACTGATTTTGTAATCAAGTTTACTTTCCTTAGATAAACTCCCCTTGATTATGGTGCATTATCATTTTTATGTTGTTGAAGTCAGTTTGCTAAAATGTTCAGAATGTCTGTGTTTATATTCATTAGGGATATTATTCTGTAAACTTTTTTTTTTGTTTTTGCTTTTTATAATGTTATCTTCTTTTAGTGTCAGGATAATAATGACTTCATAGAGTAAGTTGGGAAATATTTTACCTTTTAACTTTTCTAGAGGAGTTTTCAGAGAATTGGTACCCTTTCTACCTTAGATGTTTCATAAAATTCATTGCTACACTAGTGGGAACATCTAGGCCTGGAAGTTTACTTGTGAGATAGATTTTAACTCCAGATTTAATATATTTCATAAATGAGCCACTAGTCTTGTTATATCTTTCTTCTTGAGGTAGCTTCTGTAGTTTGTGTTTTCAAGGAATTTGTTCCTGTCATATGAGCTGTCAAATTCACTGGAAAAAAAGTTGTTTATAACATTCCCTTTGTTATAATTATGTTATCTGTATAAACTGTAATGAAAACACCTCTCTCATTTCTGATATGAGTCATTTTTTTCCATATCTCTTTTCCTTTTCCCCCCCTCTCTTTCCATCATTCTAGTTAGAGGTTTATCATCATTGGTTTCACTTATGTTATCTATGGTTTTTCTGGTTTCTATTACCTTGATTTCCACCTTGATCCTTATTACTTTCTTTATCTTATTTACTTAGAGTTTAATATGCTAGGAGCTTTACTGAATTGGGGAGTACTGAGCTGTAAGGTGTGAGGGTAGCTAAGTAAAGTAAGTCAAAATGCAAGTCACAATCAGGAATGCATTCACTTTCTCCTTAGTTTAAGTAAGAGGTTAAGCTTCAGAAAGTTTGCCCTACCCTGTTCCTTCTTCCTCCATGACTCACACAGCTCCTGGAGGAGAAGATTAGCACACAGATGGAGGTCATCTCACTGCTGAGGCGCTCCTAACAAAAGTCTACTGCAGTTGGATAGAAATAGTAGTGGGGGAGGAAGAGGAGGAGGTACTAAGAGTGGAAAAGTTGCAAGTACTAAGTCAGAATAAAGAAAAGTATCCTGTTTTCCTTTCCTTCCCCCATAAATAGGTCTCCCTCAGAACTTCCTTCAGGAAAGCCTCAGTAGAAAACTCCAGATAGAGAGAACACTAAATGGAGACACCTGAGCTAGGAATACAACTCTATATAAGAGCACAACCCACCAGTGGGTCCTGAGTGTTTGATTGCCGCTCCTTTCAGAAGCTGCATCGCCCTGGTTGTGTGCATACCAAGACTGCCGTGGGGTGAGTAGCTTTTCCCTAGGAGTGAAGACTGTCAGGTAAGACTTTTGTAATTATCTATGTTTTGGTCTAAAAAGAACTCATACTTTGGTTTTAACAAAGAGCTGGATTTCTTAGTTTCCCCTTTAACTTTTATTAGATAGAAGCTGAAGTTATTTATTTGCAACCTTTCTTCTTTCTAATATGGTTATTTATTGATATGAACATACCCCCCCTCATGACTACTTTAGTAACTCTACAAACATCAATGTTTTTACATTTTTATTCACATAAAATACACTTTGTTTTCCTTTAAACTGTATTTGAGCTGGTTATTTCTTCAGAGTTTTAGCTTAATTCTATGGGGACAGAAAACATACTTTAACCTGCTTATGAGAACTGTTTTATGATCCAGGATATAGTCTGTCTTGGCAAACGTTCTGTATATATTTGAAATAAATCTGTAGTGAATTGTTGTTAGCTGCATGTTCTATAACAATGTTGGTTAAGTCCAGCTGGTTGATATTGGTGGTCATGTTTTCTATATCCTTGCTGATTTTTAATATATTTGTGCAATCAATTGTTGAAGGTAAGTAATTTCCAACTTTTTTTTGTGGAGTCTGTCTGTTTCTCTGTGGAGGTTTATCATTTTTTTTTATGAAAATGTTATTATGGATGTAAACACTTAAGAGCCTTCAATTACTCATACTAAATTAACTGGTTGTATAGGTCCTGTTTTAATCTGTAGTCAATTGTTGTTAGTTGCATGTTCTATTACAATGTTAATTAAGTCCAGCTGGTTGATGTTTGTGGTCATGTTTTCTATATCCTTGGTGATTTTTAATCTGTTTGTGGTACAGTTGTTGAAGGTAAGTAATTTCCAACATTTTTTGTGGAGTTTGTCTGTTTCTCTGTGGAGGTTTATCATTTTTTTATGAAACAATTATTAGGGATGTAAACAGTCTTTAATTACTCATACTAAATTAACTGGTTGTAAAGGTCCTGTTTTAAATTAAACTAATTGCCTAACTCTGATAATTGACAACACCTGAAGAAAGCAAACCTGAAGAAAGCAAAGCTGAAGAACATTCAATGCTTGAACACAATTTTTTTTTTGTCCTTTTTTGTCTTGAATCAGTGTCCTTTGAATAATTTTCCTTAATTCTAAAGAAAAATCTTATATCACGATCACTGAAAGCATGTGTTTCTAGTTTTGCTGTTTTATGTTGGATTAATTTGACATTTTTGGTCTGTGTAAATGAGTTGCTTCAAAGTTCTTGAAATTCTTTTTGCTTTTACTATGATTATCACTGTCCTTTGCAGTAGCTCTGTGTCTAGATATTCTGTAGTGGTGTTTCCCCTGATTGTGGTTTCAAATACATTAATTACTTCTCTAAATATGTTGTTTGATTTTAAAATATTTTCTTTGGACTATAGGTTTACTTCCATCTCCTTATATTGTGTATTCACCTTTATGGTTTAGTTTTACTACATTCATGCTTCTCTGTTTTTCAAGAATTAAGACCCCCTGGAAAAAATATGTCTTTGTTTCCTTCTGTATTTGACTATTTAAAAACATTTAAAGTTATCTTTATTTTGCTTACATGTGATTATTTATTTATTTATTTTTTGACAGTGTATCTGGTATTGGTCTGCTTCCTTTTCTAGTTAATGTTTGGCTATTGAGGGATTTTGTGCTATTTTTCTGTTGAGAGAGGTGAAACATTGAGAAATGCAGACAATTATAAGATAATGTGTTACATGAGGAAACTTGGTCTTTGTTCTCTCTCTGAAATTTGATCAAGTATTGGGAATAAGATATAATAAGATGACAGCCAGCAAAGCTATAATATGACAGCGAGAAACCTAGATTTTTTTTTTTAATTCATTAAATAATCACGGATCCCTTACATATTTAGTTTGGAGTCAGATATATTATTCCTTTAATTCACTAGTTTCTCCATAGAAGCTATTCTCATTTTATCAGTCTGGAAGAGAAAATGTTAATCAGCCTGTCCATTGTTACAAAATCTGGGGACATTACCAAGAATTCTCAAGATCTTGCTGACCTGCCTGTCCAACTTCTGGGGATTAACCAAACATTGGTTGGATATGAGCCCTTTTTATCGTGTTCCCCCTATTTAAATCTAAACCCATTAACTGTTTATTTGATTTAAGTCCCTTCATTTAGATTAGGCCCCTTCATTTAGTTGGTGATATTTTATCCCCAATTCATTTTTAGTTCATTCATAATTTTAGATATGAGAGGAAAACAGTTCTTCACAACTTTATTCTGGTATCCTAAACTAGTATTCAAAATCAATGGTATTTATTAACTTTTAGAGAAAACCCAAGTATAAAACTAATGGAGACTTTTTTCCCACCAAAATTAATAAATAATTCCCCTACCCCTAAACTTGGTATATGCACAGAGCTTAGAAAGAAAGAACACAGACCTTAGCAAGTTAACATTGGAATAGTGGTCATTGGAAGTGAACTTTTTGAGTATTTCAAGTCGTAAATGTTAGCTAACAAAAATGAAGATATTTCATTTGCAATGCAAATTGAAATAGAAAAAATAACCCATATTTTAATTATCTGTGATATTATAATAATAATTGGAATGTTCTACAGTTAGAATCTTATTTTATCAAGATGGTGTAAGAAAAATATATCTGTTTCAAACTCTGAATTTCAAAACTTTGAATTTCAAACCAGTAACCTAGCATTGTCAAATATCATTAACAATGCATTCAATAATAGTTATTAAGCTTTACATCTACATATTGGCTAGCTGATGAAAAATTAAGTTCTGCCAAAGACCTCTTTAAATATTCATAAATCCTGGAATAAAGTCTAATGTTGTAATTCTTGTATTTTCTCACCCTTACATACATATATTGGTTCACTTACTCATATGGTAAATTAGTGTTTTTCTGATCATCAGAGATTAAAAATACACTATGATTTTAACTTCTAAATGGAAAGAAATACTTTGCAACACGTCTTGAATATTTTTGTTTTCATATAACTATATTCACAAAATGATTTAAAAATCAAGCTATGTGAAATTTTTAATCAAGCTGTTTTATTTGTACTTTATTTTGGTACCTAAAAAGTTTTGGACCCAATAATATATTTAAGCAAAATGTAATATCCTTCTATCTTGAACTCACTATTTACTGAGTAAGAGTTTTAATATTCTCAAATTGTCATCTTAGATGGGAAAAATACAAGGAACTCAACCATGGACTGTTGAAAATAACCTGTGAGGGGACAACGTTGATTTAGCTGTATGCACAGTAGCTCTTATGTTCTTCAGTGGGCATTGAGGTTCAGGCATACTTGAGTGTGAGGCTGTCATCTACTGCAGCCATGTGTAATTCTTGCTGCTTCTCAGATGTCTGCACTAGGGGCATCAGCCTGACCCCAGGCAAGATCTCAGCTGACAGAGGTGAATATTTTCCTCCACTTTTGTACCCAAGAGGGTGAAGTACTAATGCATTTCTGGTGCTGAAAGAGCAAGTTAAACTGATTGAAATTCAACCTTGATATTTACTTTCTAATTTACACAGAAGAGCTCATTAAGTTGTATGAAATAAAATGTTCTATGTAAAAAGCAGGCACTCAAACTGGAAAAAATAATTCTCTAAGAAGAAATCGAGGTGTAAACCCAGGTACTGCGATCTACAAAATTAAATAACACACATTTGATTGTGAAACACTAGGATATTAAATAAGAACTAACTTAATTTATACCACATACCAGTCTGTAACTAACCTAGATTTAATTCTCATGTACAGAATGAGGTAGGGATCCTGGTAGTTTTAGAAATGCATGACTTTTCAAAGAACGATTTTCTTCTGTTCTGCGATGTCGACTTGCATACCGATGTTTCCATACATATGGGCCTATTTCTGGTTTTGTTTTCTGTGGTCATTTGATTTGTTTCTATTTCTCTAAACATTTCATATCACTCTTATTAGCTGATAGGAGAAGGTCCACAGATTATTTCTTCACAATTAGAGTTATTTTTAAGAATGAGGTAGCTAGCTAACTCAAAAATTTTATAAAGATTTTGAAAGCCCTCTAGAGATAAATGTTGAATGTATTTGATATCTTTACAACATTGATTTATCTGAGAACACAGTATACTTTGATTTTCTCAGGTGAAGGATCTCATATATTTTATAAACTTCTTTCTCTATCTTTTAAATATTTTAGTTGCCAGCTTCAGTTTTAACAAACTGCATCTTCCAAAATCCTGTTAATGTAAAGAAAATGTCTTTGTGCATATCAAGTATGTATTTATTTGTGAATATATGTGAGTATATGTTTTATTCATCATACTCCTATATTATCTTAAAAATTCAATTCCATTAGTAGTAGTGGGGAGGAGGGAAGTATGACTCAATGGGGAAAATAATCACTATTTTAAATTCCTCTAAGCATATACAATTTTTAGTATGAAATAATAGCTTTTTAGAAACCTTTCATCAGATAAGTTTATCTTTACCCATAGTATTGAAAGGGCTTTTTTTAATGAGCATATATTATAATCAAACACCATTTAGATAACTATGCCTTATCATTTTATTTCTTAATATGATAAATTACATGTGGATTTCTAATACTAAAAAACAACCATATATTTAAGAGATTTTAGTCAATTTGGTCTTGATGCAGTCATAATGTCATAATTTTATAAAATGCTAATTTCAGTTTTGTAATGTTTGATTTAGAATGATTTAAAGTACATTAGTATGTAAAGCTGGACCTTAATTTTCTTACCTAGTCTTTGTAAGACGTAGATATTACATTCATAAATGGAATGGAATATTAAGGCTCATGTGTTAGTCTGGGGATATTTTTATACTTTTCTAGAAAACTTTTTTTTTATTTTTTATTTTTTGAATTTTTAGGGCCACACTCCCAGCATATGGAGGTTCCCAGGCTAAGGGTTGAATCAGAGCTGTAGCTGCAGGTCTGTGCCACAGCCACAGCGATGTGGGATCTGAGCCATGTCTGTGACATACACCACAGCTCATGGCAACGCTGGATCTTTAACTCACTGAGCGAGGCCAGGGATGGAACCCACATCTTATGGGTACCAGTTGGATTCAATAACCACTGAGGCACAACGGGAACTCCTAGAAAACCTAAAAACAAAATTGGCATTATTTGGTGAGCACATGATGATACATTAACATCCAGTTGTCCTGGATGAGAGTTTTGTGAAAAGCTGCTTTTGAAAAGATTTTATTGACAAGTTTAATGTCTGTTTAAGTTTTTCTGTTTTCCAAGTATTCTGATAACAGTTTTTGCTAGCATTACAACTTTCCACAACTTCTATGTTTTCAAAATTACTATTAAAATTACTATTGTAAAGAAAATGCTTGCATTATTTAAGCATTACAGTGCCAGTGGATATATCATTGTTTCTTCTTATATATATTGCTAATTTCTATTGATAAGTTTTAGAAATGTTATGACTTTTGAAGTTTCAGTTGTTCAGCGTCACTTCATATTTTAGCATTTAATTTCAATGTTGTGTCTATGATTTTCATCAGTCTGCTATATTTTTCTAATTACTTAGGTTGGATTCTTAATTACTTAATTCTGAGCTTTTCTTTCTTTAAATTTTCCCTACTTTCTTCTTCCCTTCTAATTCTTAGCATTTTAAGAATGAAAATTTTAAAGTAGTTATTTTCTCTGCATTTTCTGTTACTTTTACACACATTACTAAACCTTGTCGCAATCCTAAGCCTTGTATTTATTGATTTCAAGTGAAATAGTACTGCGGTCTGAAGTATTGTGGATCCTTATTCATTAAGAACGTACTTTGTTGAAGGAGTGAGTGTTCTATGAATTGCAATAAAGTCAGTCTATCTATGAATTGCAATTAAGACAATCCATTTATAGTTTTGTCCAAGTCTTTTCTAATCTTACTGATTTTTATCCTTCCACTTGCTCTTTAAGTTACCGAGAGGAGACTTGAAATACCCAAAACTCTCTTCTGGTTTTTGAATAATTATTACTTAATTTTTATTTTTATTTTTTATTTTTTTGTCTTTTTGCCTTTATCTAGGGCCACGCCCGCGGCATATGGAGATTCCCAGGCTAGGGGTCTAACAGGAGCTGTAGCCGCCGGCCTTCACCACAGCCACAGCAACGCTGGATCCGAGCCTCGTCTGCAACCTACACCACAGCTCAAGGCAACTCCGGGTCCTTAACCCACTGAGCAAGGCCAGGGATCGAACCTGCAACCTCATGGTTCCTAGTCGGATTCGTTAACCACTGAGCCACACGGGAACTCCTATTACTTCATTTTTAAAGCTCTGTTAGGCACATGCCCATTTAGTAATTTTTATAAAAGATACCATTTCAAGGATTTCTCCTTTAATTCCTATGTATCTTAATATCTATCAAACAGGGTAGAGTAAGGAGAAATTTTTGAGGAATTCAGCATGCTTGACAAGTGGCTTATTCATAAATTTGGAAAATTTTGACCATTTTTTTTTCTCGTAGATCCTCTCTTTCAATAATAAACCAAACTGTCCTAAATATCCATTTCCGGTGATCTTTATTTATTTATATTTACATTCTGTGGTTTGTTCCCCAGTTCCAATGCTCACTCTCTGACCTTAGTAATATTACTTAATATCTCTTTGGGTAAATATCTTTATGTATAAAAGAACATATTTCTCTATAGTATTTGTGTTTTAGAATTAACTGTAATAATCCACACCAAATATCGTCTACATATTTGTAGAAGGCTTTTTAATTCTTATCACTGGCATATATTTGGGGCAAGAGGTGAAAATAAGATCTATAAAATTACTTGTTTAATATATAGAATCTAGCACAGATTCATTGGGGTTATCTAATAAATGGAGGTGGGATAGTTTTTAACTTTTCTACTATCTTTGATAAATTTTTAAAAGTATAATGTAAAATTAATGTTTGTCCTACTAATCATGGCTCTTCCATTCTTTCTATTCATAAAAGAATTATTTAAATTCTAAGTCCCTTCATACAATACAAATACCAAATTTCTATTGATAAAATGCTAGATTAGCTTCATATGAAATTCTTATTGTACATGTGAATTGTATTAAAAGAATGGTGGTTACAGTTGGAAAAAATTATAATAAAAGAAAAAATGTAACATTTATAATTACGGACATTCAGATGGATATATCATCACTCTTGCAGTCATGAAAATTTTGTGTTTCTCTTTCAATGGTAATTGTGTCTGTTTCTCAATGTATCTGTTAACTTAATGCAAAGAGACTTTCTTCCAGTGGGATACAGTAATAGTTGTTGGGATATCTTACAATGTGGATAAGAAATTGACCTGTAATGTTTCACCTTATTACAGTTTTCAGTTGGCCTGTCTCTCAAAAAATATTTTAGTAAACAAATTACGTGTTTAGAAAACATAAACTGCATCTCTTTGAAATTGTAAAATCCCTAGTTCCAACTCATCTTAAACCTCATTCCTCCTAATTGAGTCAGCTCAGTAGTTCTCAGCTCTTTCTACTTTTAATTTTATACCCCTCAATTTTTCATTAACAACTGGATAATCACAATTAAATTGCTTAGAGTTTTGAAATTCATTGTGGTCCCATTTACATGAGAAAATGAATGCATATATGGTTGTTCATATTTTGCGACTGCCTTGAGTCATATTTCCTGATCTGAGTCCCAGTTTGTCTCAACATGTTAAATTATTTTGAAAATATGATGTCAACTTCTGAAAAAAAGAATTCACATGTAAATAAAAATGATAGGTTATTAGCTATTACTGCAGTGCCAATAGAAGAAGACAGCATTTTTTTTTTGATATGGAGTTATATGATCTACCTTTATATTTTGGACATGAACTTATTATCAGTCATATCATTTGCAAATACTTTCTCCCATTTAATAGCTTTTTTTTTTTTCATTTTGTTGTTGGTTTCCTTTGCTGTGCAAATGCCTTTTAAATTTAATTAGGTCTCATTCATTTATTTGGGCTCTTGTTTCCTTTGCTTTCGGAGATGGATCTGAAAATAAAATATCACTATGATTTATGTCAGAGTGCTCTGTTATCATCTAGGAGTTTTATGGTTTCCGGTCTTACATTTAAGTCTTTAATCCACTTTGAGTTAATTATTGTGTATAGTGTGATGAAGGGTTCTAATTTTATTTACACATAGTTGTCCAGTTTGCCCAGCATGACTTATTGAGGAGACTGTCTCTTCTCCATTTTTATATACTCTCCTCCTTTGCTAAAAATCATGTGACCATAAATTCTTCGGTTTATTTCCGGGCTCTCTTGCCTGTTCCACGGATTAATATGACTGTTTTTGAGCTAGAACTATACAGTTTTCATTACTGAAGCTTTGTAGTAGTGTAGTCTAAATTGGGGAACCATAATATGGCCAGCTCTTTTTTTTTTTTTTGTCTCTTAATGTTGCTTTGACTATTTGGTGTCTTTTGTATTTCCAAGGACTCTTTAGAATTATTCTAGCTTTGTGAAAGATGCCATAGGTATTTTGATAGGAATTGCATTGAATCTGTAGATTGCCTTCAGTAGTATGGGCATTTTTAACAATATTCTTCTAATTCATAAACATAGTATATCTTTCCATCTGTTGGTCTTTAATTTCTTTCAGCAGTGTCTTACAGTTGTGAGTACAGGCCTTTTACCTCACTAGTTGTACTT
This sequence comes from Catagonus wagneri, assembly GCA_004024745.2. NCBI lineage: Eukaryota > Metazoa > Chordata > Mammalia > Artiodactyla > Tayassuidae > Catagonus > Catagonus wagneri. Next base: position 33,034,426 of record PVHT021183696.1, on the reverse strand, counting down.
ATTTTTATTCCTAGGTATCAAGTTTTTTTGATGTAATGGTAAATAGGATTTTCCTAATTTCACTTGCTGATTGTTTATTTTTAGTATATAGAAATGCAGCAAATACAGCAAAACTCAGTGTATTGATTTTTGTATCCTGCAAACTTACCTAAGTCATTGAGCTATAATAGTTTTTTGATGGCATCTTTAGGATATTCTATGTATAGTATCATGTCATCTACAAATAATAATGGTTTCACTTTCTGACTTGGATTTCTTTTTTCTTTTTCTTTTTTTTGGGGGGGAGGCCACATGTGACATATGGAAGTTCCCAGCCTAGGGGTTGAATTGGAGCTGTAGCTGTTGGCCTACACACCAGCGACTCGGATCTGAGCCAGATCTGCAACCTATACCACAGCTCACAGCAATAGTGCATACTTAACCCACTGAGCAAAGCCAGGGATCAAACCTGCATCTACATGGCTGCTAGTCACGTTTGTTACTGCTGAGCAATGATGGGAACGCCTGGATTTATTTTTCTTATCTGATTGCTGTGGCTATGACTTCCAGTGTTTCACTGAATAAAAGTGTCAAGAGAGTGGACATTCCTGATCTTGGAGGCAATGCTTTTAGCTTTTCACCACTGAGTATGCTGTTAGCTGTGGTCTTATCATAGATGGCCTTTATTATGTTGAGATATATTCCCTCTATACCCATTTTATTGATAGTTTTTGCCATAAATTGATGTTGGACTTTGTCAAAAGCTTTTTATTCAGCTATTGAGATGGTTTTCATACTTTAATTCTTTAACTTATTAATTGTGTGTGTGTGTGTTGAACCATTTTTGCATCCCTGGGATAAATCCCACTTGACCTTGGGGGTATCATCCTTTTAAGGTATTATTGGATATGGGTTTCCTATTTTATTGAAGATTTTTACATGTATTTTGACCAGTGATACTGGCCTGATTATATTTTGTAATATCTTAGTCTGGTTTTGGAGTGATGCTGGCCTCATAGAATGATTTCGTAAGCATTCGTTCCTAAGCAATTTTTCTTTTTTGTATAGGTTGAGAAGGATAGGTGTTAACTCTTCACTAAATGTGTGGTAGAATTTACCTGTGAAGACCTCTGGTCCTGTTTTGTGTGTTGGTGATTATTTAAATGACTGACTATTTCATGACTGGTAATTGATTTGTTCATATTTTCCACTTCTGGTTGAATGTTGAGTGTATGCATTTCTAAGAATTTTGTCCATTACTTCCAAGTTGTCCATTTTATTGATGCGTGATTGTTTGTAGAAATCTCCTCTGATCCTTTTATTGTATTTCTGTGGTATCAGCTGTAACTTTTCTGGATTTTTGTGATTTGGGAATTCTATTGTATTTTTCTCTTCATGAGTTTAACTCTAAGGTTTATAATTTTTTATCTTTCCAAATAACTGGCTCTTAATTTCACTAGACTTTTTTTTTTTGGTTTCTATTTTAATAATCTCATCTATGGTTTTTGATTTCTGTATATTTGTTTTTTTGTTGTTGTTGGTGGTGGTGTTCTAATTCCTTTAGGTGTAAGGTTACAGATTATTAAATCTATGAAGTCTACATAAAACTACTGTTTTGCAAAATATTATATTCAAGCTTTAAAGCTATACTTCAGCTTCTAGCTGTTCCAGATCCCAGTTATATTCCTGTTGACATCTTATATATTAAGCTCATTATTTTTGATAATGCTAAAACTATTTAAGCATACTTTCAAGTATAAACAGCTAGTGGGGCTATCAGAAAATATGTACTCAAGAGATGATAAGTTGCTTCCTTTCAACTCTGTCAGCTCACTTTTCCAAAAACATTTAACTCTTCTTTCCCCTGCAAAGCCCCATTTATTCTTTTATTTATTTATTTATTTTTGCTTCATTCACATTAGGCTCTACACTTTTTGTTTTAGACTTATGGTTATTTCATTTTTACTTCATATTAGAATAACTAAGTGACTTAGTGGCATTCAAAAAGAAGGGTTGTTTTAGAGATCCATATTTAAGTTGCTGCACTAAGGAATGGAGAAATTCTTTAATAGTTTTAAAAAAACTCTCTTAGAGTTTATTTTCAAAAAGAGTTCCATTATTTGCAAGAAAAATTTTAACTTTTTAATTTTTGAGTTTTTTTTTTTTTTTTTGGTATATACATGTGACAGCAACTTTAAAGGAGTTAGCATAGTATAGCAGAATGTGCAATAGTAGGAAAGTTAAATGTACAAAAGGATTTGGGTCCAAAATTAATCTCCAAATAGCTGTAGTGATTTTTGTGTTCTTATTTGAGTGACAAAAAAAAAAAAAGACCCTCAAAGTTTCTTAGTAGTTTAGTTAAGGAACTGAGGAAAAAAATAGGAAAATAATAATAGAAGGATAGATTTTAGGAAAGAATACAAAACATCTGATCTTTTGGGACTTGTGTCAAACCAACCGTTTGAATTTCCTTTGCCACTATCCTGCAATTAATATGCTAATGATAGTATAATATTGGCAGCAGTAGCTATATACTTTAGGATTTAGTGCCTCTACCTGCTCATTTTGTGTCCAGCCAGATGTACAAACAGCTGAAAATTATACTGTCAGAGAAGCAAAACTGGAAATATGTTGTATTTTGGAAGCAAATCTACCTAAAAAGAAAATCTTCCTCTCAAGAAAAGAACAGCTGAAAATAAATTTAAAACAAAATAATGTATTTTCTTTAGAAAGCTTTTCATTAATTTAAGCTAAGATACTTGGGTCTCTTCTGTTATATATTATGTCCACAATGCCTAGAATGATATTCACTACATTGCAAATGCTCAGTATCTTTTATAGTAAGAAGAGCAAAATAGAGGAAAAAAATTATACAATAAAGTAGATAGTGCTAAAGTCCACTTAAACTACATTTTAACAAAAGTCACATGTATGTGGTCATCTTAAATCTATACAAACAGTATTACATATAAACATATGTGAGATATTAGCAAATTATTCTGATAGAATGCAAATGGCTTAACATGGCATTCGATATTTCTTTTGTCTCTGTGAATTTGTTCGTTTTGCATTTCTTGGGGTGTGTATCTGAGAAGTAATTCAGTAAGTATAGAGAAAAAAGTGAATTAAACAAAATCTTAATAAACACTCTGCTAAAACTGATAGGTATTTCTTCAGTTTATATGTAAATATTGGAGTACTTGCGTAATTTTATTTTTGTGTAGAGCTTTGTGTGTGTGTATTAGGTAGGTATATGCATGAATTAAATTTTCATGCAGAGATAGAATGAATAAGAGTAGTAAAGCATAAAACAATTATAAAGCACATGATAAAATGGAGAGTATGGGATATCCATCAGAGAAATGTCAGTGTGTTGCAGTTGGGACCAAGATACAGGTGGCAGATGGACACTCTAAAATGGTATAAAGCAATAAAGAACAGATGTCAGGGTGCATAGGTATGAGTGATGTGGAAATGATACTGTTGAGAATGTTTCAGAACTGGCCATGCCACAAGCAGCTCCTTTATCAGTTGCCTTAAGGTGGGCATTTGTATTTAAATTATCAAATCAGCATAGAATGCTCACCTAATTTAGACAAAAATAGCTTTAAAAAATTTAGCTAATCACTTCAATTATCCATTTCTCAGTGGTAATCTAGCTTTATGAGCTTTCTGAACTATAGTAAGAATAAAGAGATAATAAGCCATTTTTCAGTGTGATTACCTCAGACTATATTAGGAGTCTGTACTCAAGGAAAGATGTAAAATGACTTTTATGTATCAATTACACCAATAAAAATATAAGCTAAAAGATTTAAATATGAGAAGTTAATTTTTTTTGAATAGATTTCTCAGTTGAATGCATTTATAGACTAATCTTCTATTTACCTCACTTGTTTACCTGAGTGTAAAAAGCAAAATTCTCACAGGAAAAACTAGAATTTATACCTTTTTGACAAAGCAAAACTGGATATTCCCCATGTCCTGATCAGCTTGCCCAGACTCATCTTTGACTATGTAGTGTTTATGCCTATGATTAGAGACATCTGTTAAATTTATAAATTTGTGGTCTCCTGCCAAGAGACATGACCAAGGAAGAATGCACCTGCTGTATGGAAACTGGAAGCAAAGCAAATAGGTGAACCTGCCCAGACAAGTAGAAATCTCAAATTCTCATCCCACTCTAAGTACATATAATGTGTGTGTGTGTGTGTGTGATAGCCTGAGGTTACACCTTTGTAATCTGAAACCTGTCCAGTGATAGATGGACACCTCAGATATTTTTTTGATATTCATGACCAATGGCAAAAAGCTTTAACTCACTTTAATATGGGTATTTAGGAGGAAATTTTTGATACATTCCATCCCATTTTCTAAATACATATGGAAATGGTGACTCCCACTGTGAAACAAGATTCAGATCACTTTCAATTCCTTGCACAGCCTTCTAGCACTTAGCTCTTTGCATGTGTTAGGTAGCACCTGTCCAGCATCCTGCTGGCAGATATATGATGTGCTTACCTAGATCTGAAAGGTGAGAATCTATAGTGTAATGAACATTTATCTTAATCATCAGGGATCCCTGGTGGTGCAGAAGGTGAAAGATCTGCTGTTGTCACTGCTCTGGCTCAGGTCACAGCTGTGGCCCAGGTTTGAGTCCTGGCCCTAGAACATCTGTCTGTCATAGGGGCTGCCCCCCCCCCAATATCTTGGCAAGGCTGAGTTTAACACTCATAGGGGATTAAGATTGATCAAAACTCTTCAGGAGGCACATTAATATAAATCTCAATTCATATTTAATAGTGAACTGAGAAAGGTATGAAACTTATTTGGACACGCTATACACACAAACAACTCAGTGGTCAAATAAAATTCTCCCTGAATCAGATAAAATAAGAACCATACTGATTTGCTTTTTTCCTGCAGTTCCACATGACTTAGTTTATTAAACCAATATTTTGTGGGATTGTCATGTCCCCCAATGGGAAGAGTTATTCTCTCCCAATATAAAAGTAGTCATGTTATTGTCTGCTCGTTGTTGTATAACTGAAATAAGAAAAAAAAAAAATCCCATTGAACTTGTCAAGAGAAAAGAATCTAAATGCAAAATGTTCCCATTCAGTCAGAAAAACCTTTCGGTTATTTTATGCATGTAGCAATTAAGATATAAGAAGTGGGTATTTGCTTCCTAGAAAAGTCCTGAATGAGGAATGGAATTCATTCTTTAAGAAAGGAGAAACTATTAGCCAATGAGAACTTTAGTCATGAAATCACCTTCTATACCAGGAATTGCTTTTTCAGTATTAAAGTAAAATTGAGAAACAATCTTGAGGGTAGAATAAAAATTGGGGTAAGAAGAGAAACAAAATGAAATGCAAAAATGTTAGACTTGGGAAGCCATTAAAAAAACAATTCTCAGAATTCCATTTCCTGTTCATAAATGTCTGATTATAGTTACATCACAACTACATAATTTCTCTATCTTGAGTTATCCTGGGTAGATACTATGAGAGTATAAATAATTTTGCATACTATAAGTAAAGAAATAAAAATAATTAGCTTTGTGAAAATGTTTTATAGTAGGTCAAAGAAATCATGTGCTGACTTGTTTTCTTTGTAACCTAGTGTTCAAATATAACTTTAACAATAATGACTAGTATTAAATGTCCTTCTTCTACAGTAAGACTTGAAATTTGGATCAGAAAACAGTTCTTCTGACTGCTCCCCCAACCTAATTCTGACCCACTGGATGAAATCTATAGCAGGCCCTGTGAGATTTGTCATTAAGATAAAAATTTCTTCAGTTACCAAGAAACAGCTTAGTAATTTTGATGTCCACTGTAGGGTAATATCAAAACCCTGAACTCGAAGGTTTGAATTTTCCCTCTTTCCACTAGCTCACACTGCTGCAAATAGGTGTTATCCCTCATCTTTAACTTGTGAGGATGTACCCATCTCAACGCACCTTCTCTGGGCTCCCAGTTTTGATTTCATTAGTTGGAAAGTGAGAGTAGAGAGGTAAGAAGGCTCCAGACAACGAGGAAGCCAGTGTCTTTGAGGCAGAGTCAGCTTGAGAGAGATGATGGAGAGAAGTAACTTGGTTCTGAATACATAGGGGATGGATAAGAAAAAAAAAGAAAAAAAGAACTGGTCACATATCCCAGTGATTCTGATTTTTCTAGGGATATTAAAATTTGAAAAAATGTTTTAAAGCTTCCAGTTAGCTTACTGTTCAGCCAGATCTCAAATCTGTGCACCAGGATTTTTCTTTTCTCTTCTGTTTTTTTCTTTCCTTTCCTTTCTCTCTGTTTTTTAAAATTTTTTAAGATTTTTATTTTTTCCATCATAGCTGGTTTACAGTGTTCTGTTAATTTTCCACTGTACAGCAAAAAAACCTAGTCACACATATACATATACATTCTTTTTCTCACATTATCATGCTCCATCATAAGTGACTACATATAGTACCCAGTGCTATACAGCAGGATCTCATTGCTTCTCCATTCCAAAGGTAATAGTTTTCATTTCTTAACCCCCAAATTTTCCTTCTCCTTTTTAGGGCCACACCTATGGCATATGGAAGTTCCCAGGCTAGGGGTCAAATCGAAACTTCAGCTGTCAGCCTACAATACTGCTATAGCCATGCCAGGTCTCACCCGAAACTGTGATCTACATTGAAGCTCCAGGCAATGCTGAATCCTTTAACCAGCTGAGCTAACGCACTCAACAAGGGCAGAGATCAAGCCCACATCCTCACGGATCCTAGAGGGTTCTTAACCCGCTGAGTCACAATAGGGACTCCTTCATACCATTGTTGAGGGATGCAGCCACCTATTTTTACTCTGAGCAAACTAAAAATCACCGAAGTGGTCTCATCTAAACCATACTTATAAAGTATCCTTACTGTCAGTGTTCTAATGAAAGATTTTAGGGGATCAAGGAAAGAACAGTGAGGTTAGTTAATAAGTGGCCTTGGCAAAATTCTACATAAAACTGGTGTTGGATCAAGACAATGTGAAGTGGGGAGAAGTTGCTAAATATGTTTTAACTATAGACCTGACAGGATATTCTAGAATATTAAATATCAGATTGAGCTTTGGATCATTTCTTGGTTGGGCTCAGTTACTTTCTGAGCAGAGCTATCCATTTATATTCTGCCACAGGCTGAAATTTTCCATCCACAATGTTCTCATTTAGCCTTAAGAATAAGCTGAGACTGTTTTTGTGCCCCTTATCCCCAGTCTTTAGGAGATGCAAATAAAATTCTCCACTTTGTCTCCTTAAAGTCTGACTGAACTTTTTGAGGTGAAGATAAAACCTTCTATCAGTAGCCACCCTTAATAGGGTGCAAGGCATACGTAGTCCACTTAAGAGTAAAATTCTTGTGTCTGTTATCTGTGAGGACCCTTTCATATATTCTATACTGTTGAGGGGAGTACGAAACTCACTTTCATTCACCTTCTTGCCATTCAAGTGTGGTCTTGTAATGGTGAATTTGAAAACTTGGAGAAGCTGGCACATATTGATTTGGGAACTCTGCCAAAACTAAAATTGGCAGTAGATTTATTTTAATACATTGTTACATGCACATAGTTCTTTTATTTTACTTATGTCACTTGACCTTCATAATAGCTTATGAGTCAAATATGGCAGATATTTATTATCCTCATTTATAGAGATGAAAATTGGAGTCAGAAGTTCAATGACTTCATTCAAGTGGTATTCCAGAAAATGAAGAAATCCTATTTGAACTCATATTTTGTGATTTCAGAAAATATTCTAATAACTCAAGAATGCTTCTGTTCCCTATTTTTCTCAAAAGTGAGTCATATAACCATTCATTTTAAAAGAAAACTAATCCTATGTTCTTGGTCACTATGTATTTTCTCTCTTGCAGTGCTATTCAGACATGAACACATATCCTAAATGATATAAAATCTTAAAACTTGTATCTCTCAGATGTTTATAAAACAATACAAAATAATAGTCAAACCTAATAGCATTCTTCATTTTGCAATGAGAGAGCAAATTTTATTTGATTTAGTTTTCTGCAATAAACATTAATAAAACCTGGATAAAATCTTAAGCTTAAAACAATATTAAAATGACATGAACTAGAAGTTAAAATTGAAAGAAGGCAAGCACACTGGGTGAATTTCACATATATGCAGTTTTAAGTCACAGGATATCACACAGAATGAGGTATGTAGGATCACCAAGTCAGTCTTACTTCCTGAGGAGTCAAATAGTAAATTTTGAGGCAACAGGAGAAATGAGAAAATTAAAAATGAGATCCCATCATGAAGAGGTGATCCATACAGGGAGCTCCAAAATCTGTTTATAAACTCTCCAAATTGCTAATTGAACTGTGCAATACGCATTTTTAAAGGAGACTTCAAGGTCTTAGCTAATGAATCTTCCCAGCTGGGAAGATTAAAGAACTAAGAAGTTTCTGCTCTTGTCACCTTCCGGAATCTGAGTTTGGTATTTGAGTTAACTCAGAGTTAACTGCCTACTGGAATAAAATGCAGCATTTAAAGGAAGGTAACAAAATTGGACAATCTTCAGTGTGTTACATAATACATCTAGTACTCATAACATCTAGTAACAATCCCAAAATTACTAGGCACACAATATATATGAAAATATGATCCACTGTCAAGAAAATATTCAGAGGTGTATGTGAGTAGGTCACTTTACTGTACAATAGACAATTGACAGGACACTGTAAACCACCTGTAATGGAAAAAATTAAAAACCATTAAAAAAGATGAACAAGAGGTTGTATTTAGGAGACAAATTTCAAGGCAATTATGTTTAATATATTCAAGGACTCATATTCCTTATATTCAGAATCTTGTGAAGGAAACTGATTATTTTTCTAGGTATATATAATTTTAATCCAGAAACATGAAATAGCTATCCAATTCAGCACTGAAAAATGAAAAAATCAAGAGGATATATAAACATTAAAATGGTTATTTAAAAACATTACAAAAAATTTTGGTCAATTTTGACAGTTCAGAGGGAAGACAAATTTCTTCAAACACAGCAAAACCAAAGTGATAGCAGAAATACCATCCTTCATTAAAAACCTTCCTGGGCAGTTGCTTCCAGTCCTACATGGCTTCATTGATATATTTTACTTGTGTAAGGATGTTATTCCTTCGTATAAATTGTTTCCAAAGAAGTACTTTCCAGCACACACAAGCAGGATATAATTGAAAAGCCATAAAGATTAGAGTGGGAGAAATAAAACTCATTTACTTAATAGGTAACATAGTTTATGATTAAAACTCTTATTTATTAAACTTAAATGTATGTAAAACATAAACATAAAATCAATTAAATTTTTATATATTAGCAGGAAACACTTGGGAAATATAACCTAAAAATATTATTTTATAGTAGCATAGTAAATAACTTCAGGAATAGGCCTAATAACAGATGTAACATCTCTTCAGTGAAAAACAGAATATATTGCTGAAAAAAATTAAAGACAGTGGAATGGCATACAAAGCTTATGTGTTAGATGATTTGATATTAAAATTTATCCCTGAATTGCCTATAAATAAGTAATCCTCCCAAATGCCTACATATTTTTAAAATTGAGTACACTGAATTTGTCAAAATTGAAGTATTTCTGCCTTATTTAGATGTTTTATTGACCTCTTTTCGACTTCACTAACTTTTTCTTTTCTGAGTTTGAAACACAACTCAGCTATGAAATTTCTTAATTTCAGCTAATTTATTTTCAATTCTAGAAGTTCTGTGTGTACTTTTCATATCCTGAATATCTCCATATTTCCTCCTTCCTGTTTGCTTTATTTTAGTGTTTCTCAGTTTCAGGATTAAGGCTATTTGGGGCTGGATGATTCTTTGTGAGAATTTTCTTGTGTTCTATAGGATATTTAGTGGTGCTTAACCGCCACTCAATGGATGACATAGAGCCACCTACCAAATTATGACAAGCAAAAATGTCTCCAGAAATTGCCATACCCCCCGTGGAAAAAAATCACCCCCCATTGAGAACCATTCCTTTATTTAATATATCACTTGTAATTTTTTGAAGTTGTATGTATGTGCACTTATTCCAATATTTGTATCACTTATGGCTTTTTAAACATTTTTCTTAGTTTGGGGTTATTGTCTTAATTTAGCTTTACTTAAATTGTTATTAAATGAATTATACCAGTGTTAGTTTGAAAAACATAAATTGGGGTTAATGTTACATTCTTCATAGAGGATTCAGTTTTTAGTGCCTCTGTAGTGACTTTTCCTTCTGTTTGATTTTAGCCTCTTTAGCCCCAATTGCTTCTTGAAGTCCGTTATATTAAATATCTATAAAAATCATTTTGTTTTCTATTTAATCTCAGCAAGAATGGTGTTCTGCTGAATACTACTTTGTCTTACACAGAATCAGTAAAATTATCTGTATATATGTACTTAATTTTTAATAAGCCCTTGAGATGTAACTCCTGGTACGTGAATAAACTTTTTAACTATATCCAATACTATACTTATTAATGACCACTCATTTTTTTAACAAGTAACCTGTATGTTATTTCCAAATCTACATATTTTTCCTTTATATGGTTTTATTTTTGCTTTTTAAGTATCTAATGTGTCTTTTTCTTTATCTCGATTAGAATCAGTTTTAAAGGAGGGGTTTAGCTTGTGTTTAATTTCGTGTTTTTGGGTTGCTCACTTGAACTTACTGTTTTTTGTTGAAATTTTCCTTTGGAATTGCTATCTTTTTATTTCAACAGGGTAAGAATTAATTTCTCCCTGTAGCACATGGTAGAGGAATGAGAGTCATTGGGGAAAGAGAAAACTTACAAAGCCATTGACAGCGAGTGGGGGGACAAAACAAACAAACACCCTTAAGACCTCAGCCACGGAGTTGTAGTTCAGAGTTTGGATGATCTTTTAGACAGCAGTTCTGTTAAACCTTCAAGAGAGAGTACATAACTGCCTGTGGTTATCCTTTTTAAATAAGGAAAAATTTAGAGCATAGACTTGTCAGTGATACTTGGCTACGATTTTATATTTAATATCATGCCTTGTCTTTTCCAAACCTTAACTAAATAAATCTTATTGACCTTCATTTCTTTGGGTTCACCTCTGTAAAATGAAAGGGCGGGGAGTAGATTTCTTCAAACCAGGAGTTAAGCCACGTGTTCCCTAAACAATTCAGTATTATTGATGACAATGAGTGATGCCAGAGGGATATATTTCTATGTATGTGATAGAGTGATATGTCAAATTTACCTTATGCTGAATAACCTCACTTTTTATTCACCTTTGCTATTTCCAACTTGATCTTGGTTTTCTTACTTTATCTTTGAGGAGGAATTTGTCAGTTTCCATTTTGAGATAGAAAATAATTTTTGTGAGATGGTTGTTGCCCTCCCCTCTTTAGAGTTTCAGCATACCAGTTCCTGGTGTTTCCTTGTACTATTCATTTAAACTGTTTATTGTTTTGTCTAAGTAGGTTACTCCAGGTAGGTGGTAAATTCAGAGAAGTCCCAGGGAGAGGATATTTGACTGAAGCAGGAGCTGAGAATGGGGTTTCCATATAAGCAGAAGATCTGTGCATATTAGTGTCCTCCTTATGGTTTTAAATATAGGAGCAAATGATCTAAGATTTATGTTAATCTTTGGCATTAAATGTATGCCAACAAAAACTCACATAAACTTCTGATAATGCCTTTGAAGTTTAGAAAATTGTCTCCTAGTCTCCTTCTCAAATTTGATTTACAGCAGGTTTCAAAACTGTGGGATAGTAAAAAAGGTAGATGGCTAACCCATCAATTGACTCCTTGATTTCCATGGATCCTTAGAGAAACCACCTGAAGTGTGATTGTTTTGCTTTATCAGTTGTAGTTTTTAGAGTACATTCACAAGAAATCTGTAAGTAGTTTTGACTGATAGAGACTGTATGATCATAACCTAATATTCTGATTAACATTTTCTTGAGGTAAGAAATCTGTACTCAGAAAACATTGTTCTTGCATATTCAGACTTAAGTCACCTGCTTTGTATCTAAGTCATATCCATCCCTTCCAGGTTTCATCCTTGTTCTATGTGGCAGATGGCTGCAAAAGTCCTCCACATACCCACTTCCAAGGTGGTAACAATTGACCCATTAGAGTTTCTCATCCTAATAAATGTTGAATTTCATATTCCTTCCATACTAACACTATCTATTACCAGGGAAATTGGAATGGGAACATGCACAGTTACAACTTTGACCAAAGCAGCGGTATCCAACTAGCATAATAATAAAGTGCTTCTGACTGTCATTGATTCCTCTGATTAAAAAAAGTATATAAATCATTGCTAACTTAGGCTAGGTTTCTTGTTACTATTCCTTTCTTTTTTGCAAGCTCTGGGTTAAACCTGACTCAATTTACTAATTCCTCTTTTATTTCAGTTAACTAATGTTAATGCCTCACCTTTCTCCTTTCAATAGAAACACTCCTTGAAAGTACTGAATTCCATCGCTGTCTTCCACTGTTAGTTTCCTCACTCCTTGTACTTGACCAATTAAGAAAACCAAATTTGTCTTTTCATTACTCAGAAGTGTGAAGGATGGATATATAGAAGTTGGAGATAAAATAGGAAAGGTTTTTTTTTTTCTCCCAGTTTTCATTTTGAGTCAGGTCTATAAAATATGGGGTATAATTTATTAGAAGTATAAGTAAATGGTTGAAACAGTTTTAATGGAATTGAAAGGATAGTAGAAGAGTCTCTTAACAACTTGTCTTATAGATCTTATTTAAAAGGCAGTTAAAATCAGGACAGATCAATATGTATTGATTGCATTCATGGTTTAGCAAAGGAGTATTTTGCAGTCTTTTTTTTTTTTTTCTACATCTCTTTACAGAGTCTAGACCAATTGCAGGCTTTAGCCTTCTACAGGGAATTTTTATGTTAAGATTCAGTATTGCTAATGTTTGAATTCTTCTAGAAAGGAAAACAACTCAATTTATTTTTATTTTTTAATATTCTCTGATTTTTCAATATAAAATCAAAATGTTCTTCCAGGTAGAGAGCGACAGAAAATTGATATATCCTTTGAATAGTGCTAAAAAGTGAGAAAAAATAAACTATCCTGACTATTCAAAGTATAGTTATTAGCAGTTTAAATCAGTAAGTTCTTGTGAATTTGTTAAATCATTCTTTTTAAACTTTAGATGATGAAGCAACACATATCTGTCATATTTTTTCACACCATTTCTTGTAAAATATCTACCTAACAAAACACCATGAATGGGTGTTTTTCTTATATAGTAAAATTGTTGTCATAAATATAATTTTAAATGGCGTTTTAGCCCTTCTTTTTTTTGTTGTTGTTTTTTTTTGCCTTTTCTCATTTTAGGGCCACACCCACAGCATGTGGAGGTCCCAGGCTAGGGGTCTAATCAGAGCTGTAGCCGCCAGCCTACGCCACAGCCACAGCAACGCAGGATCCAAGCCGCGTCTGCGACCTACTTTATGACATGTAATACTGCTACAAATCCTTAAATGTATTGACTTTCTTGGGTTTTTTCATATCTTTACTAAGAAGATAGACCAAGAATGTAGTAAAAATATACCTACAGATAAAACCGTAATTATGTGTACATCAAATCATAGATGGTTATACTTAAAACCATTTCCTAAAAAAAACATAAGACTTTTATAATACAAAGAAAGGCTAGAATGGATTTGCTTTGTTTCTCATAAGCTTACCTGCACATCTATATAATTACATCTTGTTTATTTTTTTAAGTGTATGATTGTGGCAAATTGAAGCCTTGATGTCAGAGTGTTCTTATATGATTATGGTTGGATTAAATACAGTAGTGGTTTTAAAGCTCACTGGCAGCAGAGAGCTTTCCAGAAATAAAAGGTATTTTAGTATTCAGTAGTTTAAACATTGGCTGCTTAGCTCCTTAGCTGTGAGTTTGTTGGCTGATTGAAAGCTTGGCTGAAAGCTTCTATTCTAGCCCTGTAGCTGTCAGCTCATGGGTGGCTTGTGTCTGGAGGATAAAGGGTGTAGTTATTCACAAATAAGGCTTTTGTAGGCTGTCGAGTGGCATCTGAGTTTCTCTTGTAATCCAGTAAACTAGCTTGGATTTCCTGAGATCATTATTGCATGTTTACAAAAGCTCTAAGAAGACCTCCCCAATGTATAAGTCCTTTTTAAGTCTTTGCTCATATCACATTGACTAGTACATTGGCAAAAAAATGTCCTATGTTTATTCCAAGTACAAGAGATGAACCAATATTCCCTGCCTGTTTATACTATTCATAGAAAGCAAAGGATTTGTGGGTGTTCAGTAATCAATCACATCTATCATCTGGTTGTCATTCTCATTTTTCACATGGAAAATATGCTCAGTCTTATCCCAGAGACCTATAATGTCTCGTACAATTATGCCCTAGGATCGAAGTGCAAAATCTTGTGATGTAAAATCATATTTACAAGGCATCCTTGGGTGTGTTTCTGTCATGCTAAAGAAGTAAGTTACTTGCATCCTTCTTCCTTAGACAATACATACAAATATGTGCTAAATGTGTACATTACACACAAGCTTCAACCTTACGTATTAGAGTGGATGATAGTTTTGACAACCATTGTACAAGATAATACAGGTCATCCTTTTTCCAGGTTCTATATACTTTCCTCGTTGATTTTCTTTTTTCCCCCCTATCTTCCATGAACAGATGATTCACCATTTTCCCAGTCTTGTTTAATAGTTTCTTTACCGCACTTTCCAAACATCACTCTCATTCCTCAGATCAATAACATTTGATATGCAATGCTTTATTAAGTATTTATTGCTGCATAAAAAAACAACATCCAACATCAGTGGCTTAAAACAGCAACCATGTATTTAGCTCCTAATTTTGTGGGTTGGCTGGGAAGACTTTCTTGACTGAGCCAGCCTTGCTGTTGTAGCTTTTGCAGCTGTCAGGTTAGCTAGTAGCTGGATGATTTGTGATGGACTCGATTACATGACTGGTACTTGACAGGCTCTTGGCCACAATTGGAAGGGACTGGGTAAGATGTCTCTTGTCATCCAGGAGGATAACCCAGGCTTATTTACATGGCAATTGAAAGGTTAAACACTAAGATGGGATGCAGCAGAGCTTTGACGTTTACTCTAAGTCTCTTTTATCACGTTTGTTAGTGTCCTGTTGGCCAGAAATAATCACATAACCATCACAGATTAAACACTGGAGAAAAATATTCTACTTTAAGAATGAAAGCATTTGTTCTCACATTTCCAATTTCTTATCAATTATTAAATAGAGTATTTCTTCCTGTTTGTATTAACATGAATACTTTTATTTTTCTTATGGGAACATATAGCTACAAAGAAAGGAAATTCAATACATCAGTTCTCTTTCATTTATTTCTCTGGCTTTTCAATTCCTTGGTCTTTTCATCAATAATAAACCTTTCTTCTTATATATCCTCTAGTCTTTTCATACTTTAGTGTTTATCATTGTCAGTTAGTGTTTATCATTGTCAGTTACATCAATTTTCCAGAAGTGTTAATCTTCTGATGTGAATTATTTTGTACATTTTCAGATTATTTTGTTTTTAATTCATTCACTTAAAAAATAATAAATTTAAAAAAATTGTTATAGTTGATTTACAATGTTCTGTCAAAGTCAAACATATATATATATTCACTCTTTTCTCACATTATCCTCCAACATGTTCCATCAAAAGTGATTAGATATAGTTTCCTGTGCTATGCTATACAGCAGGATCTGAATGCTTACCCACTCCAAATGCAATAGTTTGCATCTACTAACCTCAACATCTACTAACCCTGAACTCCAAGGAACCCCCGCCCCACACTGCTTGGCAATCACAAGTCTGTTTTTCTTGTCCATTGAGTTTGTTTCTTTTCTGTAGATAACAAGTATTTGTGCCATATATTAGGTTCCAGATATAAGTGATATTATATGGCATTTGTCTTTCTCTTTCACTTACTATGAGAGTCTCTATTTCCATCCATC
Source organism: Catagonus wagneri (assembly GCA_004024745.2). Taxonomy (NCBI): domain Eukaryota; kingdom Metazoa; phylum Chordata; class Mammalia; order Artiodactyla; family Tayassuidae; genus Catagonus; species Catagonus wagneri. The sequence goes on along the minus strand of PVHT021183696.1, from coordinate 33,018,424 downwards.
TTGGTGCAAATGGCATTATTTTGTTCTTTTATATGGCAGAGGAATATTCTGTTGTGTATTCATACCACATCATCTTAATCCTTTCACCTGTTGATAGACATTTAGGTTGTTTGCATGTCTGACTCTTGTGAATAGTGTTGCAGTGAACATAGGGGTGCATGTATCTTTTTGAATGAAATTTTTCTCCAGATACATGCCCATGACTGGGATTACTGGGTCATATGGTAGTTGTATATTTAGTTTTCTGAGGTACCTCCATTACTGTTTTCTACAGTGGTTGTACCAATTTACGTTCCCACCAACAGTGAAGGAGGGTGCCTTTTCTCCATACCCTCTCTAGCACTTGTTATTTCTTGACTTGCTAATCCTAGCCATTCTGACTGGTGTGAGGTGATAACCTCATTGCAATTTTGATTTGCATTCCTGCAATAATCAGTGATGTTGAGCATTTTTTTCATGTACCTGTTGGCCATCTGTATGTCTTCTTTGGAGAAATGTCTATTCAGGTGTTCTGCCCATTTTTCAGTTGGGTTGTTTTTTGCTGTTGAGTTGTATGAGTTGTTTGTATATTTTAGAGATTAAGCCTTTGTCAGTTGCATTGCTTGAAATTATTTTCTCCCCTTCCATAGGTTGTGTTTCTGTATTTGCTTTTTTTTTTTTAATGATTTCCTTTGCTGTGCAAAATCTTGCAATTTGGATTAGGTTTCATTGTTTATTTTTGTTTATTTCTATTGCCTCAGGAGACCTTAAAACAAACATTTTTAAGTTTGATGTTGTAATAGATGTTTGATGTCTTTCTTATGTTTAAGTCTTTAAGCCATTTTGAGTTTATTTTTTGTGCATGATATGAGGGTGTGTTCTAGTTTCACCTGAAAGACTTAATTTCATTGATTAATGTTTTATAGCTCTCAACATTTAAGAGGATTCAAAGAAATGGAAAGGTAGTCCATGCTCCTGGATTGGAAGAATTAATATTGTTAAAGTGGCCATACTACCCAAAGCAATCTACGTATTCAATGAAATCCCTATCAAATTACCCATAAGATTTTTTCATAGATCTAAAGCAATCCAAAAACTTGTATGGAAGCCAAAACCCTGAATTTTCAAAGAAATCTTGAACAAAAACTAAACAGGAGGTAAAACTCTCCCAGACTTCAAACAATATTACAAAGCTTCCGTATCAAGATAGTCTGGTACGGGTACAAAAACAGACATACAGGCAAATGGAACAGAATAGAGAACACAGAAGTAAACCCAGGTACCTATGGTTAATTAATTTCTGACAAAGTAATAATATAAAATGGGAAAAAGACACTCTCTTCAGCATGTGGTACTGGGAAAACTAGGCAGCTATATGTAAAAGAACAAAATGTGGCCACATCTTAAACTTCATTCCATTTAACTCATCAGTTTTTTTTCACTGTTTATCCTCACCTTATTTCCTAGCTTAGATTTTGTGGTAGATTAATATAATTACTATCTCTCAAATAACCTCAATATTCCACCTTTCACCTGAGCAAACCCTATACCTTGTATAAATACATTTCTCTGTAATCTGGTTACTACATCATTGCATTTGAATGGGATTAACACACACACAGAGTACCCATAGTCAAAGGCTTGTTTTACTTTGAATTTATGAACCTAAATATCAGATGTATCCTCAGAAATGTTTGTCTATTACATTTCCTGAACAATTCACTTAGCCATTCAGTGTGAGAACATCTCAAAATTTTCCACTTCCCCACTCATTCATAGCTCACATTATCTCATTGAGAATCTATAAACAACTGGAAGTGAATTCTTGATCTTAGCAATTTACTAGAATCTATGGACACATTTATTTTTTTCTTTTCTATTACAATGGGCCCATTGTCTTTCTTATGTTTCAAATCACTTCCTTTCTACACCAGATCTCATACTATCATTTTTAATCCATGTCCTGGTATTTATATCCTATCCTTCCAAATGCATTTACAGTCTTTATCATATCATTTCTATTACTATTCAACCTGATGCTATAATAAACTTTTGGACAATATGAATGCTGCATTTATCCTATTTATCAAGGAAAAAATGGTAATATGTATGTTCCTATCTATCATATATACATACATGTATAATCACTATCTCTATTGAGTCTTCTCTCATTCTCTCCTGACCTCTGCAATGAAACGTTCATCAGTGTCAGACCACAGAAATCACTGTTGTAAAATAAAAAGGGTAAGATTGATTTTTTTTTTTTCTTTTTTAGCCTCCTTGTGGCATATAGGGTTCCTGAGCCAGGGATCAGATCCAAGCCACAGTTGCAACCTACCCCATAGCTGTGGCAACTCTAGATCCTTTAACCCACTGTGCCCAGTCAGGGATGGAACCTGCGTTCCAGTGCTGCAGAGACTCAGCCAGAGCTTTTGCACCATGGTAGGAATTCTATCCAGTCTTGCCATTTTTAAAATTCCTATAGTTTATTTGGTACTTTCAACAATAATTGAAAAAGTTGATTGGTGCCACCTTCATTAAGTGATATATTTACTTGATTTATGAGATATGGAAATCTCCTGCTTTTCCATCAAATAGCCTGACTGCTCCTTCTATTATTCTTATAATTTAGGATTTCTTCTCAATCCGTGAACACTAATAGTCTTTAAGAATCTATCCTTGGACAACTCAGAGTTACAAAATTCCAGGGGGAGCCAATTCTAGAGGACCCCAACAATATTGTGAAATTTACCCCCGGGAGTTCACCAGGTTCTCATAATAAATATTGGGACAAAATTCCCCTTTTGCATGTAGCAGGAAGAAAGGAAAAATAGTTATTTTGAAATATTCAGAAACTCTTTTCTTAATTGGGCTTGTCCTTGGGATAAACTAGTTAATCAGAACTTAACATGCAAGGGTTTTAATAGAGACGAACCTAAGGGGAAATTAAATAGTAAATTTCAGCTTTCTCTAGCAATCCTGTCTTACGTAAAGGAGGAGGGAGAAAAAGAATCTGTGAAGTTAACTGTTCAGAGACATAGTCTCACTAAAAGACTGAAACCTAATTGTAGAACTATAGAATGTTTTCTTCACTATTTCCACATTTACCACAATGTTAAACTAACAGTCTATTTACAACAATTTACTTTACTTGGTACATCATGCCCAGCTATAAACAAAAAAAAGCACATGGTATACTACAAAGTAAAAACAGAATTTGAAAAGACAGTACAAACATCAAAACTAGACTTGGCAAGGATGCTGGAATTAATCAGACCATAATTTTAAAACAACTATATGCTAAGGGTTCTAATGTATAAAGTAGCATTCAAGATCAAATGGGTAATGTAAGAAGAATTAAGGAAATCCTAAGGAAAGACTCCCCTCAAAAAATACACTGGAGACCAAAAACACTAAACAACAACAACAAGAAAATGAAGAATGCCTTTGGGATTATTAATGGACTGGGCAAGGCTGGGGAAATAATCTCAGAATATTCCCATGGGTTATTGAGACTCAGTGTTATGTTATTCTCCAGGTCCTCTCCCATTTTTGAAGGTGACTGCAAAATGTGTTAACATTCCCCTTGAAATTCCAGTCCATCCCTCTAGATCAAAGGCACCTTCAGGAATAGACCTAAGTGCTTGACCTTGACGTTGGAAGTTGTTTCCGTGAATGCGAACCAGTCACAAACTTCTGGTGATTCTGGGATAACTAATAAGACATGGATGAAGCATCTACAGAGCTTGATGCTAGAAAGTTAAATGTAAACATGAGCTTTTCCTAAAATGACCACTCATACTGTAGTTTGCTTGCAATATATATATTTTTTATATTGTCCTTGATGGGCATTATTTTATAGACTTGTTTGCTAAGGCTGTATATAGTATAAGCAAACTAGTAATACTTGGGGGTGAACTAGGAAAGGACTATTTAAATGAAGAGGGCTAGTTAACTGAGGAAACCGGGCATTCTGTGGTAGAAATTTACCATTTTCTTTCCTGGATGGAACATCTTCATATTGAGAATGTCCATATTTGTAGCTGTAGTTCTACTCTACCGTCTCACATCTACTCTATTTGCTACATATGTCTGTAACTGCTAATTCATAGGAATCATGGCATGCAGTGGAATGGATAGCACAAATGGATATCATCCTTGTTTTTTTTTTTTTAATGCACATGCCTAAGATGTTTGCTTCTGTAGTTTTGACTAGATGTTATTCTTTTTTTTCTTTTTGCCTTATCTAGGGCCTCACCCGTGGCACATGGAGGTTTCCGTTCCCAGGCTAGGGGTCCAACAGGAGCTGTAGCTGCCAGCCTTCGCCACAGCCACAGCAATGCTGGATCCGAGCCACATATGCAACCTACACCACATCTCACGGAGACGCTGGATCCTTAACCCACTGAGCAAGGCCAGGGATCAAACCTGCAACCTCATGGTTCCTAGTCAGATTCGTTAACCACGGAGCCACAATGGGAACTCCTGACTAGGTGTTATTCTTAAAGCCGAGGGGAAACATGTTAAATTGTGAGGTTTCCTCTGTGTTTAAATTTGATTTGTCTCTTTTCACCCAGGACTCTGTTGGAAACAGCCAATAATTAGGTTGTGAAGTATCAGGGTGATAGTCAAATTCTTTGACTGGAAGAATCTATAGAAAGAATCACTAGCTAGTCAATATCGACAATATTTTCACTTTCACTGGAGCTCTCAGGAGTGACCAACCATTAGTTCTTCTTCAGTTGTGACATGGATGATGATGGTGATTCTTCTAAGTATTGTCATTGTTAGTCATGGTCATAAAATTTAAAAATTTTCTTAACATTTAAAAATTTTTGCTGTGCTGCATTTGACCAAGGGTCAGATTAGATTCATGGGCAAGTATTTGCCCACACTATGTAATGGTTTGTGTACATATTTTTTAGAGCAGACTTTATTTTTTTGTAGTTTCAAATTAACTGAAATTGAGAATATATCACAAAGTCTTCATATATCTTGCCTTGTTTCCTCTGTTATTGACATATGAGTATGGTATAATTTCTATAATTAATGAACTGATACTCATGTATTATTAACTAAAGTACATATTTTATTCTGAATTTTGGTTTTTATTTAATGTCGTTGGTTTTAGAATTCTATCCAGACTACCACATCTTATTTAGGTATAATGTGTGCTTTTTTAAAAAACTATTCAAATAAGCATTTATATAATTCCACTAAAGAACTGGGGTGGTGTTTTGTGATTCAGAAAAATATTTAGTACCTTTTAAACAATTTTTTTTCTATTTTCAACTAAATTCCTTTTGGAATCTTGTAAAGCAGAGTAGAGAATCTGCTGCATGACTGATGGAGCCACCTGTGTCTGACCAGACAGCACGTGCAGATTAAACTGGACTGCATCTCTGGGTTGAGCAAACTGCTTTTTCTGTACTTGCCACCCCAACCCAGGATATCCATGCTACCAATTTAGATAAGCTTCCTGTGCTGCCACCAAAATGCCTTTGGTTCTTTCCTTAAGTTATTTTTTCAAACAATCCAAGGGTTAGTCATCAAAAAAAATGCCACAGCTTCCAACTATAGTATTGGAAATGATAAAAAAATATGTTGATTCTCTATTCAGTATAGGTTCTTCAATAGTTGAGAACCTAGGGATATCTGTATTTGTGGGTGCTTTTTTGTGTTATTAAAGTATATATGTGTACCTAGATTTTAAAAAAATGATTCTTTTTTGTTTTTTTTCGTTTTTTTTTTTTTTTGGTATTTTAGGGCCACACCTGTGCTATATGGAAGTTTCCAGGCTAGGGGTCAAAGAAGAGCTACAGCTGCCCACCTATGCCACAGCCACAGCAAAGAGGGATCCAAGCCTCATCAGTGACCTACATACACCACAGCTCATGGCAATGCCAGATCCTTAATCCACTGAGCGAGGCCAGGGATCAAACCCGCATCCTCATGGATCGTAGTTGGGTTCATTAACCACAGAGCCACAAAGGTAACTCTGGAAAAAATGTAATTTTTGTATATTTACACATACTTATAGTCAAGCGTTAATTTGAAATGTCATTAAGAGGAAAAACAAGGATGTAGTACTAAACAAATTCCGATCTTATAGAAAATCATTAAAATATTTTTAAAGTAGCCTAAAGTTTTTTTTCCTAGGGAACACCAGAGCTTGTTGAGAGAGTAGTTATATTAAGAGACTAGAAAAACAATCCATTAGAATAGTTAATTTTGTGGAAAAAATAAAAATATCCTCATCTGTCATCTTTATTATTTGTTGAAACTAACTCAATTAATGGGAAGTTAAAGACAAATAGGTTTTGGTGCTCTCAAAAATCAACCACTAGGAAGTTTAGTCTTGTAATTTTGGTAAGAAATTATGTTGGCAATAGACTTAGAATAAGGCAACTGTGGAAGCAGAGACAGAAATACAGCAGAGACTGACTGGATATTAAACCCACCTCTTATTCTCTGATCCTCTCCAAGCTGTCTTATAGTTAGGTAGGGTAATATGATTTATTTCTGTTCATTGTATGTGTACTGTATCTTGTGTATTATTTCCATGACCAGACCAAATGGTCTCCCACAAACAGCTCTTTGATTTCCTCCAATACCCTATTGCGTGTTGACATCATGAACATCTTGGAATCCTTGTGTTGAAGATAACAGATTCTAAATTTGATTTGGTGCCTGAATACTTCATGAAATTGAGGCACTACTCATTCCTATCTATTTGGACTTCATATGAATGCATTTCTGTTTAGTGGGGCTGCAGTTTGTCTTCCTTTTTTTTTTTTTTTTGCTAAAACAGCTACAATTCCAATAGCCAATACAGAAAGTGATACATCGAAGTCAACTGCTGCCATAAATAAAACGTGAAGTTCAAGGCTTTGTTTAGAGGTCAGAATAATGGTCAGTGAGGAAGATGGTAGGAGACACTGGAAAGATGGAGAACATTTTGGGAGAAAATCCTCCCTGTAGTTTTCAATCTTTCTATACTGTCTGGGCTTCTAAGCAAAGGAAACAGACAGAATATTGATACCTTCTCTGCCTTGCTCTAAATCTCTACCCCTGGAAACATTTGCTCACTTTCCAGAATAGTATACCCAGAGATACCGTTTCTTCCCCCTCTCTCTCCTAGAGAATTTTGCTTACTTTTCAGAGCAAAGAGGAGTTCTCTAGGAGTTCGCTGGTGGCCAGCAGTTGAGTATCCAGTGTTGTCACTGTTGTGGTATGGTTTCGATTTCTGGTTCGGGGACTTCCACATGCTGCAGGTGTGGCAAAAAAATAAAATGAAAAAATTAAAAAAGCCTATATTTTGGAGTTCACTTGTGGCACATCAGGTTAAGGATCTGGCATTGTCACTGAAATGGCTCAGGTTGCTGCTGTGGTTCAGGTTCAGTCCCTGGTCTAGGAAATTCAAAATACCACGGTATGGTCAAAAATAAAGAAAGTATCTATTTCCAGAAGGGAAGATGGACAGTTGTGTGAGCAGTTCTATATAAGAACTGAGTCTCATAATTTGGAGGTCCTCTTCTACTTCATAACATTATTGCATATACAGGTATACCTCTGACCCCCATCACATCACCTTGTGGAGAAATACGCATAGGAAACCAACACATGATGCTCTGTAAATGGTCTGTTTTCTGGTTCAGAGATCTGTGTTTCCTGTCAGAATATGAATATATAAATATTAATAGATCCATGCTATGCAGTAGCAAACTACTGGTAAAGGTATCCCTTTTGGTATTTGCTGAGGTTTTATTGAGTTTGCAGTTCAGAGAATGGGGTTGGAAAACAGAATATTAGCAATGTGAATTGATTATTACTGACTGCTTTTAACTAACATAGAAAGAGAGGAGCCAGACAATAAGAACTGGTTTATTTGCAAACTAAAGGACAGATAATAGAGCATGTCAAGATACTTGAAGCCTGAAAAATATGGAAAGTATCTATTGTTTTCAGAATCCAAAGAGTAGGAAGGAATTGGCTTTTATAATAATAAAAAAATGACAGCGTCAAGAAACTTGATGAAAAAAATTTGTAAAGTTGCCTCTTTCAGACTTCTAGTAGAAGAAATGCCATTTTCAAAAGCCTTTGAATGGCAGAATCCCATTTATATTCAGCCCTGCCACACAGATAAGTTTAAGATCGTAGCCTTTCCTGTTCAGTCCTTATGCTTCAAATTGCCGTTGTTACTACAGGAAGAGAGGGGAAATGTTTCAGTCCATTTGGGGTGGCTTATAAACAACAGAAAACTATTTCCCATGGTTCTAGAGGCTGGAAAGTCCAAGATCAAGGCACTGGCACAGTAAATGTCTGGTAAGCACCTGCTTTTTAGTTCATAAACATGTCTTTTCTGTGTCTTAATAAAGGAGCTATTCCTAGCGTCCTTTGCATTGAGGACACTGACTGCTTTCATGAGGGCTCTACCATCATAACCTATTCACTTCCTAAAGGCTGCACCTCCAAACAACATTACATTGGAAATTAGGTTTCAGCATAGGCATTTTGCAGTGTGATGCGGAGCAGGGTAGACCATTCAGTTTATAGCAGAGGGAATAAAGGAACAAAAATGAACTGAGACTTATGGTTAGGAGATAACATATACCAATTAGAGGTACCTGAAACTCGCTAGAAATAAATTGATCAGACGTCTAATGCATTTTATAGGAACAATACTGTCAAAATTAACAGATTAAAAATTTGAAATTTAGAACATTCTTTTAATCTCTAAACTTATGTAATATATATAAATTATATTTCTCAGAAGAAAACTGCATTTACAGGGACTTTTTTCTAAATTTAAGAAACTATTGGACTTACTTATTGTACAAGGTATAATTGTTTTGTAATAATCTTACATGTTGATTTGATACCAACCTCTTTCCTATTTTAATTAGTTCTACAACTTACTACTAATAACATTACTCTCAGATTTTAAAATTTTCAATGCATTTAAATCTATGAAGGTTAGTTATGAGCAGATAGTAAGCTTAGAATTGCAGAGGTTTTGAAGAGTTGCTTTCCTCTGTAATATAATTTTTGATTAATCCTGTTTTTGTTATTTCACGTTTTTCCTTTTATAAGATCGTAACGATTATTCAATTCCATATGGTTTTCCTTGATTTTTAAAGTTATAAAGAGCCTTTCACATGGAAATTTTTGAGGTTTTTATTAACTGAATGAAAGCACACATTGTCTCTGTAGATTTCTACTGATAGCACTTAAGTTTATTGATTTCACTCGGTTCCTGTATATAATTATTGGTTAAAATATGGGACAAAGACCAACTGGTAATGTATCTGTTATTTCATTCTTAATTATCTTAGTATTTGCTTATTTAGCTGCTATAATGTTTACCAAATAAACACTATAAAGTCTGACTCTAAAACATTTGCTTTTGACATTTGATCAAAATACTATTTTTTAATTTAACTTTGTCTTTTTTAGGGCCTCATCTGTGGCAAATGGAAGTTCCTAGGCCAGGGGTAGAGTTGGAGCTGCACAGCCACAGCAATGCCAAATCCAGGCCACAGCTACGAACACCATAGCTCACAGCAATGCCAGATCTTTAACCCACTGATCAAGGCCAGGGATAGAACCCACGTCCTCATGGATACTAGTCGGGTTTGTTACCACTGGACCACAATGGGAACTCCTCAAAATACTATTTTAAATGGTATTACTATTGTTACCTTTGTTTTGATTTTGATTAATATTGGTACCTAAGTATTTGCAAAGTATATATTTGTGAGTATTTTAGTTTTAAAATTCATCTCTATTTTTTATTGAGCAGCTTATATATAAAAAAAAATACAAGCAGTTCGTTCTTTGCAAAGACCTATGCCAGCTGAACCTTGGGCATATCTGGCAGTGACAGTTCTAATATGCCCAAGTTCTAGCTAAAATGCTTCTCTACAAAATAGGGACTGACTAATGTTGAATTTTTCATTTGCTGCCAAACATTAAAACACATAAATCTCTATCAGGGTGGGAGGGTTGACCATGTTTTTTATATTTATATAATTGAAATAATTCTTATTTATAGTATGTATTAACTGGTTTATACTTAATTTTTTTCCCATTAAATTTTTCATTTATGGCTAGCTCAATGTAGTTATTTATATCTTGCCAAATTAATAGGACTGTCATTGATTAAGGTTATGACAGTTGCTTTTAAAATTATATATGTGAACCAAAATAATTTAGACAATTTTCACCTCCCTAAAATTCCATGAAAAATTTTCATCTTATTTTTGCCTCACACTATTTACTCATCTTCTAAAGTTCTGTTTATGGCCACTTTGATCTGGGATGATTAACTGAAATCAGCTTTTACAGTCATCCTTAGACCGAAGATGCTTCATTTATTCATATAATGAGCAGTTATGCTGTTATTTATAAATGGAAACTAGATGATTATTTGTGACACACTGACCTAAAAGCAAACAAACTGAACAAATAACAAACATTCACAGACTTATTAGCTACCAAAATATGCTAAAGCAAAGATCTGAAGAACATTTAAATTTGACTCTGCTTATTATTTAAGGAAAATAATTATGAAATAAGTATATGTTTGGAATGTACAACATCTGACCTATAAACCATGAATGTTTATAAATATATTAGAGAATTATAATACATGATTATCAGAATATTATACAGACTTATCCTCTGTCATATACATATAATTAAAAAAAATTCCATTTCCTTTTTTAAACTATGTAACATAGAATATTTTTAAGCCTAATTTTTTTTATACGTAAGTATCAAGTTTGAAATGTCCCTTCACTTTTACACCTTAATACCTATTACTTCTCCCTGCTGGTGATAAAGTGAAGGTGCAAAGAGTATCAGTTTTTTCCACAACTTGGAATCTTGTTGCCTATTTCTGAATAAAGTGATTATGCCTGGACTGCTAATGATCAATTTCATAAACACTAACATAAGAAAACATTTTAAGCTTGACTTTCCCTAGTCTGTATTCATCCTAAATTGACTTTTCCCACTGCACTGTAACAGAGTGGTACAGTACACAGGAAAAGTTAAAAGGACCAAAAGGTCTGATTATTTTCTCCATATAGCTTGAAGATAATCAGGAAATTAGAAGGGAAGAAATTATTCTCATTTCAGATAGTGAATGCTTGTCCCTTTTGTTTTTTTTTTTTTTTCCTTAAGTCATGCAAGGTTATGTTCTGTTTAGGGATTCTTAAGAGTTCAGAATAATTGAGTTTGAGTGTATTACTGGTGGGAGTTGAGTTATAATGTCTCCCTGGAGAACTTGTGAAGTTGTTTGTGGACTACACTAGTCTCCTAAGCCTTCTAATAGGATCCCAGGGGCCAGCCATGCCAGCTTTCCTCAAAAGAAATTCCATCTCTTTAAGAGTAAAGTCATAGACTTAATGTTCTTCAGGAATTATGTTGTTACCTTGGCTGATCCTCTCAGTATGTTTTCCTCTTGGACCCTGTCCAGACCGATATGCAGAAAGGGAACAAGCAGATAATAATAAATCCGAACATTGTCATCACAGCCCGGCTTATGCCAGTTCCAACTTGAGCTGGGCTTCATTGAAATAACCTGAATTCCTCTCTACTATCCAGTTTTTTTTGAACTTAGAAAAGATGTGTCATGGGAGGAATTGCTGTGCGTACTGATAATAAAACTGTGGGTTATACCATAGCAAATTGCACACTTTGTCATCAGATGAGCTTCCTTTATTACATAGTCTGGTTTTAACACTCAGCAGGAGCCCATCGGTATTACCCCTGTTAGTATATTACCCCTAGCCAAGGAGTTTCCCTGCCTTCTTAATCTCCATGAAACTCAAAATACCTCAAAGTTATAATTAAAAAATACCTGAAAGCTAACGTGAAACTTAAAATTACAAGACTGAAAATCTAGTCTGCAGACAGATCATCATTGACTTAAGCAGGTATATATCCCCCAATGTCAGAAAGTTTGACAAGAGAAAGACTAAAATACTAGTCGCAATCCCAGTATTAGCTCTACTCACACCCTGGACTGAGAGCTCTTAAAAGATACTCTGTTAAATATATGCTCTAAGGAGACTTGTGGGTCTGTTATGTATATGTGTGTGTGTGTGTGTTTGTAGGTAGATGAATATACCAAGTCTATATAAATATGTATATATTACATAAACTAAGGAAAAGTTTTAAAAAATCAGCTATTAAACAGGACTTTAATAAAAAGACATTGGCCATGGGGATGTCTCCTGACAATAGTGTCTGCTTTTTCTTCTGACTTACTAGATGCTGGAATAAATATGCACCTGTAGCAGGTAGCAAACACACGTTACTTTATCTTGTTAGTAATTATTGTATCTCATTAAAATAATACAAGAAACACTTCTAAAATTCATGGCATTTGAGAATCAGTCTTGAAAATTTTAAAGACATAGTGGTTACTTTAGAGGAATGAGAAATGGACAGGCCACTCCAAAATTTTTGTGATTAAAAATTTAAAAGTCCAGAACCTAGAGCTTTTCATATCTCTGCAAAGGTAATGTTTAAATTGTCAAAAAGCAACTTTAAAAACATGTAAAAATGGACCCTCAAATTTATTGGCTTATTTTTAAGCCAGACGTTGGCTTACACTTCTGCAGTATGGGTTGGGTTTAGGTAAGGAGATGTTCCGGGATCATGGCTTGAGTCACCATGTGGTTAGTCTGCTGGAAGCATGATTGCAACTTGAAATTTGTGTTAACATACTGGTCTGTTTGCTGTCTCAACTGGAAAACCTGGGAGCTTCTGATGACCTCCTCTGTTTGTCCTCGTCCTGGAAAAACAACACTCTTTACAGCTAAATCACATGAAATCACATGACCAACATGAAAATAAACTGCCAAGACTTTTG
>PVHT021183696.1:32902150-33004562 GCA_004024745.2 Catagonus wagneri | reverse complement strand
ATCTAATTTTAACATTGATCCTGACTTATAGCTTGGGATCTCATCTAAATTAGATCCAGTTCAGAAAAAGATGGGTGTAGTTTCTTAAAGAAACGTTTCAGACAAATACCTATAAAACAAATGTTATCCAACTTCCCTGCCCTTTCCCACAAAAGACCTAACGTAAAATTATAAATAAAGGACAAGATAATCAAACTAGCCTGTGTGGCTTACAAACAATAGAAATTTGTTTCCTGTAGATGTGGAGGCTGGGAAGTCCAAGATCAAGATGCTGACGGATTTTGTGTCTGGTCAGAATTCACTCCCTGATTCAAGGACAGCCTTCTTCTCACTGTGTCCTCCCGTGGTGGAAAGAGCCTGGGGCTCTCTAGGGCCCATTTTATATAAGGCTTCTACCATTATGACCTAATCATTCCCAAAGGCCTCACGTGAGCTCCAAATACCACTACTTTGGGGACAGGAATTTTGGGAGCACAAAAATAGTCTATAGCAAATAATATTTTGGTTTATCTAGTGACTTATTTATTTATTTGCTTTTTAGAACCACACCTGTGGCATATGGAAGTTCCCCGGCTAAGGCTGAATTGGCGTTGCAGCTGTCGGCCTACACCACAGCCACGGCAACGTGGGATCTGAGCCACTGTGGAGTTGGTTGTAGGTGTGGCTCAAATCCCATGTGGCTGTGGCCGTGGCCAGCAGCTGAAACTCCAATAAGACCCCTAGCCTGGGAACTTCCATATGTACAAGCACGGCCTGCCAAAGCAGGAAAAAAAAACGATACCCTAAAAATTACATTTTAAAACATCTCTTTGTTAATGGAGTAACAGAAATCATTATGCTTTAAAACAGGATAGATCCCTGATCACTGTAAAAGAACATTTTTTCCCCCTGATTACATTCAAGGAACCCACATGAATTATTCCCATTACTTGCACTTTAAGCCTTATTTTTATTTCTACTTATTCAGCTTATGTTATAATAATAAATGGCATACCTCTACTTAAACATACTTGAATACATCTCAGCCTTGACGGCCACATGTCCAGTTATTCAATCCTATTTCCATGACTCTAGATGGCAGAATACATTTTTGGTAGTTCCATGCTGTCATATAATTGATTGCATGTGTCATGTTTTATTATAATTAATAAACAGGTTTGAAACATATTTAAGTGATTTAGCAATCTGACTACTGAATATAAACTGGAAAATACTTTCATTTTAGCATTTCTCTCAAGCATGCTCTGTTCTCCCAAGCTCCTTAGTTAATACTATCCAAAGCAAAGGCTCCAGTTACATTTTATAAAAACAAAAAACAAAATAAAAAACAAGATGTAATCTAGTTGAATTTTTACTTTTATGGAAATATAGTTGATTTACAATATTATGTTAGTTTCAGGCATGCAGCATAGTGATTCGCTTTTTTTTTTTTTGGCAAATTTTTATAGCTTATTACAACATACTGGATATAATTTCTTATACAGTAAACTATGTTGCTTATCCCTTTTATGTATAGTAGCTTTTATCTGTTAATATCATACTTTTAATTTGTCCCTTACCCTATACCTCTCCCCTTTGGTAACCACCATTTTTTTTCTATCTTTGTGAGTCAGTTTCTGTTTTATATATACAGATTCATTTGTATTTTTTTCAAATTCCACATAGGAATATTGTATAACATTTGTCTTTGTTTAATTTATTTCTTTAAACATAATATTCAAATTGCAATACCTTATTTTTTATGGATAATAATCTATTGTGTATATATGTGCATGTGGATATACCAGTTCTTAATTCATTCATCTGTCAGTGGACATATAGATTGTCACCATGTCTTGACTTTTATAGATAGTGCTGCCATGAATATTGAGATACATGTATTTTTTCAAATTAGAGTTGTGTGTTTTTTGTTTTTTTTTGAAATATATCCAAAGTCAGAATGTTGGATCATATGGTAGCTCTATTTTTAGTTCTTTTAAGAAAATCCCATAATGTTTTCAGTAGTGGCTGCAGCAATTTACATTCACACCAACAGCGTAGGAAGGTTTCTTTTCTCTACACCCTCTTTAGCATTTATTGTTTGTAGACTTTTTGAACATGGCCTTTCTGACTACTGTGAGGTAACACCTCATTGTAGTTTGATTTACATTTCTCTTATAATTAGTGATGTTGAGAAACTTCTCATGTATTCAGTATATCTTTGGAAAAATGTCTATGCAAGTCTTTTGCACATTTTTTTGAGTTTTGGTTTTTTGATATTGAATAAGCTGCTTGTATGTTTTGGATAATAATCCCCTTCTTTGTCACAATGTTTTCAAATATTTTTTCCCATCCCATAGGTTATCTTTTTATTTTGTTGATGGTTTCCTTTGCTGTGCAAAAGCTTTTAAATTTAATGAAGTCCCATTTGTTTTTGCTTTTCTTTTGTCTTGTACATAAGAAAATATTGCTATAATTTATGTAAAAGTGTGTTGCACCTAGATTTTGCAGTTTTATGGTACCATGTCTTATATTTAGGTCTCTAAAGCAGTTTGAGTTTATTTTTTATATGGTCTGAGAATGCTATAATTTCATTGCTTGATGTGTAGCCAGCCATCTTTCCCAACACAAAACGTTGAAGAGGCTTTTTTCCATTGTATATATGTGCCTCCCTTGTTATAGATTGTATAATTGTGGGTTTATTTTTGGGCTTTTTCTTCTGTTCCATTGATCTGTATGACCAGTTTCTGTGCCAGTACAATGCTATTTTGATCATTATAGTTTTGTAGTATAGTCTGAAGTCTGAGAGTTTTATGCCTCCAGCTTTGTTCATTTTTCTCAAGATGGCTTTGACAATTCAAGGTCTTTTTTTGTGGTTTCATATAAATTTTAGGGTTATTTTCCTAGTTATGTGGAATAACATCATGGGTATTTTGATTGCATTAAATATTTAGATTGCTTTGGGTGCTACAATTATTTTAACAGTATTAATCCTTAAAGTGCATTGAATATCTTTCAATTTCTTGAATCACATTCAATTTTATTTATTAACGGCTTATAGTTTTCAGTACATAGGTCTTTGTCTTAAGTTTATTCCTAGGTATTTTACTTTTTGGATGTGATTTTATTTTTATTTATTTATTTATTTATTTTGGCTTTTTGCCTTTATGTAGAGCTGCACCCGCGGCATATGGAGGTTCCCAGGATAGGGGTCTAACAGGAGCTGTAGCTGCCGGCCTTCGCCACAGCAACAGCAACGCGGGATCCAAGCCACATCTGCAACCTTCACCACAGCTCACGGCAATGCCTGATCCTTAACCCACTGAGCAAGGCCAGGGATCGAACCCGCAACCTCATCGTTCTTAGTCGGATTCGTTAACCACTGAGCCACGCAGGGAACTCCTGGATGTGATTTTAATTTTTTTTTTTTTTTCGGCTTTTGCCTTTTCTAGTGCCGCATCCGCAACATACAGAGTTTCTCAGGCTAGGGGTCTAATCGGATCTGTAGCTGCCGGCCTATGCCACAGCCACAGCAATGTGGGTTCCACGCGGTGTCTGCAACCTACACCACAGCTCGTTACAACGCTGGATCCTTAACGCACTGAGCGAGGCCAGGGATCGAACCTGAAACCTCATGGTTCCTAGTTGGATTCGTTAACCACTGAGCCACAACAGGAACTCCTTAAATGTTTTTTTATGTTCTCTTTTTGATATTTCATTATCAGTGCATCTAAATGCAATGTAGTTTGTACATTATTTGTATTTTTCTGCCTTGCTAAATTCATTCATCCTAATGTTTTTTTCTGTGGATATTTTAGGATCTTTATACAGAGTTTCATGTCATCTGCAAATAGTGAGTTTCAATTATTTAAATAACATATGTATATAATTTGAATAACATATATTCTAATTTTAATATATATAATATATGTACATATAGGTCTTATTTCTGTGGCTAGGTCTTCCATACAATGTTGAATAGAATTAATGAGTATGGCTATCCCTGTCTCTTTCCAGTATTAAGCAGAAAGGCATTAAAATGTTCATTGCTGTGGATTTTGTTGGCTATGGGCTTATCATAAATGAGCTTTTTATGTTGATAGATTCTCTTTTTACTATAATTTTTATCATGTATGGATATTAAATTTTATTTTGCAGAAAAGCATTTTACAGCATTGATGTTCCTGTGGTTTTTGCCTTTTCTTTTGTTAATGTGATATATCATTGTTTTACCTATGTTGAACCATCCTTGTAACCCTGTAATAAGTCCAACTTGATCATGGTGTATGGTACTTTTTTTGTATAATTGAATCTGGTTTGCTAATATTTTACATTTTTTTCATCTATGTTCCTTAAGTTTCTTGGCCTACAATTTTCTTTTTTTGTAGTAGCTTTGTCTGATTTGTTTATCAGGGTAATGGTGGCCTCATAGGATGGATTTGGGAGTATACTGTCATCTGCAATTTTTTATAATACTTTGAGTAAAATAGCTATAATTACTTTTTTTATCTATTACGTAAATTCCACAGCAAAAGATTCCACAGCAAAACTATCTAGTCTTGGACTTTGGTTTACAGAAAATTATGTTACTACAAATTCTACTTCATTTCTAGTGATTATTCTGATCAAAGTTTCTATTTCTTCTTGACTGAGTCTTGTCACGTTGTTTTCTGGAAATGTATCCTTTTTCTGTATGTTTCTAGAAATTTGTCCTTTTCTTTGTGGTTGTCCAATTTTTGGCATAGTATTCTCTTTATGAGTTTTTGTATTTCTGTGGTATCAGTTGCTGTCTTCTTTCATTTCTTGCTTTATTTGGATATGCTTCTCCTTGCTGAGCTTGGCTAGAGATTTGTCAATTTTTGTTTCAGAAAAATCAGTTCTTGGTTATATTGATCTTTTTGCATTTTTGATCTCATACTTCCTCTTTCATCTTTGTTCCCTGCCTTATGCTGACTTTGGGCTTTGTTTGGTCATCTTCTTCGAATTCATTTAGGTGGCAGTTTACTCTGTTTTTTGTTTGTTTCTTAGCAAAGGCCTGTATTGCTATGAAATTCCCTCTTATAACTGATTTGCTGCATCCCATAGATTTTATAATGTGTTTTCATTTTCATTTGTCTCAATGTATTTTACGATTTCTTTGCTTTCATCACTGACCTATTGGTTTTTTAGTAGTGTGTTGTTTAGTATCCATGTATTTTTTCTTTTCATGTTTTTCTTTCTAAAGTTGATTTCTATTGCATACTGTTATGGTCAGAAAAGATGCTTGATAAAATTTCTCTTACATTTTTGAGACTTATTTTATGATATAATATGTGGTCTATCCCAGAAAATATTAAATGCATACTTGAATGTGTGTACTGCACTTTTTGGATGTAGTTTCCTGTAAATACTAATTAAGTCTAAATGGTCTGTTGTGTCATTTAGGACCTCTGTTAAATAACTGATTTTCTGTCTGGCACTCTCCACTGATGACAGTAGACTGTTAAAGTCTTTAGTATTATTGCTTCATTACCAGTGTCTCCCTTTGCCAGTATTTGCTTTATGTATTTAGGTGGTCCTATAGTGGTGCGTATGTATCAATTATTATACTGTCCTTTTCTAATATTGATCCCCTTTGTTGTCTCTCTTAATGGCCTTTGTTTTAAAGCCTGTTTGGTCTATTATGAGTATTGCTACCCTTGCTTTCTTATCATTTCTATTAACCTTCTCTTTCAATTTGTGTGTCTTTTGGACTGAAGTAAGTTCTTTGTAGGCAGCATAGTGCAGGTTCTTTTCTTTTTTTTAATTCCATCGACCAGTCTGTCTTTTGACATTAGTGTTTTGTCTGTTGATATTTAGAGTAATGTTCGAGGAGTTCCTGCTGTGGTTTAGCAGTTAAAGAACCTGACTAGCATCCATGGTGATGCAGATTCAATCCCTGGCCTCGCTCAGTGGGTTAAGGATCCAGCGTTGCCATGAACTGTGGTATAGGTCACAGATGCGGCTCGGATCAGGCGTTGCTGTGGCTCTGGAGTAGACCAACGGCTACGGCTCCAATTGGACCCCTAGCCTGGGAACCTCCATATGCTGTGGGTGTGACCCTAAAGAGACAAAAAAAAAAAAAAAATTAGTGATTGATAGGTATGTACTTATTGCCATTTTTATCCTTGTTTTCCAGTTTATGTAGTTCTTCTTTGTTGATTCTTGTTTTTTCCCTTTGTGGTTTGGTGTTTTTTTGGGGGAGAAGGGGGGCATGTTGGGGATGTGATTGCCATGGAGTTCATATATGTTGGCCCATAACCATATCTCCTTACTTTAAACTGAGGGTCATTCATTCAAACACCTTATGAAATATGTGCATTTTTATAATTCACTCTCTGACATCTTGTGAGTTTTGTTGTCCTGATTTTTATCTCCATGCTTATCTTTATGCTATTTGTAGTTATAATCACTTTTACATTTTAAAAATTATAATGTTTTACTCGTTTATTTAAGTAAACAATTCTTTATCCTTTAAATATTTTTCTTTCCTATTGTGATTTTCCCTTTCTTATAGATTCTTCTTTTCTATTTAGAGAAGACTTTTCAATATTTCTTTTACGATATTTTTAGTATAATGGTATTCTTTTAGTTTTTACTTGTCTATGAAATTTGTTTGTACTCTTCTATTTTAAATTATATTTTTTCTGTGTAGAGTTTCCTAGGTTGCTGGATTTGCCGTTTCAAAACTTTGAATATATTATGCCACTGTCTTTTCCCTGAAAGGTTTCTGTGGAGAAATCAGCTAATATAGACTTATGGGGGATGTCTAATAGTGCTTTGTTTTTTCTCTTTATAGTTTACAGATTTGTCATTCTAATTTTAATATGTTTCCTTCTTTAGGTTTGCGAAGTTTTCAGCCATAATTTATTTAGACACATTTTTTTTTTTTTAGGTCCGAACCTGTGGCATATGGAAGTTCCCAGGCTAGGGGTCAAATTGGAGCTGTAGCTGCAGGCCTACAGCAGAGCCACAGCAACTCAGGATCCGAGCTGCATCTGTGACTGACACCACAGCTCATGGCAATGCCAGATCCCTGACCCACTAAGTGAGGTCAGGATTGAACCCGCATCCTCATGGATACTAGTGGGATTTGTTTCCACTGCACCACAATGCGAACTCTGCACATTTTTAATCCCCTTTCCTATTTTCTTTCCAGAATCTCTGTTATGCATAAGTTGGTACTTTTATTTATCCCATAATTCTCATTTGTTGGATTTATTATTTTTTGTCTCTCTGTCTGCTATTCTGCCAGGATGATTTGCATTATTCTATCTTCAAGATAACTTATTCACTGTTCTGTAACATTTAGTCAGCTATTCATTGCTTCTAGATTCTTTTATCCCAAGTGAATTGTCTATTTTTGAATAGCTCATATTTATGCATATATATAATGTATTTTTGGTGTCTTGTGTGGGGAGGTGAGCTTACATACATCCTTTTCCTTTCATTTAATCCAACTCAATTTAAACTTTTTATCTCTTATCCAGTTAAAACTTCCTCTGTTCAACATTGGATTGGGCTAATACTGACTTATAACCTGCAGTGAAAAAAGGGAAGATGAATTCTGTCTTCTAATCTCTTCCTAACTTACACTTCTATACCTCTGCTTCCCTGTCTGTGTCTCCTATGGTCAGGACATAGGGAGAGGAGAATGATGGGTGCAACATCATGACATAATTTGTTACTTTTAAAGGATGACAAACAGATGTCACTAATTGATCCTAAATTGAACTCCTGATAGCCCCTCTCTAAAATCTCATACATGCACCCATATTTAGTCCACCCACACAACTATCCCTCTTTACTGATAATGTCACCTTTCCATCCGATGAAGTTCAAACTCTAAAATTATCATTGTCCCTCCCTTTTCTTCCCTCTCTCCCTTCCACAGCAACACACACACACACACATGCACACATGCACGTGTATGTGTCTACATCTAATCTATCATAGAATCAAGCTATTCCTGTCTTCAAAATAGAGTCAGAAATCTACAGATTCTCATTAACAATTCTGGTAGTGCTGTTAACTATTATTACTTTCAAGGATCATTTCAAATCACCTGATTATTTCTGTACTTTTTTGTTTGTTTGGCCCAAGCTTCCTATAGTCTATTCTCATCATAGTAACCAGATTTAGCCATTTTAATCAAAAGAAAGAGAATCCTGCTGTCTGTCCCCACACAATGCCCTGCAGTGGATTTTCAAAGTAATAGCCAAGATCTATGAGACTTTGCAATACTTTGTGCATGTTACTTGTGTTGCTCTTCTACTTCTCCTTTCTTTGTCTCCCATAGTCTCCTTGCTCTCCTTCATGTGTACGAAGCACTCCTGCTTTATTTACTCTAGCTGGTTATTCTGTCTGAGTATCTCCTTTTCTTATGAGTATACTATAGTCTATTTATTTTAATTAGAGTTGATTTATATCACTGTGCCAATTTCTGCTGCGCAGTATAGTGACCAAGTCTCAAATACACACACACACAGACACATACCCACACACAAACATACACGTGCATACACACATTACATTCTTTGCCCATACTGTCTTCCATCGTGTTTTACCCCAAGACATTGGACATAGTTCCCTGTGCTGTACAGTAGGATCTCATTGCTTATCCATTCTAAAGGTAATAGTTTGTATCTACCACCCCAAACTCCCCATCCATCCCACTTCTTCTCTCCTCCCCCCCGGTAACCACAAGTCTGCTCTCCATTTCTGTGATTTGTTTCTGGTTTATAGATAGGATCATCTGTGCCATATTTTTGATTCCACATATATGTGATATCATTTGGTATTTCTCTTTCTCTTTCTGACTTAACTTCACTTAATATGAGACTCTATAGTTGCATCCAAGTTGCTGCAAATGGCAATATTTTGTCCTTTTTTATGGCCAAGTGGTATTCTGTTGTATATATGTACCATATCTTCTTAATCTCTTTATCTTTTGATGGACATTTAGGTTGTTTCCATGTCTTGACTATTGTGAATAGTGCTGCAGTGAATATAGGGGTGCATGCATCTTTTTCAATGAAAATTTTTGTCCAGATGATATGCCCAGGAGTGGGATTGATAGATCCTATGGTAGTTCTATATTGTTTTCTTAAGGAACCTCCCTACTGTTATCCGTAGTGATTGCACCAATTTACATCCTCAGCGACAGTGTAGAGTGTGTCTTTTTATCCACATCCTCTCCAGCATGTTTTATTTATTGACTTGTTAATGATGGCCATTCTGACCAATGTGAGGTGGTACTTCATTTTACCTTTGATTTGCATTTATCTAATAATTTGTGATGTGTACCATTTTTTATTGCCTACTGGCCAAGTGTATGTCATCTTTAGAGAAATGTCTATTTAGGTCTTCTGCTAGTTTTTCGATTAGGTTGTTTGTTCTTTTGTTGTTGAGTTGTATGAACTTTTGCCTTAGCTCTGTTTGGCCAGTTGCCTGCCTTCTTTATACCTTTGCTTAGATTTTATCTTTAGTCAAGTATGCCCTATTTATTCTCCTTAATATTCTCACCTGCTCCTGCCCTGTTTGGAACTTCTAAATCCACTTTACCTTGCTCTAATTCCTTTACTGATTTCATGGTTAAGTAATTTGCACACTTTGGGTCATGAATATATATGCTAGTACTGTCTGCCTTTCAAATTAAGTTTGGCTTGTGTCTCTTCCCAACCAACACATTTCAAGAGGACTCCTTTGCTTTATTATTCAATAACCTTCAGAAAGATACCTTTCTTTCTTTGAATCTCACAGCTATTCCTGTTGTTAACATGACGCAAAGCAAATAGCCAAAATGGACAAGTATATTAAATATGAATTATTGAAAAATTTTATGTTGAAAATTGAAAAACAGCTTATGAGTAATCCAAAAACAAAATTTTCTACTTTTATTTTGTCAAGTAAATTGAAAGCCTGTGGAATAGATCAGTTTATTTGTCATTGGGAAATGAACTATAAAAGACCAAATTTGATAGGACTGTTTTCCTCATTGTCTTGTCACTTTCCATTTAGTAGGCATTTGGTTAAAACGTCTTGATATGCAAAACAAAAAGTAATAGTATAGCAGTCATTGCAGCATTTTTGCTTGGAATTTAGTTTTTTTTCATCATGCATCAAAGGCACAAGGAGACATGAAAGCAGAGATTATAAAACCTGCTTTTTCCTAAGGCATTAGTTTTCCCAATCAGAGTGAGTTTTTCAGTTCAGTGGAGTGATTTACTTTTTAATGGTTCATTTCACTGTTTCTTCAAAGGGCACAATGTATAAAAGCAGGAAGAATGTTTTATTTTTCCTATTAACAATGTATGGAAAGGGCAAGAGTTTTAGTTTCTGTAATATTTAATGTCTTACATACTTTGAAGCTTAATAAAGTAATTACATTAAGATGATGTTTTTAAGATTTTTCCTGTTTTAGTAATTACTTGGTGTACTTCAAAAATGAATAAAGCAGAAAATATTTCTATGTGATAATTCAACGGTAAATGCAGAATTTCTATAATTGTTGGGAATCCTTAACTGATTTTTAAACCAGAGGTCGGGATATGTATACTGAGGAAAGTTTACAGTATTGACTGGGATGGTGTAACATTTCTTGAAATAGAAAGTGTTACGGGTTGGCTTGTGCTCTCAAAACATATCTTGTCCTAATCCCTGGTACCTGTGAATATGACCATATTTAAAATTATGGTCTTTGCAGATGTACTCAATTTAAAGTGACATCATTAGTAGGAACCTTAATCCAATATGACTGATGCCCTAATAAGAAGGAGAGCCATGTGTTCACAGACACAGAGGGAAAATGGCTACTTGAAGACAGAGACAAATATTGGAGTTAATAGCTGAAAGTCAAAGAAAGCCAAGAATTGCCCACAAAAGAAGAAGCTAAGAGAAAGGCATGAAACAGATTTCTCCCCTAGAGGTTTGAAGGGAGCATGACCCTGTCAATACCTTCATTTCAGACTTCTAGACTCCAGAACTTTGGAGAGAATAAATTCAAGTTGTCTTAAACTACCTAGTTTGTAGTACTTGGTTATGGCTGCCCCAGAAAATTCACAGAAAGGAAAATGCCTTTTCACTACTGTAAGTGATAGAGGTTTGTCCATTTTTTTTTTCTTTAAGGAAACATTTAAAAAGATACCTAAATCAGACTAAATACCAAGCTTTTGATATACATCTCAGTCAGTTCTTATAATTTAGTAAGATACAGCTTCATTTTACAATTAAGTAAATGGATGACTATACCACAGCTAATAAATGGCAGAGAAAAGATCTGAACATACAGTCTATCAGATTGAAAAGCCAGTATGCCTTTCTATGCTAAATCCGTTACAAATTTTTAGTGGATAGAATGTGTAAATGACAATGGCATTCTATGATAAGACATAACATCATAGCAGAGATACATTATTTTCTTATCTCAAGTAGAGCCATTTCTTAAAAAATGGTAAATTTTACTTAAATTGTACATATTTTGGTTCCATAAAATTTTTAAATACCAACCTAGAATATTTAAAATGTCACAAGAAACCCTATTAAGAAAGCTAAAATGAGCATAAAAAATCACCAGTCATGGGGATTTTAGCTATTTTATAAATTGCAGGTACTTTTTTACATGATTTATAAGTGCATTTTACTGATACATAAGGAATAACATTTATCTGCTATGAGCATAATAGAAAATTTTATTTGAATTCTAAAAATGGCTTAAAAACTAGATCATTTTACCAAGTAAAAATGTACTACAGCAATGTCTGAACCTCATTAGTGATTAAAAGAACTTGAAAAAAGATTGGAAAAATTCTTGTAAGATAAGAAAAAAACACTACAAAGAGAGGAATAATCCACATTATTGTGTATCCTTTTCAATGTTTTAAAGCTTTCATGACACGTTTTGGACAACCAAGAAGCTTCTAGTAATTTCCCTTGAGATGTTAATAACAATTCTTTCTCTTAGAAACTTCTATATATTTTGCCTGCCTTATCTGTAATCTTGATACAATTGTGTGCATACATGTGCATGTTTGCAACAATTATATTTTGTTCTTTTTTCTCCTCTCTTTAAGCATACAGTAACTAAATGTTGAAAATTTGGTGTAGGACCAAATCTGGAGCAGTGGTGGTCATATATTTATCTTCACTAAAATCTCACCACCCAGCCAAGGATTTAAATTTAGGATTCCCTAATTCTTTTAAAGATTCAGAAACTCTAATCTGAATGAAACATCTGTTTCATGTAATAAGATCAGAAGTTTAACAATGCATTATTGGATATGTACAATTACTTGATATGATTTGATTAATGACATTGAAATTCTAGAAAATCAAACTAAATGACCAGAAGACATACTCTGTGCAACAAAAATATTTTAGGATTAATGAATCTGTGAAATAAAGATAGCATAGTGCCTTGGACAAAATAATTTGTATAAATAAAATTTGAAAATAATATATTCTCTCTACAGGGACATACTTCTATGAAATTCTCAACTACTCATAGTACCATTTACCCAAAAAAGGCAAGTGTTTAAAATCTGAAGAGGATATAAAAATCATAACTAAGAATTCAAGAAGTACTGAAAAAAAGTCAGTAAAATACTACTTCATTATTTAAAGTAATGTTTCCCAGTTAAAATTAACCCCACTTCCAGCATATTAAATAGTTTCCACATATGCTTAGAGAATGCCTGTTTGTAATATACTGATTGAGTATTGCTTAACTAACAGGAATATGGAGAGGGGATAGTCCACAGATGGAGGGTAGAACATAGCAAATTCTTTATATCTCAATGTGATGGATATGTGATTGCTATTTAACTATCTATGAAGAAACATAATATTTAAATACTCAGAAAAAAAGGTGATTACCAGGATCCAGCTTACCAGAATCCAGCAATGATTCACTAAAATATATGTGTAGCTTTACCATATAATATTTTAAAAGTTACATTCAAAAAAATTATGTAGATGAATTTAAATTTATAATACAAATTTATCTTATACAGGATACTTTAAAATGCTTAATGTGTTCTAATGGATATCATCAAGTTAAATTGAAATTGTTCTTTATTGTAATAAAGCTGATAATAAAGCAGATAACACTAAAATACTTAGCAGAATGTAAACTTGAAGTATAGATTTTAGTCACACTTTCAGATGTGAATTCACAGAATTCATATTCATATATTTGAAAATAAAATGATAAAAGGAAGCTATTAAATGAAAGAATAACATTAAAAATGAAATTTATAAAAAGCTCAAAGATTTAAGTAGCATATGCAAATGATTAAAATGAGAAGATTAAAATTCTTTAGCAGAGGAAAAAAAATACCTCCACTTAACCATGTAGATTTGTCTTGATAGCGTTTCATGTAAGAAATTAAAGAATATATTTTAACATGAAGATATGTGCTAATTTAACACAACTTTAGGATGGAAATTTATATGACTACATAGATAATTGTAAATGAATGCTGCAAAGAGAAACGGTATTATTTCAGAATTTTTAGATTCACTCTTGCATTCTCATTCACGTTGAGTTTCCTAGCTGGAGGATTCTGTTCAATTCTTGGTGTGTATTTTAATGGAACAATATTAAGGCAGAGTGCATTCATGAAGAAAATAAGTAGGATATCGGGGTGTGAATACAATGAGGAAAAACTAAGGTGCATCATGTGGAATACATTTTCATATTGGAAAGTTATAATCCTTCCAATGGACAATTGGCTGGCATAGCTCCAGATTAAGAACTAAGACTGACTAGTAGGCCGTGCGCTAAAAATTAAATGCACTTTCTTCTCAAAGTTTTCAACTGTTTAAAAATGAAATGAGTTGGCTTAAGCACCATTCACAAGTCATTACAGAGGATATTCATGTTGCCCTTTGCGTTAAGTCCATCTCTTCTCAGAACTGCCCTTCAATTTATTCAAATGAGTGGGGTCAGTCAGTTGTACCACTCTCCTAAACTGCACAAACGGACCTATCTCTGCTAGCATTCACTTACAGAGACTGCCATAATTCAAGTGGGTTTGAAATTAAACAAGCCAACAGATTTTTCGCTTGTTTCCCCACTAGGATATTTTCTTCATGGATAACAGTATCACCAAATCCTTCTGTGATGTTTGAAATTAAATGATGGCACCTGGTAAGCAAATATGCAGCAGGAAAGAAAGTCAGATATATACCAGAGATGAGAGATGATGGAAAGCAAGGCCATGGAAACCAACTGTTCATCTGTTGTCCTTTACAATATCTGACATTGTATTTAAATCCTTTGTTTCCTTTGGCTACATCTCTAATATTCCACTAAAGTATCCTGTCAGTAAGCTGGTGTGGTTGGTTTTTCTTCCAAAGGGCGTTGTCAAAATACTTGTCTATCAGGGAATGGCTAAGATAATATTTCTCAGCCAAAATATGACAAATGGAAGGATGCTATGCTAGAAGGAATTACACATCCAAAGTATTGATTACTTTGTAACAAAAATTTCATTCTTGGGAATTTCATGCATGACTGAATCCCAACAAGAAGATCTAAATACAAAACCACACTTGTATTTTTCAGTATTGCTGCAATTCTTAGCTTAATATTTTACTGTAAATTTAATAATGCCTATCCCTAATGAAATGTGTGTTTTATATTTAGGTTACTATTTTCTTTAAATTATTTTTCAAAGAGACAATCACAGCTCGCAATGATTAGACAAATTTCATGACTAATTTGTAGATATTTTGAAATGCTTCATTTTCAGATGTGCCAAAGCTTTTTTGCCTGACAGCTTTCATCAGGCTTCTGAACATTCTCCTAGGCAAGTGCTCTGCTGTAAAACTCATTTTTAAAAAGATCCCTAAGTCATTTTATTTAGAACATCCACCCATTATTATCACCCTGGATATCACTATGTTCCACACCCCCTACTACCCCTCAGACGATGTTTGCTCATCTTCGTTTGTCTTCAAATAATCCTATAATATTGCTGTAAATAGAATCCCCCTTAACCCTGATGTCTCCTAGTAATTTTCCGTACACTGACCTGCACCCTATTCTTTTTTTTTATTTTATTTTATTTTTTGTCTTTTTAGGGCCGCACCCGTAGCACATGGAGGTTCCCAGGCTAGGGATCGAATCAGAGATGTAGCTGCCAGCCTACCCCACAGCCACAGTAATGGGGGATCCAAGGTGCATTTGCGACCTCTACCGCAGCTCATGGCAATGCCAGATCCTAACCCACTGAGCGAGGCCAGGGATCAAACCCACGTCCTCATAGATACTAGTCAGGTCTGTTAACCACCGAGGCACAATAGGAACTCCCCCACCCTATTCTATGACTATAAATTTCCACTTGCTCATGCTATATTCAGAATTAAGCCTGGTTCTTTACTGAGATCTCTTTTCCTCTGTTGCAATTGAATAAAATTGGGTTTTACTCCTTTAATTTCTATCCAGCTTTGGTTTTTCTTTGACAGAGGCTTTGATTTTAGAAATCATGTTCAACTCCAAATACTGAAATATATTTGATCCAAAAATGTACACCTGTGTGTATATGTATTATTTGAAGAGATCTACAAGCAAGAATATACTTACATCTAACATAGGTATACAATGACCAACATTACGGCTGCCATTGATCTCAGCTCTCACCAAGATCTCCAGGCATTTCCAACAGCCTAAACAGATAAATTTCAAGTGAAGGCAGTTAGGCAACCAAGCTCACAATAGATGGCAACCAGTGACAAACTCACCCATGCCTTTGTATTCTAAGAAGTTAGGACCAGAGTAGGGAAGGAATGGCTGGAGCCTAGAGCCACACTCTTACCAACAGTTCATAGGGCCTAGCTCTCCTGTCCACAGGGATCTGAGTAAATGGGGGCGCTCCATCTGCTCACCCTCTGACCTGAGTTTTGACAATGTGTTAAATTCAGAAGAAAGGATTTAGTGGGTCTTTTTTTTTTTAAGTGATTTTCATTTTTTCTATTATAACTCTTTTACAATGTACTGTAAATTTTCTACTGCACAGCAAGGTGACCTAGTCACAATACATATAAACATTCCTTTACTCACTTTATTGTCCATGTTCCATCACAAGTGACTATATATAGTTCCCAGTGCTATACAGAAGGATCTCATTTTTTATCCATCCCAAAGGCTATAGTTTGCATCTATTAACCCCAATTTTCCAGTCCCTCCCCCTCCCCCTTGGTAATTACAAGTCTGTTCTCCACATCCATGATTTTCTTTTCTGTGGAAAGGTTCATTTATGCCATATATTAGGTTGCAGATATGTGACATCATATGGTATTTGTCTGTCTTTATGACTTTCTTAGCATGAGAGTCACTACTTCTATCCATGTTGCTGCAAATGGGATTATTTTGTTCTGTCTTATGGCTGTGTAGTATTCCATTGCGTATACATACCATACCTTTTTTTTTTTTTTGTCTTTTTGCCTTATCTAGAGCTGCATCCGCGGCATATGGAGGTTCCCAGGCTAGGGGTCTAACAAGAGCTGTAGCCGCCGGCCTACACCACAGCCACAGCAACGCGGGTTCCGAGCCACGTCTGCAACCTACACCACAGCTCACAGCAACGCCAGATCCTTAACCCACTGAGCAAGGCCAGGGATTGAACCTGCAACCTCATGGTTCTTAGTCTGATTCGTTAACCGCTGAGCCACGAAGGGAACTCCCTTCACACCTTCTTAATCCATTCATCTGTCAGTGGACATTTAGGTTGTTTCCATGTCTTGGCTATTGTGAATAGTGCTGCAGTGAACATACTGGTGAACGTGTCTATTTCAAGGAAAGTTTTGTCCAGGTAATATATGCCCAAGAGTGGGATTGCTGGGTCATATGGTAGTTCTATACTTAGTTTTCTGAGATACCTACATACTATTTTCCACAGTGCTTGTACCAATTTACATTCCTGCCAACAGAGTAGGAGGGTTCCCTTTTCTCCATACCCTCTCCACCATTTGTTATTTGTGGACTTATTAACGATGGCCATTATGACCAGTGTAAGGTGTTACCTCATTGCAGTTTTGATTTGCATTTCTCTAACAATCAGTGATGTTGAGCATTTTTTAATGTGCTTGTTGGCTATCTGTATATTTTTGGAGAAATGCCTATTCAGGTCTTTTGCCCATGTTTCAATTGGGCTGCTGTCTTTTTTGCTATTGAGTGGTATAAATTGTTTATATATTTTGGAGATTAAACCCTTGTCTGTGCATCATTTGAAACTGTTTTCTCCCATTCTGTAATTTGTCTTTCTGTGTATGGTTTTTTTTGTTTGTTTGTTTTGTTTTGTTTTTAATGGTTTCCTTTGCTGTGCAAATGCTTGTCAGTTTGATTAGGTCCCACTGGTTTATTTTTTGCTTTATTTCTCTTGCCTTGGGAGATTGAATTTAGTGGCTCTTAAAAGAAGAATATCCCTTACAAATCATCTAACCTAAGCTCATCCCCAGTGCAGAGATTCTCCTTTGGTCAAAACCATTGTTCCTCTTCATATTTTCCCTTTTTCCTGTAAGTCTTCACTTTGAAACTTAATCTCCCAAGGTTTCATATAAGATTTAAAAAATGTTGGGGAACTTGGACCAGAAGAGTGTGTCATATTCACATTCTTTATCATCCATTTAATGATTGTTTTATCGTGAATGACCTCTTTTTAAGAGAAAGACATTTAAACTAGAACTGAAGATAAACATATAACCACTAGTCTCAAGGCATTTATCTTCTGTCTTAGTCATTCTGGAACTTGAATCACATGATCTGGATTCTTTTTTCCCATATTGGCAGAGAAAGTAGGAATTGATGAAATCTGAACACTCTTGGCTTAGTCTCTGTCACAGTTGGAAAACCATTCCAAGATGTTTAAATATTCTGACTGGTCACATCATGTATCTCCATTGATAAAAATATATGGTACCATCATTTGAATTATAGTATATAGGAAATGATTTTTCTGCTCAGACTTTACTACTTCTAATTGCTGCACTGTTCAGGGGTCAACTATGTAGAAAAGTTTTTGTTGCTTAAAAGAATTTTGGGGAAATGTGTAATAACAGTAAAATATTACAGTGTATTTGCCAGTTAAAATTAAACTTAGGTAGAACACTATATTTGAGTTTCTTTACCAGATTTCCATTTGTTAATTTCAAGTTTTTTTCTAGAAATTGAACTGATTTATTCTGATCCTTAAATCTATTTTCAATTTTAAAGGACTAACCCATCAATTTAATTGACATATCTATTGCCTCAAATATATTTGTTGAGAATATTTAACTCTATTAGAAAACTAAAGTTATACAATTCAACTATAATCACCATGTTTTACATTGGACCCACAGACTATATTCATCTCATAGCTAAAAAATGTATTTGCTATAACTAACCTCTACTTATTTCCCCCAGCTCTTAGCAACCATCTTTCTATCATTTTTATGAGTTTATTTTTGATTCCATGTATAACTGGTACCATGCAGTGCTTATTTTTACTGGCTTATTTAATGTAGCATAATGACTTCAAGGTCCATCCATGTTGTCACGAATGGCAGGCTTTCCTTTTTTATGACTAAATATTATTACATTGTTTGTGTAATAATTTATCTCTATTCATCTGTTGAAAAACATTTGTTTCTATATCTTGGGTAATGTGAATAATGCTGCAGTGAATGTAGGTATGTAGATATTTTGATGATATTTTGTTCTCATCACCCTTGGATATATACCTAGAAGTGGGATTGTTGGATCATACTGTAGTTCTGTTTTTAATTTTTTGAGTAACATCCATGCTATTTTCCACAGTAGCTGCACCAATTTACATTCATACCAGCAGTGCATAAGGATATTCTCTTCTCTGCATCCTCAACAGCAAAAGCTATCTCTTGTATTTTTGATGACAGCCATTCTTAAAAGTATGAAGTGATAACTTGTTGTGGTTTTGATTTGCATTTCCGTGATGATTAATGATGCTGAACAGCTTTTCACGTACCTATTGGCTATTTGTGTCTTTGGAAAATTTTCTATTCAGTTTCTCTGCCAGTTTTTTAATTGGATTATTTGTTGTTGTTGGTTTTTTTTTGCTATTGTATTATTCTCCCTTCTAACATCACCTTTCTTATTAGCTCACTCTCAGGACCCTTTATTTCCATAAATCACCTAGGCACATACATACATAAATTAATATGTTCTTATTTCTATCTATTCCTAGCTCAAAATAATAATCTAATTTTGCTTACCAGTGTCTTTATGTAGGATGGTTCCTCCTTGTGCTAATTGTTGTACCTATAGAACATTCTTAATTTTCATAAGTCTATTATATCTGGATTTATAAACAATAAACTAAGAAATTACGCTTTGTTCTTTATCCTTGGTAGAGGTTTAAAGAGAAGTTCTCCATTCATGGGTGGGTGCAGGAAGGAAAATGGTAACTAAAGGAAACATGTTTTACTGATATTTATTTCCATTTCTACAGATAGTTTTATGATAATGAGTTCATTATTTGGATATATTTGTTATCGTGCTGACAATTCAAAATTAATGAGTTTTTTTATTAAGAAAAATGCTCATTTTGGTTTCCAGCTAACATTTTCCACATGCATTGAACTGTTGCATATAACTTATCCTTTCTAGAACTAATTTAATAGGAATTAATTTTTCTTTTATGATTGGTATAAACATCTAGGTGAAAGAAAGTTTTTTTTTTTTTTCCTGATTTCAAATAAACTTTTCAGGAGTTCCCGTTGTGGCTCAGTGGTTAACAAATCCGACTAGGAACCATGAGGTTGCGGGTTCGATCCCTGGCCTTGCTCAGTGGGTTAAGGATCCGGCGTTGCTGTGAGCTGTGGTGTAGGTTGCAGATGCAGCTCGGATCCCACGTTGCTATGGCTGTGGCGAAGGCCGGCGGCTATAGCTCCTGTTAGACCCCTGGGAATTTCCATATGCCGCAGGTGCGGCCCTAGATAAGGCAAAAAGACAAAAAAAAAAATAAATAAATAAATAAAATAAAATAAACTTTTCACAGAAGGCAATAACTGAAATGGAGAGTGTGACCTTCCCAAGTTTTAAATAAGTATGAAAATATTCAAGAGAAACTAAGTTTATGTTATATGTACTGATTTGTTAAACATATTGATGTTTTCTCAAGCTCAGAAAAGTTAGAACTTACTGAAAATTAATATTTTTACTTGATTAAATATTGAATATGAAATAGACCAATTTTATAATCTTGTACATGTTACTTTTCTGGATGTCTCAGTCTTATGTATAAAATTAGAATAATAATGATATTTACTTTATAGAACTATTTTATATTACATGAGCTAATTCAAGAAAAGGAAAAAAAAATGTCCAATGCACAGCGGGCCCACAGTGATGGTGGATTTTTTTTATCTTTGTCTCCATACTCTTTGGAGACAGTGAATAATTGTATGATATTCTCATTTTGTTTTAGTGCTTTATGAACATTTTCATGTATATGACTATAATTGTTTTCAATTTCAAACCTCCTGGAACGTGAGGTCTTATCAACTACAATACCATGATCTTGACTGACCAGCATTTTCTCGTGTAGCCTGTAACTGATTATGTATGGGTGTTAATATTAGAGCTAAGGAAGGATAATTCTATTGAATTTTGATGTTTGTAACACTTCATATTGACTTCAATACTATCTAGAATATTGGATGAACAATTAATAAAAGGGTTTTTTTGGGGGGAGAGACATTTTTAAGCTCAGTCAATATAAAGGAATATAAAGAAGTTAGGTTAATAGATTCAAACTACTGCCTTTGGAATGGATAAGCAATGGGATCCTGCTGTGTAGCACTGGGAACTATGTCTAGTCACTTATGGAGAAATGTGAGATAATGTGAGAAAAAAGAATGTATACATGTTTGTGTGACTGGATCACCTCACTATGTAGTAGAATATTGACAGAACACTGTAAAACAGCTATAATGGAAAAAATACAAATCATTGTTAAAAAAGGTAGGGCAAACACTATTCTATATTATAAATGTGCTAAACTTCAACCAGAAATTAGAAAGTTATATGATGGCTTCTAATCTGATATCCTTTACATTCATTAACATTAATTAAGTTCTACTTTTGGTGGTTTATCAAGACATATTTAGACTTCAAAGCCAAAATGTTTTCTTGGAATAGAATTCATTTTGAACTTATCTGACTAAATTAATCTTGGGGAAAAAATGTTACTTAAGAGGTCATCTCTCAGTTAATTTAATACTACATGAATTCCAAAAACATCAGAAAAGGGAGGAAAAAGCTAAGGGCCTCCGGACTCTCACTTTAGCTTTACAATAAATGTAGGTGAGTATTTTTAAATATTAGACATTCACATATGTCTTCATTTAAAAAAATTAACATGGATAAAGATATTGTAAAATGACAACAATTATTATTATTATTATTATTATTATTATTATTGAAATAGAACTTAAATGACATTTTTAAAATAATTGCAGTTAATAATGTACTTTGCCAGATTTCAACCAATGGATATCATTTGCATCAACATATTTTACTTCATTAATTGGCTGATTTTTGGAAGGCTATAGACGGTATACCATATTTTCGGATGCAGAATCTAGCATACCGATTATACCACTGAAAAGTGATAGACTGAGGAATGTGACTTAAATGGTTGAATCTCCAGTTGTCTTGAGACAATCATTTGGCAACAACAGGCGGAAAGTGGTAGTATTTTTCCAGGCAGGAAAAGCCATATGTTGAAAATATTTTTTCTTTATTGAATTGTCATGATAATGTTGATGAAATTAGTTGACCATATACATCAGAATTGTCTTCTAGACTTTGAATTTATTGTTTTATAAATGCAGCATTAATCTAGTTTTAGAAGTTTTTTGTGGGATGCTTAAAAACCCAATGTAAAAGTCCATGTCATCTGGAAGTGTAATTTTGCTTTTTATTTTGTTTTTTTATTATTAAAGTATAGTTTATTTACGTTTCATCAAGTTTTGTTGCACAACAAAGTGACCTAAATCACACATATTTCCCTATGCTATACAGTAGAATCCCATTGACCATCCATTCCAAATATAACAGTTTGCATCCAAAGAAAAAAAGCCAAAATCCCCATCCATCCCAGTCCCTCCCCTTTCTCCCTTGGGAACCTCAAGTCTGCTCTTCCTGGCAATGATCTGTTTCTATTTTTTTGTTTTTGTTTTTTTTAGATAGGGTCATATATTCCATATTTTAGATTCCACAAGTAAGTGGTATCATATGGTATTTGTCTTTGTCTTTTTGGCTAACTTCACTTAGTATGAGAGTCTCTAGTTCTATCTATGTTGCTGCAAATGTCATTAGTTTGTGCACCAGTTTGTCTTTTTTATGTCTGAGTAATAGTCCACTGTATGTATGTACCACATCTTCTTAATCCATTCATCTGTTGATGGACTTTTAGGTTGTTTCCATGTCCTGAGTATTGCAAATAGTGCTGCTATGAACATAGGGGCGCATGTATCTTTTTCAGCGAAAGTTTTGTGTGGATATATGTCCAGCAGTGGAATTGCTGGATAATATGGTAGTTCTATATTTCGTTTCCTGAGGCACCTCCATACTGTTTACCATAGTGGTTGTACCAATTTATGTTCCAAGCGACAGTGAAGAAGGGTACCTTTTTCTTCGTACCCTCTCCACCGTTTATTTGTTGCCTGTTAATCATGGCCATTCTGACTGGTGTGAGGTCGTACCTCACTGTATCTTTGATTTGCATTTCTCTAATTATTAGTGATATTGGGCATTTTTTTCATATGCCTGTTGATTATCTGTATGTCTTCTTCAGAGAAATGTCTGTTTAGGTCTTCTGCCAGTTTTTCAGTTGCGCTGTTAGTTTTTTTGTTGTCCAGTTGCATGGGTTATCTGTATATTTTGGCTATTAGGCCCTTGTCTGTTGCATTGTTGGCAAACATTTTCTCCCATTCTGTGGATTGTCTTTTCTTTTTTTTTAAATGGTTTTCTTTATTTTGCTTTTTTCTTTACAATCTAAATGTCTTTTTGTTTTCTTTCTAATTGCCCTGGCTGGAACCTGCAGCT
This sequence comes from Catagonus wagneri, assembly GCA_004024745.2. Classification (NCBI taxonomy): domain Eukaryota; kingdom Metazoa; phylum Chordata; class Mammalia; order Artiodactyla; family Tayassuidae; genus Catagonus; species Catagonus wagneri. Next base: position 32,981,494 of record PVHT021183696.1, on the reverse strand, counting down.
CAGTGTTCAATAGAAGTGGTAAAAGCAGGCATCTTTTTCTTTTTCCTGACCTTAGGACAGAAGTTCTCAATTTTACACAATTAAGTATGATATTAGTTGTGGGTATTCCATAAATGCCCTAAAAGCATCAGGCTGAGCAAGTTCCCTCTTTTCCTCATTTGTTGAGGGCTTTTGTCATGAAAGGGTATTGGATTTCTTACAAATTTTGTTTACTGCATTTATTAAATTGAATATTTTTGTACTTATGTTATTACTATGATGCATTAGGTTGTACTAGGTTGACCTTCACATGTTATACATTTCTCCCTAAGCACTGTTTTAGCTTCATCTCATATTTAGTTTGTTGCTTTTTTGTTTTCAAAAACTGCTTTGTTTTCAAAGAAGTTTCTAACTTCCCTTCTGTCTTCTCTTTGGCCTGTTGGCTATAAGGAATAGAATTGTTGAGTTTCCATACCCTTGTGGCATTCTTTTTGTTGTTGTTGTTATTGATTTCTACCTTAAGTCCTCTGTATCAAATAACATACTTTGTATGATTAATATCTTTTTAAATAATTGGGACTTAGAAGGAGAGAGGGAACCAATAATGGTGGTGTTTAAATTTAAGTCTGTCATATTCCAGAGCATGTAGTTCTAACCAGTATGTTATCTGGTTTCTTAGCTATTGAATATCATCATTTTTTTACCCCCTTCCATTTCTTAAGTTTATACTAGAATGATGTTTTTTTTTTCTATTTTTTCAATTTACTTGTAACTGATTCCCTTCTTACCAGACATAAACTTGTATAAGTTAGTGACTACTTTCGTGCTTAAAACACACACAATCAAGGCAAATCTTTACCTAATCACTAATTTCCTCTGCTCCAAACCTCCACTCGCTCCTTCCATAATGCAACTTAACTACTCTTAGTTCCTTACCTGAACATTGTTATCAAGTGCTTCCTTGACTACATCCCAAGGCAATATTCTACTTCTCCATTACTTGGATCATACCATCTCTCCCTTCAGTTTATATCTTTAAGATAACATTTAAAAAAGCTTTCCATACATGAAAAACACCTGTTGGGTCTTTACAATCTCTTTATAGATTAAGTTAGCATCTTGGAACTTTATGCAGAACAAATAGGTTTGATGAAATAGGATAATTAATGTCATATAGGATAATTTACGGAGAATAGTTTTCAGGGGTGTAGAACATGTCATATTATCTTCTCAGTTCAGGCACCAACTAAAATTAAAACCCTTAACTTGACTAGTCCTCCTCAGTATCCATTTCCTTTCTGTTAAACTCAGATCTTACAGTTTTTGGACCTACACATAAAATCAAATAAAGGATTAAAATCAAAAGAAAAGTAATGACTGCTCCATCATGATGGACAGTTTATTCTAGGCCTACTTATTTCAACATACAACTCATGCAAATTTACCAGTCTTGTCACCTGGGCTTCTAAAATGTCACCTGGGCTTCTAAAATAAGTCTATTCAAAAGGAGGTAAGATAAAAGAATGGCTTTGCTTTCTCATCACCTTTGCCCACTCTTCACTCGACATTTCACATGCATGTTCAAGGCTTATTGCTGCAGCTTGAACAGCTTATGAGTCCTCTGATGAAATGTCAGGTACATGTCTCAGTATTAATATCATGTGCTTGACTTCAGCCAGGTTCCTCAAACTTTCGTTGTGGACTGTGTCTCTGAACAAGACTGATGATGTTATTTGCATGCACTTTACCTCAAAACTTGAAATAGGAAATAGATTTTTACATTTGATTTCTTGATGTCAGAGATCGGAATCATTCTATAGTTAACCAGCAGACTTTTGAAGTTATTTCAAGTAGATGGACTGTGATTAGGAATTTCAAAGAGAAATGCATTAGTAAATGTCATGGTGAAGAATCAGATAATATTAGATCATATTTTTGCAAGACCCCAGGAATGATAAACTTATTAATCATACCTGATAACCACACCTCTTATGTGGCTCCAAAATCTTAAGTGGAGAAATGAGAGGATAACTACTAGACTTAGGCTGAAATTCCTGATGCAGCACATGCTAAAAACTAGGTTTGGATATAGGTTTGGATACTGGCTTAGGATGAAGAAATAAGAAAGCCACTTCTTCACCTGTAATCATAATGTTAAACCAGTAACTGTACAGAATAAGGAAAAGTTATGGTGGATCAGCTTAAAAAAATGATATTAACTGCAGCATACTATATTTGAAGGAATTGATATGGGTTGAATGTTGCCCCTTCACACACCCCATATGCTGAAGTCCTAATTCCTAGCACCTGTGCATGTGATAGTATTTGGAAATAGCATCTTTGGAGATCAGCAAGTTAACATGAGATTACTTGTGTGGGCTGCAATCCACTGTGATGTGTCCTTATGAAAAGAGGAAATTGGGCCATAGAGGCCTACATACAAGAATGCCTTGTGAATACTTCTTTGTGGTTACTACAAGCCTAGGGACAAAAAACATTTCTAGCAATTCATCAGAAGATAGGGAGAGGCATGGGTCAGATTTTACCTGAGTCTTCAGGAGCATCCAACTCTGTAGACAACTTGATCTCAGACTTCTGGCTTCCATGATGGTGGTATAATAATTTCTGTTAAGTCCCATGGTTTATAAATATTTTATGGCAGCCCTAGTGAACTAATGCAGGTACTATATTAATAATTTTAATTAATATTCATGGGTAATATAGTTATAGTAAGTAAGAATGGGAAATTGACTATTTTAGAGAACTAATTCCAAATTAAATATTTTGTAAGGATTCCATGGCAGACATAGGCTGTTCCTATAGAATTTATGCCACAAATCAGAAAATCGGTGTGCCTTGATAATTTGAACATATATTACACAGAAGTTTTTCTTTCACAACATGCTAATAGTTTACATTCATTTTAGAAAATCGTAGTTTAATACATTAGACCTTTTGGTTATTTCAAAATAGAGATAATAAACTGAAAACAAATAAATATAGGAAATGTTCTATTTGCCTTTGGCATAAGAGAATCAAAACAAAGTGAAACATGAAAAAAGTAATATGAAAACTTGTTGCCATGAGGTTAAAAAGTGTTCGCCAATATGTCATGTTGGAACGTTAAAAAATAGAAACACTTTATCAAAGGAATAAATCGATCAGTTTGTCAAGATAAGCATTTATATTCTGTGATTTAAAATGTATTATATAGGAGTAACAGTGTATTCGGTAATTAAGTTTTATAATTCTCTCATAGATGTCAAATCCCTTTAAAATATTAATACGTGCCTGTTTTTACTGACATAATTTACTTTTCATGCACAGTTTTTTGCAGACAAAAATGCAAATGCTAGCTTAGTGAATACAATATTTTTAAAAATGAAAACCTCAAATAATGCATTGAAAGGAAAGTTTTTTTATGCTTTAATGAACATTAATTACACCAAAGGAAGAAAATGTATGTATAAGATTTCCAGAAAACTCAGCCATTTTAAGAATTTTTCTACCTCCTTCCTAGTGTTCTTTTTAAACACTAAAATCTATGAAGTCATGTGGCATCATTGGAGAGGAGGTACCTACTCCTGTGTCATTTTTTAAAGGGCAGAGGACTTTTTTAAATGGGCATTAATTTTTGGACATTAATTTTTTTATTAGGGTAAAAAACTTACAATGTTGTGTTAATTTCAGATGTCCATCGAAGTGAATCAATTATACATATTCTTTTTCAGATTCTCTTCTCATATAGGTTATTAGAGGATATTGAGTAGAGTTCCCTGTGCTATTCAATAGATCTTTAAGAGTTATCTGCTATATATATAGTGGTGTGTATATGTTAATCCCAACCTACTAATTTACACCTCCCCCTCAGGCCATATTCCCCCTTTGGTATCCATAAATTTGATTTCAAAATCTGAGTCTGTTTCTGCTTTGTAGATAAGTTATTTTGTATCATTTTTATTTGACTCCATGTATTAGTGATTTCATGTGATATTTGTCTTTCTCTGACTGCCTACTGCCATGTCTTGATGTGTCCTGAAGTGGCTACTAATGAGGTATTAAAGACCCCCTGTCTTGGGTATCACAATATCTCCATGCAGTGACTTCAAAGGACCTATCTGAAGAATGGATATCTAAACAGGCGCATAAATAGATATCTAAACAGGTGGATAAAGCTCAATGGAGGTTTCCTGTATTCTAAAAGCAAAGGATCTCTTCAGGCAATATACTCACTTAGATAGTTCTCAGGCCATTTCATAGACTGGGAGGTTTTACTCACTGTCATCTTTTTTGGCCTAGGAGGGAAGCATTTGATGATCACTCCCCTTCTATCATTCCTCAAAGCAGACTTGACTCTACCACTCTGTCAGCCTTGTGGTCTAGAGATCCTGTGCTGCATGGTGACCCCTCAGAGCAGAACTGTGACATTGATCTTTTCTATACTCAGCTCATTTCACCAGTTATGTCTGTGGCACCAATGTCAGTAACCTTGAAGCTAAATTTAAGTAGTCAGCGGAAGGTTTTATGCTCAGATTCTCATCAGTAACAACCGGTTTGAGATTGGATTAAGATGGCAGAATAGGAGGACTGGAGCTCAACTTCTCTCCCAAAAAACAGCAGAACTACAACCAAATGCCAAGCAGCCTTCAACCAGATGGACTGTGAACTTCCAAAGAGGATATTCTACTCCAGAAGACAAAGAGGATACCACATCAAGAGGTAGGAGGGGCGATTACGCGATAGAAGCAACCCCATACCTCCTGGGTGGGAAGCCCCACAGACTGGAAAGTAACTGCATCACAGAGGCTCAACCACAAGACTTGAGAGTTCTGGGCCCATCAAAACCCCACACCTGGGGATCGGGCACAAGGAGAAAGAGCCCCTGGAGCATCTGGTGTTGAAGACCAGCAGGGCTTGTGTGCAAGAGCTCCACAGGACTGGGGGAAACAGAGACCCCACTCTTGAAAGGCACACACAGGCTTTCACGTGCACTATGTCCCAGGGCAAAGCAGTCTCCATAGGAATCAGGGTGGGACCTGACTACAATTCTTGGAGGATCTCCTGGGAAAACAGGGTTGACTGTGCCTTGTTGTGGGGGAAGGGCATTGGAGGTGAAGCTCTCAGGAACACTCAACAGCCTGCATTTCTCTGGAGGTGACCATTTCTGGGGAAATCTGGACCCTCCCATCAGCACTGAGAAGCCCCAGGCCAAACCTTAATCCAGGTGGGATCACAGCCCCACCCATCAGTAAACAGGCTGCCTAAAGACCCCTCAGGCACACAGCCAGCCTCTAATCTCATCCAGAGACATAGCCCCACCACCAGAGGGATAAGAATCAACAGATGAAAACCTTCACAGATAAGCAAAAGCTAAGAGATTTCTGCAACACTAAACCAAATTTAGAACAAATCTTAAAGGAACTTCTTTAGGCAGAAAAGAAAAGGCCACAGCCAGAAATAAAAACACCACCTACCAGTGGGCAGGCATCAGTCCCTCCCATCAGGAAACCTATAGCAAGCCCCCTCCATACCAACTTTAGCCACAGGGGAGGCAAAGGCCAGAACTAAGAGAGGCTACAACTCTATTGTTGGCAAAAAGGTCACCACACCAAAAACCTATAAAAATGAAAAGACAGAAAACTCTAACTCAGATAAGCGAGAAAGAGAAAAGCCCAGAAAAACAGCCCAGTGATGGATTATCAGCCTCCCAGAATGAGACTTTAGACTGTTGATGCTGAAGATGATGCAAAGCATTGGAAATAAACTGGATGCAAAGATTGATAATTTACAGGAAACACTGAGCAAAGAAGTACAAGCTGTAAAAATTAAACAATAGATGCAAAATACAATAACTGAAATAAAAAATTCATTAGAAGTAGCCAACAGTAGAATACAGGAGACAGAAGAACAAATCAGTGAGGTGGAGGACAGATTAGTGGAAATCATTAATGCAGACGAGACGAGAGATAAAAGATTGAAAGGAAATGAGCAGAGTCTCAGAGAACTCTGGGATAATGTTAAATGCACCAACATCCGTACTATAGGGGTGTCAGAGGGAGAAGAGAGATAAGGGGACAGAAAAAATATTTGAAGAGATAATAGCGAAAAACTTCCCTAATATGAGAAATGAATCACTCAGTCAAATTCGGGAAGCGCAACGAGTACCATATAAAATAAACCCAAGCAGGAACACCCCAAGACACACATAAATCAAAAAGACCAAAATTAAAGACAAAGAGAAAATTTTGAAAGCAGCTAGGGAAAAGAAACAAATGACATACAAGGGAACCCCAATAAGGTTGTCAGCAGATTTTTCATCTGAAACTCTGCAGGCCAGAAGGGAGTGGAATGATATACTTAATGTGATGAAAGGGAAAAACTTCCAACCAAGATTACTTTATCCAGCAAGGCTCTCATTCAGATTTGAAGGAGAACATTTACAGATAAGCAAAAGCTAAGAGATTTCTGCAACACTAAACCAGCTTTACAACAAATCTTAAAGGAACTTCTCTAGGCAGAAAAGAAAAGGCCACAGCCAGAAATAAAAACTCCACAAATGACAAGGCTCACCAGGAAAGGCATATATACAGTAAAGATACTAAATCATCTATGCACAATTATGCTACCAAAATCAGAAAACATGAGAATAGAGCACAAATGCAGGTCTCTGGAGACACACATGCAATTAAGAAACCAACAACTTAAAACAATCTCATTTGTATATAGACTCCTATATCAAAACTTCAGGGTAAAAAAAAGAGCAACAAAAACCCCAAGCAGTTATTACAATGGCAATAAGAACACGTATATTAGCAATTACCTTAAATGTTAATGGACTGAATGCTCCAACCAAAAGACATAGACTAGCCGCATGGATACAAAAACAAGACCCATATATATGCTGTCTTCAAGAGACCCACTTCACTTCTAGAGACACACACAAATTGAAAGTGAGAAGATGGAAGAAAATATTCCACGCAAACGGGCATCAAAAGAAAGCCAGAGTAGCAATACACTGACCAGAATCGGCATCATCAAAACATCTATGAACAATAAGTGCTGGAGAAGCTGTGGAGAAAAAGGATCCCTATTACACTGCTGGTGGGAATGCAAACTGGTGTAACCACTGTGGAAAACAGTATGGAGATTCCTCAGAAAACTCAAAATAAATTACCATTTGATCCAGTAATCCCACTCCTGGGCATCTATCCAGAGAAATCCATGACTCGAAAAGACACATGTACTCCACTGTTCATTGCAGCACTCTATGCAATAGCCAGGTCATGGAAACAACCTAAATGCTCATCGACAGAGGAGTGGAAAGGGAAGATATGGTACATACACACAATGGAATATTACTCAGCCATTAAAAGGAACGTATTACCAACATTTATAGCAACATGGATGGACCTAGAAATTATCATGTGAAGTGAAACCAGTCAGACAATTAGACAGCAACACCCAATGCTACCGCTTACATGTGGAAACTAAAAAGACACCATGAACTTCTTTGCAGAACAGAGAATGACTCACAGACTTTGGAAAACCTTGGTTTTTCAAATAAGGCAACCTGGGGGATGGGGGGATGCACTGTGGATTTGGGATACAAAATCTATAAAATTGACTTGTGATGATTTATGTACGCCTATAATTGAAATAAAATCCATTATGAATGTTAAAAAAAAAAAAACTGATCTACAGCAGGGGAAAAAGGCAGAACACCTGTCACTTGCTTGTGGGGTGAGTGTTTGCCGGAAGCAGACACGATCTTCCCAGGGTGATAGCGACACTCTGCCCGAGAGGAGTCAGGCTTACATAGGTGCTGCACCTGTCGAAGGCACACAAGCTCGCATCCACACTTCAGTATTTTGTGCTTCACTGTCTGTAATGTCGTCTCATCAAAATGTAATGAATACTGACTCTTGTTGAAGACATGCAGAGTGAAATGTCACTGAGGTGTGATGACGTCACAACTCTGAAATGTGTCAGAAAAGAGGCCAGGCTCAGCGGATGGACTAGAGCGAGTATAGTAAGATGTTCATTGTGGGAACTCAGTGGAGTTCACTGTACAATTTTCTCAACTTTACTCTGCATTTGAAATTTTTCTTAGGAGTTCCCATTGTGGCGCAGTGGTTAACGGATCCGACTAAGAGCCATGAGGTTGCAGGTTCGATCCCTGGCATCGCTCAGTGGGTAAGGATCTGGTGTTGCCGTGAGCTGTGGTGTAGATCGCAGATGCGGCTCAGATCCCGCATTGCTGTGGCTGTGCCATCAGCCGGCGGCTACAGCTCCGATTAGACCCCATGCCTGGGAACCTCCATATGCTGTGGGTGCGGCCCTGAAAAAAAAAAAGAAATTTTCTTTAATAAAGTTATTGAGGATAAAAAAAAAAATCAGTAACAACCTTTCTTCCTTTCCACTCCAGTTTCCTCTCCCTCTTTCTGCAACTGAAGTTTTTTTTTTTTAATTTGATTTGGACAATTACAGGAAGTGATACTTCAAAGCATAGCAGGTATTTAGAGGTAAAGTTCCCAGATTTCTCCTTTTTCTGTTTATGGCATTATGCCAATATAGCTTTCTCCCTAAGCAGAAGTGACAATTAGATGTATGGACTTAAGCATTAGTATGTACAAAAAGAAACTCACTGAAGCATCAAAAGGATAACACTCAAGGTAGATTATCTTGAATATTTATTTTGGCACCAGGCTGGCTTCCTAAGCATGTCACTTATGTAATCGTATAGAGCCCTAAGATCAGAACAGTGACACACTTGGTTTAATAAGCTATAAACAGTGTCTTGAAATTCTTAAACTTTGCAACAAGGGACCTCACATTTTATTTGGACTAGATTCCACAAATTATGTAGTATTTAGCATACTAATTATGAAATAACAGCAATTTTCAGGCTGAATTAGGATAAGCTATGGAAAATTATTACTGTAACTAAAATAACTTTTCTATTAAATGTGCAGTTATGTTCAGAAACTATAAATTGAACCCATGTAATTCAACAGAATTGAAAAACACAGCTAATGATTGTAAACATGCTACCAATCAAAATGTATCCAAAAAAACAGTAATGACTTTCAAGTTTAAGTTGTTAGCTTTACCACAGTGAACTGCTCAATCCCTCACCCTATTCCTCCTTTATTCTGTGACATTTAATGAAGTTTTGGTTTCATACTCAGTGTTTCATTGTTCCTGGGAGACTTTAATGTCTATGTAGATAAACAGTTACTTAGAAACCTCAGTTTCTTGAGCTGTTTATATCCAGTGATATTTTTGTCCATATGATCTTAGCCACCAACTTAAACCATACCTGAGACTTCATGCTGTGACATTTCTGTTCTTCTCAGTAAAATAATTCAGAAACTCAAATTCATACCTGAAATGTTTTTAGTTTCACTTTTTGCTTGCTCAATTACTCTCTATACACCTTAAAATAATCAAGACATCAAACCATATTCATTATACTAAATGTTCTTTATTTATTGATTTTTTTTCCCTCTTTAGGGCCGTACCTGCAGCATTTGGAAGTTTCCAGGCTTATGGGTCGAATCAGCACTACAGCTGCTGGCCTATACCACAGCCTCAGAAATGCAGGATCTAAGCCACGTCTGCGACCTACATCATAGCTAATAGCAATGTCAGATCCTTAACCCACTGAGTGAGGCCAGGGCTCAAACCCTCATCCTCATGGATACCTGTCAAATTCATTTCCGCTGCTCTACAACCGGAGCTCCCAATACTCTCTATTTAAGATATAAATTAAAATAGTTTTTTCACTGGGTTAAAAAGTAATCCTCAAGTCTGTTATACATGTAAAATATAGACTAAAACTAATAAAATACTATATAGAATCATAGGAAAAAGAAGATATCAATCAAAAGGAAATTATCTTTTTTCACACAAGTTAGAATTTTAGAAAATACTAAACATTCCAAAGAGATATTTATAGTGATAAACTATAAAATGAAAAAATGTAAGTACTTATAGGTATTGAATACTATCATATCATGACATATCTTAATAGAAACATTTTTATCCTTTCAGTAATAGAAAACAACTCTAATCTTAGATATAAATGGATACAAATCTATATTCAGAAAAATTTTTGAAGCATATTACAAAATTAAAAGCACAAAATATAAAATGGAAACACCCTGGCAGTTGGGAAGTTTTAATACCATAAAATGTTACTTCTCCCCAAATTTATTTTTTAATATTTCCAAACAATATTCTGGAAAATGTAATATTTTGGAAATATTAAAAATGTTCAATATTTGTGCATTAAAACTTGGCTTTACTGTAGAGATAGAGATGTGCATGCCAAGGCCAAGTCCACCAGGTTCTTGACTCACTAAAACATTAAGATAAGCCTAATGCATCAAATCAGCCTAGAAACCTACAGCAAGCAGACAGTTTTAGGAATGAGTTGTAACCACTCTGGTGGTAAGAGGTGAGAGGTTTTCAAGTTTTGGGTTTTAGCACCCTTTAACCTCTTAAAAATTAATGAGGACTCCCAAATGCCCTTTTCCTATGAGACACATCTATTAATATGTCATTAGAAATTAAAACTGAGGGAGTTTGTTGTGGCGCAGCAATAACGAACCCCACAGGTATCCATGAGGACACGGGTTCAATCCCTGGCTTCACTCAGTGGGTTAAGGATCAGGTATTGCTGTGAACTGTGGTGTAGCTTGCAGAGAGAGCTTGGATCTCATGATGTTGTGGCTGTGGTGTGGCCTGGCAGTTCCAGCTCCCATTTGACATCAGCCTGCAAACTTTCATATGCCACAGGTGTGACCCTAAAATGATAAAGAAGAAAAAAGAAAAACTGAGAAAACAGATATTTATTTTAAAATTTATATGAACCTCATTATTTACAGATTTAAAAAAAATATATTTCCCACACTGAAAATCAATGTGAAGAGTAGCGCAAATATGTTTAATGGTAATGCTATAAAATGGCTGGCATAATGGCCACCATCTGGATAATCTGCTTCTGCATTCAAAATATTTTAATATGCTATTTGTTTGGAGTGTATGGAAAAATATGCTCATATATGACATGGGGAAATTAATATCTAAAATTAAGGTAATTGTGAGTATTCCATTACGATGCCATAACGATGCTTGACTAAAGTTTCATAAGCATTGGTCACAATGTAGAGTCTGAAACCATATCAGAATATTTGGTACTTAAAAACTATTGATCTTTCTCCATGAGATTCTTACTTTGTCTATGCATGCTTATGTAATACTATGTATATGTAATTAAAAATATTGTTTAATAATTCTGCAGATCTTCCAAATACTGACATATTTCATTAAACAACATGAAAATCACACTCATTAATGAGAACCAAATGTCATCAGGAAATTCTTAAGTGTTGGGAATTTGTATGCTTAAGATGGCAGATACAAGCCATCCAAAATGCTATTTTGCACTTGAAAGCTCACATTATGTTATTGGCAACAAATTTGTTGTTTCCCTTGATATAATAGCCATCTATTCTCTATTCATTTTAAGAATAGCTACCAAATACCCAATCTGAATAACGATTGTTAGCCATTCTTTCTGAAGTACTTTTCCTTGATGCAACTATTGTACATTTGTAGGAAGCAGAAGTCTGACATGTGTATTTCTCATTTCATCACATGAAATATTAAAAAGCACCAATTTTAATAAATTAGTATTTACTGCTTTGTCAAGTATATTTGTTACTGAATTTAACTTTTTAATTATTTTTTTTTCATATATCTAATTTTTTTTTTCTTTGTAGGGCTGTATCCCTGGCATATGGAAGTTCATGTGCTATGGGTTGAATCAGAGCTATAGCTGCTGGCCTACACCACAGCCACAGTCACGTGGGATCCAAGCCACATCTGCGACCTACAGCACAACTCACAGCAATGCCAGCAATGCCACTGAGCGAGGCCAGGGATCAGACCTCCATCCTCATGGATACTAGCTGGTTTCTGCTGAGCCACAACAAGAACTCCCTGTATCTTTATTGATGATCATGACCACTAGGTCAACTTGTGGCGATTGCCTTACTCTGGAGAGCTGCGGTTTTGCCCTGTATCCGCCCTCATTGCTTTAACCTGATCCAAACAAATGATAACATGGAGGTAAAGGGAAATAATACAAATAATATCCTAGCAGTGTTATGAGAAAGTTTGGGGCTCATAGAACCCTGCTGATGGAGATATCTAACGGTAATCCCAAGACCTGCATAACTTTATTTTCCCAAAAAGGATTTCATCAAACCTTGAGCTCTGTTTTTTTCTAAAGGCCTTCCTTTTGCAACAATATCCCAAAGCAGCTATAACATGCTCAGTCTGGTTCCCAGCTACAAGTGGATCAAAGGAAGAGCCCATCTACTAAATCAGAATTCTTCAGGTAGAGTTTGGTAGTAGAGACCTAACTATGGGGCAGAGAGACCAATCGGTCCCTTCATTCTTTACAGGTTGTGTTCAAAAAAGGCATTTTTTATTTTTAAAGTTTTATTGAAGTATAGTTGATTTACAATGTTGTGATAAATTCTGCTGTATAACAAAGTGATGCAGTTATACGGGTACACACAACCATTCCTCTTCAGATACTTTCTCCATATAGGTCATCACAGAATATTGAGTAGAATTCCCTGTGCTATACAGCAGGTCCCCATTGGCCAGTCATTCCATATACCACACTGTGCATATGCCAATGAGTTCCTGCTGTGGTACAGTGGGTTAAGAATGCAACTTAAGCACCTCTGGTTGCTACAGAGGGGTAGGTTCCATCCCTGGCTGGCACAGTGGGTAAAAGGATACTGTGTTGCCACAGCTATGGCTTGGATTCGTCCCTGGCCCAGGAACTTCCATATGTCATGAGTGCAGCCATTAAAACAAAAACAGGGTCTTGAACACAGTGGATGATCGAGTTGAGTGAGCACCTGTAGTAACAGGTGTAAATGTATCCTAGGGATATGCTGTTGTGAGGAAGTACACAAGTGCTTAAGTAGGCATTAATCATGAGTGGTAAATTTTTCATTTCTGACCTGAGAGGGACAAGGAAACATAACAAATATATATTAACCCCAGGAAAATTTGCTTTTGTCATTATATTTTGATATAATTTTATACTGAATCTTTAGACTTTCTCAAGGATAATGGTCAACTTAATCATCAATCTATCTAAAAATTGAGTTTATAATGCCAAACAATACAGTAGTGTCAAAATTAAAGACTAATAATTTATATGATCAAAACTTCCTACCAGAATTAAAAATTTTGGAATACTTTTAAAAGAGTTTTCTTCTCAAAATTGAATCTTATTTCATAAGAAATAATTATTATCTTAGCGTATTTTAAAGAGTAAATTCCTGCAATATTGATCTTGTGAGGAGAAACTATTTCACCGTATGTTCACTTATAGCTCATTAAACTTAAATACCACATTGATAGCTCATTAAACTTAAGTACCAAATTGACTATTCTAGTCTCTTTTAATTCTGTATAAGAAGCATATTTGTTAATGATTAACACATCCATTAATTTATTAAAATTTATATCCTAGGCAATACATCTCTCTTGAATCCCTATTATCTTGGAAGCAATGCCTTTTGATTTTTAGAACTAATTTGTCTTTATATTCTACAAATGACTAATTTTAAATGATTTAGCTGATTAATTTTTTAAATTTTTTTGCTGTGTAATTATCATATATTTTCCATTTATCTACTTTTGCATGAAAAGCAACTAGGATAGTATACTATAATATATACTTCCTGTTGCAATTTAATTTACACAGTATTGCTGTTTTAAGACAGAACAGCAGGCTTCATAATACCAATCATTTTCCTAACTGATTTTCAAATATTGTTAACTTTTTATTCATCTGCAGGGATTCAAATAATCATTTTATTCATGTTTCTTCAAGATCTGAGATTCGCATGCACTTCACCCAGGGTATCAGTAATATGTCACATTCAGACATTAAAATACATCTTTTTGATTTTGCCACTTGGAAGTATTCTCTCCTCTCCCAAAATAATTTTTCTGAAAGATCATGATGAAATTCAGTTTCCAATGAGGAAAGATTAAAATGTCATTTTATTAAAAAAAATCACTCAATTAAAAATTAATTCCATCAGTATTCACATATTTCAACCTAAATATACCTTCGCAATAGGAATAACTTTCATATAATTATTTTATGTGTTTACGCTCAATCTGCTACAAACATTTATATAGCAATAAAGCACTATGTATTTTGTTTTTATGTGGACTGAATTAATATATATCGTTGATTTGTGCTTAGCTTTTTGCTCAGCTTCTCTTTTATTTTACTCAGCATTCTTTTAGACCATTCAAAATTACTCTGAGAAAAACTAATCAATTTAATTTTAAAAGCTATACTGTTACATGGTGTGCAGATACCCTGTCTTAATCTATTTTTTCAGGAATTAATGAACATTTATGTTTCTGCAAGGCTTTAATATCACACATAATGATATAAAGAATATTCTAATACATGTCTTTTCTCATGACTGTGCTTATGTTTTATGCAGTATATTCCCAGGAGTAGAATTGTGGAGTTAATGTTCACTAAATAATGACAAAATGCTCTCCAAAATGGCTATAGAACTTCATGCTTTTAGCATCAGTGTCTGAAATTTTCCATTTCAACATTACCTGCAAATATTTATCTACTTATTTTTAATTCAATTTATTTAAACTAAAGCAATTTTCCCATTTCACCTGACCCACTGTTTGCCTAATGGTAACCACCAGTCTTCTCTGTACCAATGAACTTTCATGTATTCCTGTATGAGTGTACATATTTTTCACATAGAAGATATTGTAGAGTATTTTTCTTTCTTTATCTGACTTAGCATAATGCCTCCCAAGTTTTGATGTACCTGGTATCACACTGTTTTAATTAGCTTTTTGGTTCATAATAAAAATGTGCTTTTTAAAAAATTATATCTTGGTTCATATTCTTTACTTCATATGATTTTTTCCCCCAGGTTTTTTTTCTTAAAAATATGTTTGAATTTTCAACTTTCAAACCCATGTATTAAATGATACAAACTTCTATCAATCTGTCTACTGCCCACATTCTTTCTACCATTTAATGCCAGCCACATCCTGAAGAATTATTTAGAAAATCGTCTTGCATTCAGGAGTATTTAGAAAACCCAGTCACATTTTATACTTACTTCCTGTTATCTCTTAAAAAATATTTTTCAAGATTTTTCTCCTGATGTAATTCATATTTTGGACATAGTCCTTCAAGTCACTTATTTGGAAAGTTTACCCAGCTCATTTTTCACATGCATTCCTACATGTGTGACCTAAACTCCTTTTTCAGAGTGTTGTAGATATTGCTGCATTTGTTTCTATCTAGTGGTGATTCTAATCTATTGTGTATTTTTGAATGTTTTCTTGATTGTTTTTAGGCAACGTTTTAGATATTTTTAATTGCTTTTGTCTATAATATAATCATTCAGCTTTTAAATTTTAAATAGCAAAAATTATACATTTTAATATTTTGTTCATATCCATTTTTATATAATTCTTATGATGACTATATTAGATCAACTGATTTGGTCCAACTTCTCACTTTAGTTTGTGTCTAATTTGTGATAAAGTTTTATAACACCTTAATTATTGAATGCATTGGTTATTTTGAAGATAATATATTTTAACACAAAACGGTTTTCAGATTTTTTAAGTATGACTGAAGTGTCATCAAAGGCAGGGGCCTGTTAAAATTAAGAGGAATTACAATTTAAGAATGTTGTATTCTGTCAAAAATCAAAATGGAGGCATAAAAGAAAAAATGAAATGTTTACAGGGTGACTTGGAGATTTCATAATGATAATTCCTTTATAGTTACAACAAATGAAAAATAAACAATTAAGAGCAGAGCAAGAGATGCAAAAATTTAGGGAAGAGTGTGGGAAAAGATTGGGTCAAGTAACTAATGTGAGGAAGAAATTAGAAATTTTTTTATATATAACCGAATTATAGCACATTGTCATGCAAAATTAATAAAATTTTGTTAGTAAATCAATTTTTCACATTTACATTATTTCACAGATAGTATTGCAAATCAACTATACTTCAATTAAAATGTTGTTTCGAGTATATAGCATAGCGATTCAGTATTTTCGTAAAGTATATATACATATATTTTTTTTTTTGTCTTTTTAGGGCTACACCCATGGCATATGGAGTTTCCCAGGCTAGGGGTCAAATCGAAGCTGTAGCTGCCAGCCTACACCACAGACACAGCAACACGGGATCAGAGCTGCATCTGCAACCTACACCAGAGCTCTTGGCAAGGCCAGATCTTTAACCCACTGAGCAAGGCCAGGGATCCCACCTGCACTCTCAGGGATACTAGTTGGGTTTGTTACCACTGAGAGACTATGGGAACTCTGCAAAGTATGTTTCATTATAAGTTATTACAAGATGATGGCTATAATTCTCTTTGTTATCTAATATGTCTTTGTTGCTTATCTATTTTTTATATAGTAATTTGTATTTATTAATTGTATGCCATTAATTTTACCCTCCTTCTCCCTTAACCTTTGGTAACCACACATTTTTCAATATCTGTAAGTCTTTTTTCTTTTTTATATATACATTCATTTGTATTACTTTTGATTCCACACGTGTGTTATCATATAGTATTTTTCTTTAACTTTCTGATTCATTTCATTAAGTAAAATATTTTCTACTTTAATCCACATTGCTGTAAATAACAATATTTCATTACCTGTAGTTCCCATCGTGGTGCGGCCAAAATGAATCTGACTAGGAACTATGAGGATGCAGGTTCAGTCCCTGACCTTGCTCAGCGGGCTAAGGATCTGGCATTGCCGTGAGCTGTGGTGTACGTCACAGACATGGCTTAGATCTGGCACTGTGGCTCTGGTGTAAGCCAGCAGCTGTAGCTCCGATTAGACCCCTAGCCTGGGAACTACCATATGCCACAGGCGCAGCACTGAAAAGACAAAAAAAAAAAGTTCATTATTTTATGCCTGTATAATATTTCATCTTAATCCAATCCAATTCAATCCTCTGTTGATGGACACGTAGGTTGTTTCCATGTCTTATCTACTGTATGTACTGGGGGCATACAGCTTTTTCTATTAGTGTGTTATGTTTTTCTGGATATATAGGCATGAGTGGAATTGCTGGATCATATGGTAATTCTATTTTTAGTTTTAGGCACCTCCATACTCTTTTCCATAGTGGCTAGAACAGCAATTTATGTTCCCTGGACAGTCTATAAGTTTTCCCTTTTTTTTTTTTTTTTTTTTTTTTTTTTTTTTTTGTATCCCGGCCAACATTTGTTATTTGTAGACTTTTTGTGATAGCCATTCTGGCAGGTATGAGATGATAGCTCATTGTAGTTTTGCTTTGCGTCTTGCTAATAGTTAGCAATGTTTAACAATTTTTCATGTACCTGTTAGCAATCTGTATCTATTCTTTGGAAATGTCTATTCAAGCCTTCTGCCCATTTATTGATTGGATTTTTTTTTTTAAATATTGCTTGAGCTGTTCTCATATTTTCAACTGTTGAATCAGTCAGAACATAAGTATAGCTACCACTTGAAAAATTCAATTTCTATACATGTTCCTGTCAAGGAAAAAATTATATATACATTATAGTTAATTTATTTTTTAGTGTTCAATAGTTTAGGAATGAAGAGGAGAGAGCTATTACAATCCGTTTTCACAAAATAAGGTTTTGTTTACATCACATATTTCTTTACCATTGCTTTTCCTAACCTGTAATTCTGTAAATGTATGCTTTTTTTTTCTTTTTTATACTTTACTACTGTAATAAGGTACTTACTTGCAGCTCACAGTCATACTAGTAAATTTAAATTTAAACTTAGTTATATGAGATAGCTTATTTCTCCCAGATTCTTATAATATCTCATACATGAGATCTTTAAGTTGTGGTAAAAATTTAATTCAAATTTCTTCAAGGTCATCTCTCACATTTTTGGTAAAACAGTGAGCTTGTACATGATTAAATACAAATTCACCCATATTGTTAACCGCGAAGATTCCTCATACGTGCTGTATGCCTAATCTTATAAAATATTTTCATCATGCTTATATATTTTTCCAGATATTTATTTTCAGTTTTTCATTTCCATTATATGTTGAAAAGAGTGTACTGAATATCTGCTAAATTGCCCACCTAGATTCTGTTCAGTATTATTCTTACTAAAGTGATTTTTGATGGAAGCACAATGGCTGAAGGGTAGAGTTATTTTTAATCAAGTTTTATTGTTATATTGAGCATTTATACTGGCTATCTATATTGTGAACCCAGATAATTCCATTTAAAACATCAGAAATAACTTACTGCACTAGTATATTATACACATTTAATCACCAATAGCTCTTCTTAAATATTTCAATTGCACCTTTTAAATTTTCTTTATTGCATTATTCTACTAATCACAGACTATTACTGGCCATGCTTTATATGCTATTTCACTGAGAGTCTTTGCAGTCTTCCATTTCATACTGCCACCATGATAAATTAAATATCTAGCCTAAGGTGGTTATTACTACTGCATGGCTTTTCTTGAGCTATTCATGGTTGGTGGTGTGATTAGGAAATAATTGTTTGATTTATTTACTTATCTATGCAGCTTATGCAAAATGCTGTACATTTGGCCTTAATATCTTCCTTAATTCATTCATGTGAAAATATAGGCTCTCCATGGATGACAGTGGTAACTATAATCATTATATGTTTGTCAGTCACAATGTAAAACAAATTGGCAGGTTAAGAGAATTAATTTATCATTACAGTATGAATGACTATCTCAATTGCTTTATTTTTTGTTTATATATTTCTGTGGATCCTGTGTAACCATGTGAAAAAGGATTCTATAGTTGTGACTTTCAGAACATGTTCGTGAAAGAATGTTAAATGAAACATATATATCTGTGTATGTATTAGGCAAATTAGTGAATAGAAAAAATGACCAGTAGAACACAATGGACTGCTGAAAAAAAATTACTAAGAAATAATGAGATGTTACTATAGTTTTTACTGTAGTTTTTCAATGTGTTAATTATATATTACTGTCATAAGTGTTTTTGAACTCAAATCAAATATTTTTGTTTCTTAGATTTGGTTATTAATCAATTTTATTATAAATTAATATTGACATTTTAGAGGATACAACTTGCAATATGAGGATATTTCTCTTTATTCATGTAGGTATAAACATAAACTCTTTTAATATTGAACTTAATATATAAATCCCGTAGTTTTTATTTTCATTTCATTGAAAACTTAAAAACCCAGATTGATGCACTTTTGAAAAATTTAAAATTTATGCAATTTAGAAATTACTGAACTATTTATATAATTATAAACATCTTAATATTTACTAATTGTATGAAAAATATTTATAGTAACAACAGTAAGTTAATATTTTCCCAATGACTTTCAACATATTAACATAACGTTTCATGTAAATTTCTAGATAGTCCATAACTCCCACTGAAAACATTCTCTAGTTAAGGTAAAATGGTGTATTTTTATGGTTTCTCTAAAACTTTATTTTTTCACATTCAGATTGTATGCACAAGTTTCTCAATTTATTTTATTTTCTCAAGTTTTATATTTTCTTTCATTAATGTAGTGTTCTAAATAGGTAACGGGTTAGTAAATGTAAATGTTTTCTGTTTGTCAATTGTGTACTTTTTCTTTCTGTGATACCCTGCATGTTTCAAGCAGAAATTTCCATGGATACTGTGTTTACAATCTTTTCACTTGGGTTGAATTCATTGTTTACAAAACAGTTAAAACACTGTCTTCAAATAATCAAATTTATATATGGCCGACATCAATCAGAATTAAAGAATGATACTTCAAGTTGGGTTTTGTTTTTTTTTTTTTTTCCTTAGGACCACACCTGTGGCATATGGAGGTTCCCAGGCTAGGGGTGTAATCGGAGGTGTTGCTGCTGACCTACGCCAGATCAACAGCAACGTCATATCCGAGCTGCCTCTGCAACCTACCCCACAGCTCATGGCAACACTGGATTTTTAACCGCTAAGTGATGCCAGGATAGTACTCGCAACCTCATGGTTCCCAGTCAGATTCATTTCCTCTGTGCCACGACGGGAACTACCAAGTTTACTTTCTTTTTTTTATTTTTTAATTTGCTAAGTTGGCAAAGTTTATAAAAGAATCACATTCATACATATATCAACTTAGGTATGAAACAGCTGACAGTGATACACTGCTAGCAGAAATGTAAATCGGTATAAATTTCCTGGGTTGCAGTTTAGAAGATTACATTACTATTATGTTAAAAAACAATAACCTTAATATCTGTGAACATGGATAGTCATTTACTTCTTTTTGGGTAATCATCAAATTGACCAATAACAGCAAAAAACTCTACATCACTACTGAAAACTGCAGCAAGGTGTCAGCCACACATTAAATATATTTAATAATGTAGCTATAACTTTGTTTAGTAATATTTAAAATTGATGTTTTCGTAAATTTTTGCGAAATATCAGAAACTCATAACATGAAAAAAAGTCTTGTTAAATAGTCATAGTTTACTCTGCTTTCAATTAGAATATATCACATTAATTTCCTCTCTCATCATAATAGTATAATTGGATTTTGTATTAGATTTCTACTGCCGCTATAACAAATTACACTATAGTACATTTAAACAAGACAAATATAGGGGTGAGAAAGTTAGAAATAGATTTTGAGTACAGTGAGTTTTTAAGGCAATGAAATACCCTTTATGTTACTGTAATGATGGATGCATGTCATTATACATTTATCTAAACACAACACCAAGAGTGGACTGTCATGCAAATATGGACTTTGAGTAATAATGATGTGTAAGTGTAGTTACTAACTGCAATGAAGATGTCACTTTGGTGAGGATGTTCACAGCTGAGGAGGCTATGCCTGTGTGTGGGAAATGTGTTCCTTCCTCTTAACTTTGCTCTGAGTCAAAAACAGTTCTTAAAATATAAAACCTTTAGACAGACAAATATATTATCTTTTTTATGTCACAAGTCTGAAATGAATCTCTTTTGGTTAAAATTAAGGTGTTGGCAGAACTGCATTCTTTTCTGAGAGCTTTAGGAATGCATTCTGTTGCCTTTTCCATATTCTAGAGGTCATCCATCTGCCTTGACTCATTTTCACCTTTCTCCTTCATGCTAAATATTTATAGCCTTCAAGGAAGAGTTAAACTTGAAATTCTGGTATTATGATGACTAGTGTTAAAATCTAATGGAGATTACAGGAAAATAGACTCCAAATATTTTTGTTTATAAAGGTTCTATGGAAGAAAGATAGTATATTCTACTTCAGGTTTTGAAATTTCTATATCTAGAAGTATTTTTGAAAAAGACTACTTTTTTTTTCCTGAAAGCTAATGTTTGACTTTAATAATACCATAAATTTTATAATTGTGATGTTAAGACTATTAAATGATGGGTTTAAAACTGAAATTTGATTTTGCTGGTGTTTTATCTACATGTGGATTTTCACAGGAGTACTTGCAAAAGGCATTATCTATTTTGACTATCACATATTCCACATTGTATGTTATTTAATAGCTTTATTGATAAATATATCAAAATTTTGTGAATAAGATTCATTGATCTATGATAATACTGCTAGTCCTCCTCTACTAATAATATGGCAATTGTGTCTTTTGAAACTCACTGATAAACTGAATGTAACAATTTCATTAAGAAATGTATTCTACAGTCATTTCCTTTTCCTCGGTTTCTATAATTTTAGTTCATGTCTTCATGAAATTGGGTATTATGTTCATACTGATCTCCCTTAGCTCAGTTTTGACAATGGTGAATCTGTTCTTCAGTGTTTCTAGGAGATGCTGGAAAACCATGCTTTAAAGTCTTTTAGACGTTTCATAATTTCCTTTCATGGTAAATAAAATTCTTATTTAGTGATCTCTGTGTAATTTTTCATTTTATCTTTTTTAAAAATATCTTAATAGTTTACAGAAATAGAAATGGAAGTTCCTTTTTTTTTTTTTTTTTTATCAGGAACCTGTCAGAAGAAAGCAGTTCATTCAAATAAATGAGGTTTCCCTATAGGGATTGTTGTCAACCGTGTGAGCAGACTTAAGAGGAAATTATAAGGGATTCTGAAATCTTCTGTAGCTTCACAACCATGAGAGGGAGCAGAGCACTACAACCCCTGGACTTGAAAGGACCAGAGAGACGAGTGGGTTTTGGAACTAGACCTATAAGGAATTAGAACTGCCTTTTCCTTTTAAGGCCTACATCTGAGCTCCTCATAAGTAATCCTTTGTTAGGGACACGCTTTAGAATTTATCTGTTACTATTGTAGGCTTCAAGGACTCAGGCTGTAAGGGGATAAAAGATCTGAAGAAGCAATCGGAATATCTCCAATTCATTCTACAGAGTTTTCTCCATGCTTTTGGGTGTTTTTCCTCATTTTCTTGAAGGCTTCCCATCCCTCTATGCATGACCTTCTGACTGGTTAAACATTGTGTAGAGGTACTAATTCTTTCACTATCGTAGAAAATATTTCTTCCCTTTTTATTTTATTTATTTTATTTTTTAGGGCTGCAGTTGCAGCATTTGGAAGGTCCCAGGAAGGTCCCAGGCTAAGGGTCAGATTGGAGCTGCAGCTGCCATCCTCAGCCACAGTCACAGCAATACCAGATCCAAGTCACATCTACAACCTACACAACAGCTTGCAGAAATGCCCAGTCCTTAACGCACTGAGTGAGGCCAGGGATTGAATTTTCATCCTCAAGGATTCGAGTCAGGTTCATTTCTGCTGAGCCATGATGGGAACTCCCAAAAGTAATTTTACGTTTCATATATTCTTCCATTATTTTACATTTTACATTGGATTGAAAAGAAAATAGGTTATCATTAATGCTTATTTTTTGCATCTCTATGTTTTTGAATGTTTCTGCAGTTACAGTGTATAATAACTTTGATATCCTATGAAAATGTTTTGATGTTAAAAATTAAAAATTTTCAAGGGTCCTTTAAAAAATCAACAAAACAAACATCAGATAGACTATAAATATCATAGGAAGTTAAAACTGTTCTATTATCTTTTGAATAAGAAAGGAGAAATAATACCAGTTTGAAGCATGGATATGTTTATGTGAATATATTATTTCCAAAATTGTTTACTTCAGATTTCTAAAGAAGATTATCCAGAGATTATCCAGTTTCTTTGTTAATCTCTTCATGTTGAATTGTGGACATGCATTTTTGAGAATATTGCCTTATCGTTCTCCACCATAAGTGATTAGATATAATTCCCAGTACTGTACAGCAGGATCTCATTGTTTATCCATTCCAAAGGCAATAGTTTGCATCTATTAACCCCAAATTTCCTTATCCATCCCAATCCCTCCCCCTCCCCCTCGGCAACCACAAGTCTGTTCTCTATGTCCATGATTTTCTTTTCTTTGGAAAGCTTCATTTCTGCCAAATATTAGATTTCAGGTATTAATGATATCATATGGTATTTATTTTTCTCTTTCTTCACTTAGTGTGAGAGTCTCTAGTTCAGTCCATGTTGCTGCAAATGCAATTACATTGTTCTTTTTTATGGCTGAGTAGTATTCCATTGTGTATACATACGACAACTTCTTAATCCATTCATCCTTCGATGGACTTTTAGGTTGTTTCCATGTCTTGGCTGTTGTGAATAGTGCTGCAAAGAACATACGGGTCAATGTGTCTTTTTCAAGGAAATTTTTATCCAGATATATGCCCAAGAGTGGGATTGCTGGGTTATATGGTAGTTCTATGTATAGTTTTTGAAGGTACCTCCATACTGTTTTCCACAGTGGTTGTACCAATTTACATTCCCACCAACAGTGCAAGAGTGTTCCCTTTTCTCCACACCCTCTCCAGCATTTGTTATTTGTGGACTTATTAATGAAGGCCATTCTGACTGGTGTGAGGTGGTACTCATAGTAGTTTTGATTTGCATATCTCTAATAACCAGTGGTACTGAGCTTTTTTTTTTTTTTCCTGTGCTTGTTAGCCATCTGTATATCTTCTTTGGAGAAATGTCTGTCCAGGTCTTTTGCCCTTTTTTCAGTTGGATTGTTGGCTTTTTTTCTATTGAGTTGTTTGTATATTAGAAATTAAGCCCTTGTCAGTTGCATTGTTTGAAACTATTTTCTCCCATTCTGTAATCTGTCTTTTTGTTTTCTTTTTGTAGTACAAAAGCTTGTCAATTTGATTAGGTCTCATTGGTTTATTTTTGCTTTTATTTCTGTTGCTTTGGGAGACTGACCTGAAAAAAACCTGTGTAAGGTTGATGTCAGAGAATGTTTTGACTATGTTCTCTTCTAGGAGTTTGATGGTGTCTTGTCTTAGGCGTAAATCTTTAAGCCATTTTGAGTTTATTTTTGTGCACGGTGTGAGGGTGTGTTCCAGTTTCATTGATTTACACGTGGCTGTCCAGTTTGCCCAGCACCACCTCTTAAAAAATTGTCTTTTTCCCATTTTATATTCTTGCCTCCTTTGTCAAAGTTTAATTGACCATAGGTGTTGAGGTTTATTTCTGGGTTCTCTGTTCTGTTCCATTGGTCTGTATGTTTGTTTTGGTACCAGTACCACACTGTCTTGATTACTGTGGCTTTGTAATATTGCCTGAAGTCTAAGAGAATTATGCCTCCTACTTGGTTTTTGTTCCTCAGGATTGCTTTGACAATTCTGGATCTATTGTGGTTCTACATAAATTTTTGGATTGTTCTAGTTCTGTGAAAAATGTCATGAGTGATTTGATAGGGATCACATTGAATCTATAGATTGCTTTGTGTAGTATGGCCATATTTATGATGTTAATTTTACAAGCCAGGAGCATGGGCTATCTTTCCATTTCTTTGAATGCTCTTTAATTTCCTTAATGTTTTATAGTTCTCAGCATATAAGTCTTTCACTTCCTTGGTCAGGTTTATTCCTAGGTATTTGATTTTTTGGGGGTGCAATTTTAAAATTTTTGTATTCCTTTTCTAATATTTCATTGTTGGTATACAGAAATGTGACTGATTTCTGAATGTTAATCTTGTATCCTGCTACTTTGCTGAATTTGTTGATCAGTTTGAGTAGTTTTTGGCTTGAGTCTTTAGGGTTTTCTATATACAGTATCAAGTCATCTGCGTACAGTGACAATTTTACCTATTCTTTTCTGATTTGGATGCCTTTTGTTAGTGTGATTGCTATGGCTAGGTCTTCCAATACTATGCTGAATAACAGTAGTGAGACTGGGCATCCTTGTCTTGTTCCAGATATTAGTGGGAAGACTCAGTTTTTCTCCAATTGAGTATTGTATTTGCTGTGGGTTTGTCATAAATGACTTTTATTATGTTAAGGTATGTTCCCTCTGTACTCACTTTGGTAAGAGTTTTTATCATGAATGAATGTTCAACTTTGTCAAATGCATTTTCTGCATCTATTGAGATGATCGTGTGGTTTTTAACTTTTCTTAATCTGGTATATGGTGATGACTGATTTTTTTATGTTGAACTATCGTTGTGCACCTGGAATGAATTCCACTTGATCATGGTGTATGATTTTTTTATATGTTGTTGTATTCGGTTGGCTAAAATTTTGTTGAGAATTTTTGCATCTATATTCATCAAAGATATTGGACTATAGTTTTCTTTTTTGGTGGTATCTTTGGTTTTGTTATTAGGGTGGTATTGGCATCATAGAATATCTTTGGGAGTGTTCCTTCTTCTTCAGTGTTTTGGAAAAGTTTAAGGAGGATGGGAATAAATTCCTCTTTGCATGTTTGGTAGAATTCACCTGTGAACCATCTGGTCCTGGACTTTTATTTGTTGGGGGTGTTTTTGTGACATATTCAATTTCATTTCTAGTGATCAGTCTGTTCAGTTTATCTATTCTTGATTCAGTTTTGGCAGGCTGGAAGACTCCAGAAAGTTGTCCATTTCTTCTAGTTGTCAAATTTGTTGGTGTATAATTGCTCTTAGTATTCTCTTATGGTTTTCTGGATTTCTGCAGTTTCCATTGAGATTTTTCCTTTTTCATTTCTTATTTTCTTTATTTGGGTTTTTTCTCTCTTCCTCTTGGTGAGCATGAACAGAGGTTTGTCAATTTTGTTTACCTTTTCAAAGAACCAACCTTTAGTTCTACTGATTTTTTTCAATCACTTTTATTGATTTCCTCTCTGATCTTTATGATTTCCTTCCTTCTGCTGACTTTAGGTTTTTATTTGTTCTTCTTTTTCCTAATTCATTTGGGATGTGGATTAAGTTGTCAATCTGAGATTTTTCTTCTCTTTTGAGGAAGACCTGTATTGCTATGAATTTCCCTCTGAGCACTGCTTTTGCAGCATCCCCTAGATTTTGATTTATTGTGTCTTTATTATCATTTGTTTTGAGGTATTTTTTTAATTTCCTCCTTGATTTCCTCTTCGACCCTTTGATTTTTTAGTAGCTTGTTGTTTAGACTCCATGTAGTTAGTTTTTTTTTTTTTCTCATTTCTTTTTCTGTGGTTGATTTCTAGTTTCATACCATTGTGGTCAGAGAATATACTTGAAATAATTTCTATACTCTTAAATTGGTTGAGGTTAGTTTTGTGCCCCAGTATGTGATTGATCCTTGGGTATGTTCCATGTGCATTTGAGAAGAATATATATCTTCTGATTTTTTTGGATGTAATGTCCTGAAAATGTCAATTAGGTCTAATTTTCTATTGTGTCATTTAGGGTCTCTATTGCTTTATTGATTTTCTGTCATTAGAATCTGTCCATTGAAGTGAGTGGGGTGTCTCCTACTCTTATTTCTAATACATGTTTTAAAATATAGTTTAATTTTGCCTACTTTAGAAATTCTAATGGACCAAGAGCTTCAGTTCTTTGTTACTTGTGATGTAATGGCTCAGTAATTTCACAATTTTTAATGAAAAATAATAAATTACTAGAGAAAATATAGAATAAAAATGTTAATTATTTTTTCAGGTAACACTCCACAATACATTCAAAGAATAAGGATTCTTTTTCTTATAAATATTTTGATGGTTTTAATGTTTTTTCTTTCAACTCTTTATCAATTTCCATTTCTTCCTCACTGTCCTTGTCAATAATTTCTCCTAAAAATATTTTTAAAGTAATAATGGGAATTTTTCTCTCAATACCATCTTGCTATATATTTACAATAAGAGATTAACTAAACTACATGAATGGTAAATGTGAAATTATATCTTGATTTTATGTAATATTTCTATAAAAGCAATTCTATAACACATATGGTATGGAAAGGTAATTATTAGGAGTTCCTGTTGTGGCTCAGGGGAAATGAATCTGACTAATATCCACGAGGACACAAGTTCAATCCCTTAGCCTCACCAGTGGGTTAAGGATCAGGTGTTGCCATAAGCTCTGGTGTAAGTCACAGAGATGGCTCAGATCCTGTGTTACTGGGATTATAGCATAGGCCAGCAGCTTTAGCTCTAAATTGACTCCTATTCTGGGAATCTCCATATGCCTTGGGTGTGACCCAAAAAAGACAGAAAGAAAAACAGGTGATGATTATAAATCAGTTTAAAAGAAAAAATCTGAAGTGTGATTTCTCATTTTGAAGAAATTATTAGAATCATAGTGCTTATGCCTATATAAAGACCAAAGAAATCCTGCCTTTTAAAAAGGAAAAGTATGTCGATAACAATCTTTGATTATAGTGATTATTAAATACAAGAGAATATTATAAATACTGTGGACAATCAATTTTAAAGAATTAATAATCTGAATAGAATATCTGTCGGGAGATTTGGAAAATGAGAAGAGGCCAATGCCATGAAATATCTGAGATTTCTCTCAAGTGTAGTTGATGTTCTCTAAAAAAATTTTTTCCCACTTCAACTAGTCTTTAAAACAACTTCTCTGTACATCTGTAATGGAAAACACCTGAATCACAAAGGATAGTTGGAAAACTAAATACAGTTGTTCTCAGTTACAGTGGCTTTTTGTTAAAGTCAACAACCACAAAGGGTGCTAGTAAAATGAAGATGATAGTTTCACAGATCTAATATATATATATATTTTTACTTTGTCAAACAATCAGGTAATCAGCACTTTACTTTTGACCCTTTCTCTCAAGGGCCTAATGGGTTGATTTTAGTTATTATCCCTCTATTATGGAAACGGTTCTATTATTCTGACTGTTGCTAAAGGTTGGGACATTAATTTATTTTTACATGGACTTAGAATGAAAAAAATTCTGTTGTTAGGAAGAAAACATAAGTTGACTAGACAGACAGATGGAAAGAGTCAGAGAAAATGTGAGTCAAAGAACCAGAAGACAGGTTGATTTATAGTTATCTTAATTATAATAGATTCAATGATAACAAACACAAAAAATTATTTTAAAATTGTAACAAGAATATCTGCTGATGGTTACCTGGATTTAAAGAATTATTTAATACTAATCTCTAGCTATTTATCTCTTTAACTTACTGACATTAGAAGTTAATACTTTTTTAGAATAACATTACAATTAAATATTAAATGTCTATCTGCAAAGGACTGTAGGTGGTGTTAGTGCTAATTTGCATTTTGTTGAGCTCATTTTTAGATAACATCTATACTGAAATGACAGTCTGAGATAAAATTAGAAATCTTTAGCTATTTCCTTATGAGGTAAGTCCAATAAAATTATTAGATGCACATAAAACTGTTAATGGAAACAATAATTTATATGTTTTTAGTAACTGTTTTCTAAATAAATTTATCTTAAGTGTAAAAGTAAAATCACAAAAACTATTAACATATTGTTTTATTCTGACATTTGACCAAATTCTTGTTTCTCAACTACAAAGTCACTGTCACTAACAAAACAGGATCACTTTCCTTTGACAGATATTTTACATTTTATCTTTTTTGTTAGGATATAGTCATTTACAACACGATCACTAAGTCTCTAATAAAAATATAAATACTCTATCATCTTCCAAAAAAAAAAACTCTTTGGAAATTTTTATATCCCTAAAAGCATTTTGGTTTATAGAATTTGGCCTGCAAAGCTAAGACTCTTAAAGTAATCATTCAGAGAAGTTTAAGCCTTTGTCCCTGTCTTGTAAATTTTCATGGTATTCCATAAAACAGAACAAAGACAAAATAATGCCATTTGCAGCAACATGGATAGAACTGGAGACTCTCATACAAACAGAAGTAAGTCAGAGAAAGCCAAATACCACAAGCTATCACTTATATCTGGAATCTAATATATGGCACAAATGAAACTTTCCACTGAAAAGAAACTCATGGACATGGAGAACAGACTTCTGGTTGTCCAGAGGGGTGTGGGGAGTAGGATGGACTGGGATTCTGGGGTTAAAAGATGCAAGCTATTGGCATTTGGAGTGCATGAGCAATGAAATCCTGATCCTGCTGTATAGCACAGGGAAGTATATTCTGTCACTTGTGATGAAACATGATGAAGGATAATGTGAGAAAAAGAATGGATATATATACGTATGCCAGGGTCACTGTGCTGTCCAGTAGAAAATTTGAGAGAACACTAAACCAATTACAATGGAAAAATAAAAATCCTAAAATTTCATGTATTTAATGGCAGCAAGACAACCCTGTGAAGGATGTCCAACCAGAGGATCAGCCCTTTAATAGAATCCAGTCTCTAATCACCAGCTAGCCATGCAACCACCAGAAAGACTCAAGATTTCTGATTCTTTGTGTATTAATCCTTCTAAATGGTATTATACTTCCTCCCTTAGGGACCACATCTAGATTGAAGATTATATTAAAATGTGTTAGTGTTAGTTGGGTAGATAGATTTTTTGAGAAGAACAAGTATAATTTTGAGAATTTTGCACACTATTTAAAACATTGCCAGTGAATTAAGCACAGTTACTATTTGTGAAAATAAAGCTTCAAGGAACTCTGTTTCTGTTAATAGAGTTATGAAATTATACAATTTCCCTATGCAGAAAACAGGTATAAAACTGGAGTGCATTATTTTAAACAATTATTTCAGTACACTGGAAAATGGTGGAGAATTATTTACTCATGAAAAACTGCTACTGCTTCTGATAGTTGTGGCAAATCTGTCATCTTTTTCCATCTTCTCCCCCAGTTTGTGTGGTGAAAACTGTATTGGCTAAATCCAGTTGTTGCAGAAGAGCTGGGCATTGGAAGAGCAGGTTTTAGAATGCTGAGAGCCATAGAGAGGTTGGAATAAACTCTGACTGCTGAGAGCCTTTGCTTGTTCAAGGGAAAGCCTAGAGCCTGGTGAAAAATAGAAGGCCTGAGAGTACTTATGAACTTTACACAGATTTGAATGTGTTTCTTAACTCTTTCATAGTTGGAGAGGCAGGGGCCTGTAGCATTAAAGGCACCTGCACATAATCACAGGCTAAAATTAACACTGTAAAAGCACAGAGAAAAGCTTTAGGAAGACAGACAGATTGACAGAAGTGAAAGACAAAGAGGCAGACACTGACAAACTTGAGCAGAGAATACAAGATCAATGTTTGCTCACCCTGTGGAAGGAAGACTCCACAGTCTGACAGCAGTCAAGTTAATTACCTCCTAAAATAAATTTAAACAAACAAAAAACTATTAGAAGGACAAAATAGAGTCAGAGCTGCTACAAACTAATATACGCTGTGTCCAATTTTCAAACAAAATTACTAGGCAGGAATAAAACTGTGAGTTAAATACTTGGGTGAAACAAGAAAAACTAATTTTAAGAAGCTACCAAATGAGCTGATTCTTTTTCTTTATCTTAAAATATATAATGACTTTTAAAAATATTATAACACTTTTTGGGTTTATAGGCACTGTATGTTATATCAAGAGTATAAAAGTTAATACACTAAACTATACTTGCAAAGATAGAGTAAGTCAGTATCAATTTGAAGTAGGTTTTGATAGTTCAAAACTGTCACATTCCCCAGTGTGGGTGTAGATGACAATAGCTTGAAATCTCTCTCAATTTGCTTATTTGTGGAATAAAAGCTTCAGACAAATCCCCCTAAATATCGTAAATTTTGTATCCTACCATAAATTTTATATCCTACCCCAAGAATTGTTATCTTCCATGTATATCCTGCTTTCCTAAAATTTTGCTTGTTCTTAAAAGACATTCCTTTTATTATAAATTATTTCAAAGGTTTTTTTTTTTCTTAATGGATTTTATTTCAAATATAGGTGTACATAAATCATCACAAGTCAATTTTATAGATTTTGTATCCCAAACCCACATTGCATCCCCCCATCCCCCAGATTGTCTTATTTGAAAAACCAAGGTTTTGCAAAGTCTGTGAGTCATTCTCTGTTCTGCAAAGAAGTTCGTTTTGTCTTTTTAGTTTCCACATGTCAGCGGTAGCATTGGGTGTTGCTGTCTAATTGTCTGACAGGTTTCACTTTGCATGATAATTTCTGGGTCCATCCATGTTGCTATAAATGTTGGTAATTCGTTCCTTTTAGTGGCTGACTAATATTCCATTGTGTGTATGTACCATATCTTCCCTATCCACTCCTCTGTCAATGGGTATTTAGGTTGTTTTCATGACCAGGCTATTGCATAGAGTGCTGCAATGAACGCTGGAGTACATGTTGTCTTGTCAACACATGGTTTCCTCTGGATAGATGCCCAGGAGTGGGATTGCTGGATCAAATGGTAATTCTATTTTGAGTTTTATGAGGAATCTCCATACTGTTTTCCACAGTGGTTGCACCAATTTGCATTCCCAAGAGTGTAATAGGGATCCTTTTTCTCCACACCCCTTCCAGCACTTACTGTTCATAGACTTTTTGATGATGGTCATTCTGGCCAGTGTAAGGTGGTACCTCATAGTGGTTTTGATTTGCATTTCTCTAATGAGGAGCGATGTTGAATAACTTTTCCTGTGTTTATTTGCCATCTGCATGTCTTCTTTGGAGAACTGTCTGCCTAGATCCTCTGCCCATTTTTTGATGGGGTTGTTTGTTTCTTTGGTGTTGAACTGTAGGTGGTGTTTGTAAATTTTGGAGATTAATCCCTTGTCAGTTGAATCATTTGCAAATATTTTCTCCCATTCTGTAGGTTGTCTTTTCATTTTGTTTAGGGTTTCCTTAGCTGTGCAGAAACTTTGAAGTTTAATTAAGTCCCATTTATTTAATTCTCCTTTTGTGTCCTTACTCTGACTCATGGATCTGAGAAGATGTTGCTATCATTTATGTCAGAGGGTGTTTGGCCTATGTTTTCCTCTAAGTGTTTTATAGTATCTGGTCTTATATCTAGATCTTTAATCCATTTTGAGTTTATTTTTGTGCATGGTGTTAGGAAGTGTTCTAGTTTCATTTTTTTACATGTAGCTGTCCGGTTTTCCCAGCACCACTTGTTGAAGAGGCTGTCTTTTGTCCAATGTATATTCTTGCCTCCTTTGTCATAGATTAGTTGACTATAGATGCGTGGATTTAATTCTGGGCTTTCTATCCTGTTCCACTGATCTATATTTCTGTCTTTTTGCCAGTACCATACGGTTTTGATGACTGTAGCTTTGTAGTAGAGTCTGAAGTCAGGGAGCCTGATTTCTCCAGCTCCATTTTTCTTTTTCAGGATTTCTTTGGCTAGTCTGGGTTTTTGTTTCCAGACAAACTTTAAAATATTTTGTTCTAGTTCTGTGAAAAAGGTCCTTGGTAATTTGATAGGGATTGCATTGAATGTGTAGATTGCCTTGGGTAGTATAGTCATTTTGATAATATTGACTCTTCCAATCCAAGAGCATGGCGTGTCTTTCCACCTGTTCAAGTCATCCTTGATTTCTTTCATCAGTGCCTTATAATTTTCAGAGTACAGGTCTTTTGTCTCTTTAGGCAGGTTTATTCCTAAGTATTTGATTCTTTTTGATGTGATGGTAAATGGGATTGCTTCCCTAATTTCTCTTTCTGATCTTACATTGTTAGTATATAGAAATGCAGTTGATTTCTGTGTATTAATTTTGTATCCTGCAACTTTGCCAAATTCATTGATGAGCTCTCATAATTTTCTGGTAGAGTCTTTAGGATTTTCTAGGTATAGTATCATGTCATCTTCAAAAAGTGATATTTTACTTCTTCCTTCCCAATTTGGATTCCTTTTATTTCTTTTTCTTCTCTGATTGCTGTGGCTAGGACTTCCAGAAATATGTTGAATAGTAGTGGCGAGAGTGGACATCCCTGTCTTGTTCCTGATCTCAGAAGGAATTCTTTCAGCTTTTCACCATTGGGAATGGTGTGAGCTCTGGGTTTGTCATAGATGGGCTTTATGATTTTGAGGTAGGTTCCCCCTATGCCCACTTTCTGTAGGGTTTTTATGAAAAGTGGGTGTTGGATTTTGTCCAAGGCTTTTTCTGCATCTCTGGAGAGGATCATATGGTTTTTATTCTTCAGTTTGTTAACGTGGTGTATCACACTGATTGATTTGTGGATATTGAAGAATCCTTGCATCCCTGGGATAAATTCCACTTGATCATGATGTACAATCCTTTAAATATATTGTTGGATTCAGTTGCCTAGTATTTTGTTGAGAATTTTTGCATCTATGTTCATCAGTGAAATTGGCCTGTAATTTTCTTTTTTTGTGATGTCTTTGTCTGGTTTTGGTATCAGGGTGATGGTTGCTTCATAGAATGAGTTTGGGAGTGTCCATTCCTCTGCAATTTTTTGGAAGAGTTTCAGAAGGATAGGTGTTAGTGCTTCTCTAAATGTTTTATAGAATTCACCTGTGAAACCATCTGGTCCTGGACTTTTGTTTGTTGCAAGTTTTTGAATCACAGTTTCAATTTCAGAACTTGTGATTGGTCTATTCATATTTTCTATTTCATCTTGGTTTAGTCTTGGGAGATTGTACTTTTCTAAGAATTTGTCCATTTCTTTAGGTTTTGCATTTTATTGCCGTATAGTTGCATATAGTAGTCTCTTATGATCCTTTGTATTTCTGTGATGTCTGTTGTTACTTCTCCTTTTTCATTGCTAATTTAATTGATTTGTGTCCTCTCTCTTTTTTTTCTTGATAAGTCCAGCTAAGGGTTTCTCAATTTTGTTGATGTTTTCAAAGAACCAGCTTTTAGTTTCATTGATCTTTTCTATGGTTTTCTTCATTTCTGTTTCATTGATTTCTGCACTGATCTTTATGATTTCTTTTCTTCTACTAACTTTAGGTCTTGTCAGTTCTTAATTCTCTAGCTGATTTAGATGTAAAGTTAGGTTGTTTATTTGAGCTTTTTCTTGTTTCCTGAGTTAGGCTTGTGTTGCTATAAACTTTCCTCTTAGAACTGCTTTTGCTGCATCCCAGAGGTTTTGGGGTGTTGTGTCTTTGTTGTCATTTTCTTCTAGGTATTTTTTAATTTCCTCTTTGAGTTCTTCAGTGATCCATTGGTTATTTAGTAGCATGTTGTTTAGTCTCCATGTGTTTGTATTTTTTGCCATATTCTTCTTGTTGTTGATTTCCAGTCTTACAGCATTGTGGTCAGAGAAGATGCTTGAAATGATTTCAATTTTCTTAAAGTTACTGAGGCTTGATTTGTAACCCAGGATGTGATCAATCTTAGAGAATGTTCCATGCGCACTTGAGAAGAATGTGTATCCTGTTGCTTTTGGATGGAATGTCCTATAAATATCTGTTAAGTCCATCTGATCTAATGCTTCCTTCAGGGCCTGTGTTTCCTTATTGATTTTCTGCCTGGATGACCTGTCCATTGCTGTAAGTGGGGTGTTAAAGTCCCCCACTATGATGGTGTTACTGTTGATTTCTCCTTTTAAGGTGTTAGCAGTTGCCTTATATACTGTAGTGATCCTGTGTTGGGTGCATAGATATTTAAAATTGTTATATCTTCTCCTTGGATTGATCCTTTGATCATTGTGTAGTGCCCTTCCTTGTCTCTTAAGATGTTCTTCATTTTAAAGTCTATTTTGGCTAATACGAGTATTGCTACTCTGCCTTTCTTTTGATGCCCGTTTACATGGAACATTTTCTTACATCCTCTCACTTTCAATTTGTGTGTGTCTCTAGAAGTGAAGTGGGTCTCTTGAAGACAGCATATATATGGGTCTTGTTTTTGTATCCATGCGGCTAGTCTATGTCTTTTGGTTGGAGCATTCAGTCCATTAACATTTAAGGTAATTACTGATATATGTCCTTATTGCCATTGTATTAACTGTTTGGGGTTTTTGTTGCTCTTTTTCTCTTCCCTTATTCTCTTGTTGTCTCCTCTCACAAGATGACTATCTTTAATGTTGTATTTGAGTTGATTTTTCCTATTTGTTTGTGTATCAATTGTAGATTTTCAGTTTGCAGTTACCCTGAAGTTTTGATATAGGAGTTTATATATAAATGCGATTGTATTAAGTTGTTGGTTTCTTAATTGCACATGCATCTCCAGTGACCTGCATTTGTGCTTGCTTCTCATGATTTCTGATTTTGGTAGCATAATTGTGCATGGATGATTTAGTATTTTTACTGTATATATGCCTTTCCTGGCGGGCCTTGTCATTTGTGGTGTTTTTGTTTCTGGTTGTGGCCTTTTCTTTTCTGCCTAGAGAAGTTCCTTTTGGATTTGTTGTAAAGCTGGTTTAGTGTAGCAGAAATCTCTTAGCTTTTGCTTATCTGTAAAGGATTTGATCTCTCCTTCAAATCTGAATGAGAGCCTTGCTGGATAAAGTAATCTTGGATGGAAGTTTTTCCCTTTCATCACATTTAGTATATCATTTCACTCCCTTCTGGCCTGCAGAGTTTCAGATGAAAAATCTACTGATAACCTTATTGGGGTTCCCTTGTATGCCATTTGTTTCTTTTCCCTAGCTGCTTTCGATATTTTCTCTTTGTCTTTAATTTTGGTCTTTTTGATTAATATGTGTCTGGGGGTGTTCCTGCTTGGGTTTATTTTATATGGTACTCGTTGCGCTTCCTGGATTTGAGTGAGTGGCTCCTTTCCCATATTAGGAAAGTTTTCGGCTATAATCTCCTCGAATATTTTTTCTGTCCCCTTCTCTCTCTCTTCTCCCTCTGGCATCCCTATAATATGGATGTTGGTGTGTTTAACATTATCCCAGAGTTCTCTGAGACTCTGCTCATTTACTTTCAGTCTTTTATCTCTTTTCTCTTCTGCGTTAGGGATTTCTACTAATCTGTCCTCCACCTCACTGATTCGTTCTTCTGCCTCCTATATTCTACTGTTGGCTGCTTCTCATGAATTTTTTATTTCAGTTATTGTATTTTGCATCTTGTACTTCTTTGCTCAGTGTTTCCTATAAATGCTCAATCTTTGCCTCCAGTTTATTTCCAATGCCTTGCATCATCTTCAGCATCAACAGTCTAAAGTCTCTTTCTGGGAGGCTGATAATCTCCTCATCACTGAGCTGTTTTTCTGGGCTTTTCTCTTTCTCGCTTATTTGAGTTAGAGTTTTCTGTCTTTTCATCTTTATAAGTTTTTGGTGTGGTGATCTTAGTGCCAATAATAGAGTTGTAGCCTCTCTTAGTTCTGGCGTTTGCCTCCCCTGTGGCTAAAGTTGGTATGGAGGGGGCTTGCTGTAGGCTTCCTTACTTTATTTTATTTTTTTTTCTTAATGGATTTTATTTCAATTTTAGGTGTACATAAATCATCCTTATGGGAGGGAGTGATACCTGCTCACTGGTAGGTGGGGTTGATTCCTCTCCTTCTGATGGGTGGGGCTTTGTCTTTGGATGAGATTAGAGCTGGCTCTGTGCCTGAGGGGTCTTTAGGGAGCCTGTTTACTGATGGGTGGGGCTGAGATCCCACCTGGAATGTTTTTTGGCCTGGGGCTTCTCAGCCCTGATGGGAGGGACCAGATTTTCCCAGAAATGGCCACCTCAGGAGAAATGCAGGCTGCTGAATGTCCCCGAGAGCTTCACCTCTAATGCCCTTCCCCCATAACAAGGCACAGTCTCCCCTGTTTTCACAGGAGATCCTCCAAGAAAATTGCAGTAAGGTTCCACCTGATTCCTATGGAGACTGCTTTGCCCTGGGACCCAGTGCACATGAAAGTCAGTGTGTGCCTTTCAAGAATGGGGTCTCTGTTTCCCCCAGTCCTGTGGAGCTCCTGCATACAAGCCCTGCTGGCCTTCAATGCCAGATGCTCTGGGGGCTCTTTCACCCTGTGCCAGATCCCCAGGCATGGGTATTTGACATGGGGCTCAGAACTCTCAGTCCTGTGGTTGAGTCTCTGTGATACAGTTACTTTGCAGTCTGTGGGGCTTCCCACCTGGGAGGTATGGGGTTGCTTCTATCGTGTTATCACCCCTCCTACCTCTTGATGTGGTCTCCTCTTTGTATTCTGGAGCAGAATATCTTTTTTGGGAGTTTACAGTCCACTTGGTTGAAGGTTGCTCAGCATTTGTTTGTAGCTTTGTTGTTTTTTGGGAGAGTAGTTGAGCTCCAGTCCTTCTATTCTGCCATGTTAATCCAATCTCCTTAAAGGTTTTATTGAAATATAGTAGACTATAACATACTGCACATGTTGAAAATTGTATATGTTTTTAGATAACTGTGCACCTGTGAAGCCATCACCAGAATCAAAATAACATAGATCTTAACAGAGTTCTACAAAAATTCTCATGTCCCCCCATAATTCAGATAATCACTGATATGATTTCTGTGACTCTTGATCAGTTTGGATTTTCATACAGTCTGTACTCGTTTTGTATAGGTTCCCTCAGCATAAATATTTTGAGTTTTACCTATTGTGGTGCATGTAAGAATGTTTTAATCATTTTTTAAATTTCTGAGGAAGGAGTTCCCATCATGGTGCAGTGGAAATGAATCCGCCTAGTAACCATGAGGTTGCGGATTCGATCCCTGGCCTTACTCAGTAGGTTAAGGATCTGGCGTTGCCATCAGCTGTGGTGTAGGTCACAGACAGGTCTCAGGTCTGGCATTGCTGTGACTCTAGTATAGATTGGCAGCTACAGATCCCATTAGATCCCTACCCTGGAAATCTCCATATGCCATGGGTGTGGCCAGAAAAGGACAAAAAGACAAAAAATACATAAAAAATAAATAAATTTCCGAGGCATATCTTCTTGTGTGGATAAATCACAATTTATTTATAGGGGAATTTTTGAGATAATCCTAAGTAACTTGATATATCTCTACGGGTATCCGTATTCTTTCATCTTATTTATCCAAACAACAGATATTGTTAATGTGGATTTTTAATTTAATTAACCAAAGACTAATCTAAAGAGATTGATTCTGAAATGTTTATACCAATTAATACTGCCAAGGACCTGTTATTTAGCTATTAAGTAAAAATGTTTTGTCAGTGAATTTTTAATCTGTTCACATTATATTTTAGTTATAAAGAAGTTACACATACTCTTGCATCATGAGCCTTATTAATAAAACACTTATTTATTAGACCAAATTGATCAATACA
This sequence comes from Catagonus wagneri, assembly GCA_004024745.2. NCBI lineage: Eukaryota > Metazoa > Chordata > Mammalia > Artiodactyla > Tayassuidae > Catagonus > Catagonus wagneri. The sequence continues at coordinate 32,943,065 of PVHT021183696.1, read as the reverse complement.
GATTGTGAAAGCTGAAATTTGAAGGGAAATGTATCTTGTAGTTCAGAGCTATTCCAGATAAAGGTAAACATTTGGGCAAAAAGTTACCTTTGGATCATTAAAATAATTTGAATAATCATGAAGTAGAACCACTAATTGTGTATAACAATAATTCCAGTGATGTCTGAGGGAGGGAAATTAGTTTTATTAAGTTAATAAAATATTTTGAGACAATTTTTAAAATAAATTCTTAATCTCTTGTACAGTTAATAGGAAAAGGAAAATGAAAATAATTTTAGGTGACTTGCCATAAATAAATAGGGTGATGTGACCCAAGGAAGGGACAAAATATGGCAGGCTAAATAACACGTCCGATGTCAGATTTTCTGTTATAGAGAGTGCCATTAAAATTCAAAATATCCTTTATTTCTTTATCTCTAAAAGTTTAACCTCACTTTTTAACTCAGTGAATTTTATTGTATTTTCAGTTGTACAACCATCATCACAACCAAATTTTATAACATTTCTTTCTTAAAACCGTAATACCATCTCATCTCTCCCAACCTGTTTCTTTTGGTAACCCTAAGTTTTTCAAAGTCTGTGAGTCAGTTTCTCTTTTGCAAAGAAGTTGATTTTATTCTTTTTTAAAATTTCATCTATAAGTGATAGCCTATGATGTTGGTATTTCACTCTTTACTGACTTCACTTAGCATAATAATTTCTAGGTTCATCCATGATGCTGCAAAGTCCATTATTTCATTCCTTTTTATTTGAGTAATATTCCATTGTGTATATATACCACATCTTCTTTATCCACTCCTCTGTTGATGGACATTTAGGTTGCTTCCATGTCTTGGTTATTATATATAGTGTTGTAATAAACATTGGGGTGCATTTTCTTTTCAAGTCCTGGGTTTCTCTGGAGAGATGACCAAAAGTGGTATTTCTGGATCAAATGGTAATTCTAATTTTTCCTTTTTTTTTTTTGAGAAATCTCTATTCTATTTTCCATACTGGTTGAAACAATTTAAATTTCTTCCTGTAAGAAGAGAGTTCCATTTCTGTACACTCTTTCCAGCATTTATTGTTTGTAGACTTTTTGATGATGCCCATTCTGGCTGGTGTAGGGTGGTACATCGTAGTAATTTGTATTTGCATTTCTCTAATAATTAGTGATGTTGAAAATCTTTTCATGTGCTTTTTGGCCATTTGCATGTCTTCTTTGGGGAGTTTTCTGTTTAGATCTTCTGCCCATTTTTTGATGGGATTATTTGTTTTTTGGTATTGAACTGCAGGAGGTATTTATATATTTTGGAGATTAATTCCTTATCAATCACTTGATTTGCAACTATTTTCTCCCATTCTGTGTGTTGTCTTTTTGTTTTGTTTCGGCTTTCCTTTGTTGTGCAAAAACTTTTAAGTTTGATTAGGTACAATTTGTTTATTTTTGTTTTTAATAGTCATTATTCTAGGAGGTGAATCTGAGCTCATTTTCTTATACTAATACTAAATATATTTTACCTTTTTCATATCTAATCCTTTTCTTATTGAAGAGTGATTCATTGTATCTATCAATACTTGTACATGCACAATATTATGTTGTCAGATACCAGGTAGAACTACAAAGGTATTAAAAAAAGTTGGACTCTCCTAAATGTTTAAATCATGTAACTTCTGTTTAAACTTGCTATTTGTTTTATGAATTGTATGTACTTCATCAAAATTATCAATAAATTCTGTTACTCCATGTGTACAATGATGAACTTTATAGAAAGAGTACATTGTTTCCAAATGATACATTCGAGAAGAAAAAATAATTTTAGATTAAATTTGTATTCTTAGGAATGCTCCCTTCTTTGCATAATAAAATAACTATATATATATATGACTTTAGTTTTCTATATATGAATGAATCATGTAATACTGTATTACATTTTTAGATATTCCAAACCAATTATCCAATACATAAGAATTATAAATATCATATTTTGTATTAATGTTTAAATAGTTCTGTTGTGAGAAAAGATAGCATTTGTGAGTGGTATGAACATTAATCTGGGAATTGTCAGTAATTTCCATAAGTAGTGTAAATTGCTACTTAAGTTTCGTAAGTAAAACAGTATGTCTAAAAGTACTGGTTGTATATCATAATACTGGTGTTCTCATGATTACATAACAGTTTAGAAATATATTAGACATTTATGGTACTGATAAATTCTCTGTAGTTGAGTTACAGTGAAGGAAGCATGTCTCTTTTTATAATAAATCTGATAATATTATTTACCTTTAAAACTATGAAACCAAACACACTTTAGTAAGTGCTCAGAGCAAATGTACCCTCAGGGGTGTTTGAGCAGTGCCTAAGTGGCACTGTCAAATGGGTGTGGCATATGGAGAAAATGACTCTCCCCTAATTTTAAGCATATCGTTTTTTTTACATCAGTAACATTCTGAAGTATTAACCTTTCCTGCAGTAGCTTTGATGGAATACTTTTTAGTGATTCTACATTGATTAGCAAAGAAAGATAAATGTATGTGAGTGTCCAGCTTCTAACTTATTTTAGTCAGAAGCAAATCCAAATGTAAACCAGATCCCTGACAAAACCAAGAGTTTTTTAATAACCCAATTCATTCTTAGTGTTCCCCCAGGGATCTGCCCTTTTCACCAAATAACTCCTAATCTGTTTGAAAACCACCCAACCTTTAGTTCCTAGCCACTATATTTCATTGCTGGAGACAGCTGTAGAGTAAATCAAGCATCAAATAGACTGTAATTCACCTACCTTTATTCTGGTGTGCTTTTATAGCAAGGTTATATAGATGTCATGGAATTACTTGATTAGCATTCTTTTAGGGTGAGCAATACTGTAGTGCAAACTCATAAAGCTGAACTGAATCAATAAAGTTTCGTTGACAGAAAAATGAACTTTATTGAACTGTCTAGAATAGTTCCTATGACAAAAATCAGCAAAGGAAAGAAATGGAAAATATATTTTTTATTTTACTGTGAATAATGTTATTTTGAGGTTGAATTTGTCATACCTTTTTTGTTGCAAAAGAAAATTCTTAAATGCCCTAGCATAGACTCCAGGAGGTTGAGGTTATTATATGTTTGTGGAATATTCAGTGATCCAAACTCAGAGATGAGGAAAGCCAGATATTGGCGGAACACAGAACAAGACTCTAATTCCAGTACATTTTTTAAAAATTTTCAAATGTTTCTCTTTGTATATTGGCTGCATGCTCTCTCATTTCCAACCAAATTTATCAACTGAAGGTATCAATGCTCCAAAATTTACATATTAGAAATTCCAACAGGGAACAATAGGCAATCTTAGCTTCAGTTTAGAAATTTCCAGGAAAAGGCTCCCTCACCTTTTCATGATCAACTATGCCCAAGATACAAGGAGATAAATAAGAAATTATATCATATAGAAAATGTATATGGAGTGCGAAGAAAATACAGTTATCACATTGAAAAAAATCACTGCTTCTCTAGAAAAGAAGAAATATAAGGTAGATAAAAGAAAAAAGCATTTGTTCTCAAAGGAGAAAAATACTGAAATAACTGTACATTGGGCCTCTACAAGTTAAATGCACAGCTGAAATGAGCAGTACGTGTTAATGTACAGAGCTTCTTTTTAGCAACTTTTTTAAATTATTTTCAGTCAACTTTTTCTTTTCCATGCTCCTCAGAGAATAAAGTTGACATCTTTGCTTCTATCCATTCCATCATTACTATTCTCTTTGGAGTTTTATTTGCAGCCTACTTTACAGAAAATGAAGAAACAAGGTAGAGCAGTGGTAATCAAAAGTGTGATTTCTCTCTGTCTCATACACCCCCCAACATTAACCTGGTCCTTTTCAGTTGCAGAGATTAATGAGAAGCTAATTTTCTTGAACCAAAGGAAGTGGTCACATAGACTACACATCACTAAAGTTACCTCAGAATCAATCCGCAACTGATAAGACCACTGTGAGGATATTCTTCCCAGATAGAAAGATCTAGAACTTTATCAATGTGTGCCGCACTATTTGTCATGGTGGTTTAGTCTTTGTATGTCCTTAGCTACTTTTACTCTTGTCTTTAGATCCATGTGGATATGTGGGTATGTATATATGTATTATATGTGCTTGTCTTAATCTATTCGGCCACTTCCAACAATAAAAACTTTAGTACTTAGTCTTATATTACTTAAAATATGTTTGTGGATCAGCAGCAAATATGTTTGTGGATCAACAGCAAAACTATCACCTTGGAACTTATTAGGAATGAAGACTCTCGGGTCCTACTCTAGACCTATAAAGGCAGATTTTAATAAAATTCAGGTAAGAATTGGATTGCTAATTGGTATATTAACATTTGGATTGAAGGAGGAGGAATGTCTACACTGTTCATCACTCTCTCAAAAAGTTAGCATCCATTAACAGTGCCCCCTTTTTCAATATCTATCTTAGATGATCCTTTGCCTATTTTTTCAATAGTGCATCTTTATTAAAATCTTCAGAACTTCTTACCTGTATGATCATACTAGGCCTCTAAGTTTTCTCCTGAAAGTATCATTTTGCTCCATTAATTCCAGCATGGTATTCTTAAATATTATCATTAATTGATTGATGGATTACATTGTGAAAGTACAACTTACCATAATTAGAAATATTTTTTCATAATTTTCACGTGAAAAGATGAAATGACACTAGCAGGGTACATCCTTCATTATCTGACCCCCCCCCTAAATTTTAAAAACTCATCCTTTATATATCCCAGTGATGCAGTTTCCAGAAGGTTTCAAATTATTTCATCCTGTGAATCTGCTTCTATTAGTCTGTTTACATGATAGTCTTTATTTCTCAGACATTTTTTTTAACCTCACTAATGCTCCCCAGTCCTCCAGGATTTAATTCTAGGGTCACCTTAGCAATAACCTTAGTACACTTGATATACCACACCTCAGTGTACCAAGAGCAAGCTTTTATAATTGCTAAATAAAAATATCCATTATAGTTCATCTAAGAAATTCAGATTTATTTAAAAGGAGGTAATTGCATGATTGTCTTTTAATGCCAAGTCATATGATAAACTGTATTTATCACAAAATCAGTGATCAGAAAATGCAGGCACGATGAAAACATACTTTTAATAATAAATGGACATTGTTCTTTCTGTGCTTCAAAATCTAGTCAGGTATTCTTTGGCTTACTTAAACTGGCTTCTAGTGTTCCCAGTCTCTAGGTATTCACCACCTTGTGTAGTCTCCTCTTGTTGCCATCAGTTGGGTTGGTTGTCTTAGTGACTTCTAAGCAAAAAAATGTGCCAAGACAGATGAGATATTGTGTCTGTGACTGGGTTACATAAGATTATCACCTCTGTCTTTTTAGGACTCTCTATTGCTTTCTTGGCTGCTACAGTTTAATGAAACAAGTTGTCATAATACAAAAGCCCATGTGACAGGCAACAGAGGTCCATCCTCAGCCAAGGAGTAGCTGTTGTGGTTCATCAGGTTAAATACCTGATATTATCTCTATGAGAATGAGGGTTTGATCCTTGGCCTCACTCAGTGGGTTAAGGATCTGGCATTGCTGCAGGCTGTGGCATAGGATGCAGATGAGGCTCAGAACTGGTGTTGCTGTGGATATGGTGTAGGCCAGCAGCTGAAGCTCTGATTTGACCCTTAGACTGAGAACTTCCATATGCTTCAGGTACAGCCATAAAAATGAAACAAACAAACAAACAAACAAACAAAAAATAAGGCCAACTGTCCAACAGTCCCTAGGAACCGAATTCTCTTAGCAGCTACATAAACTTAGTAGTGAATCCTTTCCCAGACCAAACTTTTGGTTTAATATCCAGCCCACAGTGACAAACTGATTGCAGCTTGTGAAAGACTGAAGTAGAGCCTGTAGCTAAACTGTGCCTAGATCCCTGTCCCACAGAAGCTGTGAGATAATAAATGTGTTTTTTTTTTAAGATAGTAATTTCATGGTAATTTGTTATGCAATCATAGATGACTAATACATATTCTTTGAAGCATTACCTTACCTAAAAAGTGTAAGGCCCCAAATAATTCAGAAATGATACAGTAATGATAGATAATATTTCAGATGCATTTGGGGTTAGGGAAACTGTTATTTACATGAATTCCTGTCATGGATGCCTTGGGTCCTGACAAGAACTATGTGTTTAAACATGTAGTCTTATGACTGAAATTGTCATAGTTATAGTCACTATTTCCCCAGATCGTCTACATATAAGACTTTGTAATTGCTCTTTGGCCATTACTGATACTTTGCCAGTATTCATACTGTGATATTATTGAATCACAGTTTATAAATCTAATGATTCCAGTCATTTGTGCTCAAACATTTTATTCTCATAGACTGTTTCTCAGTCACCAGAATAATTAAATGTTATTAAGGAGATTAAAGAGTTTTATGTATGTAGATTATATCAATCAGTATTTTTGAAGTTGGAAAGTAAAAATAATAATTAAATGTATTAGTTTTAACTTATTTAAATATAACAATAAGCCTATTTCCTTTAAACATAATTTTTCCCCCCTGAAGATGGCTGTATTTTTGAAAATAAAACATTGGGAATAGGAAGTTCCTGTAGTGGCTCAGTGGGTTTTGAACCCAACTAGAAGCCATGAAGATACAGGTTTGATCCTTGGCCTCACTCAGTGGGTTAAGGATCTGGTGTTGCCATGAGCTGAGGTGTAGATCACAAGATGCAGTTCTGATCCTGCGTTGTTGTGGCTGTGGCATAGGCCAGCTGCTGTAGCTCTGATTTAATCCCCAGACTGGGAACTTCCACATGCCACAGGCACAGTCCTAAAAAGCAAAAAAAAAAAAAAAAAAAGGAAAGAAAAAAATAAAGAAAAACAGGAAAGAAAAGAATTAGATTTCCTGTCATGGCTCAGCAGGAACCAATCTGACTAGAAACCATGAGGTTGCAGTTTTTGCAGCACTGATTCCACTCCTAACCTAGGAATTTTGTTATTCCTCACTTGGGCCCTAAAAAAGACAAAAACAATGACAACAGCAACACAACAACAAAAAACTAGATCAGGAAAGCAATGGATTACTTGTTTGATGTATTTAGATGTGTTTAGGTACTCTAGATAACAGAACCAATAGGATAATTATATTGATATGTGGGAAGAGATTTATAAAGGGGACTGGTTTATAGAGGCTGAGATGTCACATAATATTCTGTCTGTAAGCTGGAGATCCAAGAAAGCTGGTGGTAAGCTCAGCTTGTATCTGATGGCCTGGGAAACTAGGGGAAGTCAATGCTGGAATACTCAGTCCAAGCTGATGGCCTGAGGACTGAGAATGTGGGGGTGGGAAAGGTATGGATAAAATGGTATTCAGCTTAATAAAGGAAAAGAGAGAGAGAAAACCTGCTCTTATCTACCTTTTTGTTCTATTTGGGCCTTCAGTCAATATGGTGATGCCTGGCTACATGGGTGATGGATCGTCTTTATTTAGTCTGTCAATTCAAATGTCAGTCTCTTCCTGAAACACCCTCACAGACATACACACTCAAGTTGACACACAAAATTATCCACCACATTGGATTATAACGTTATAGTTTCTGGTGATTTCCACTTATATTTCGAAGTTCTTTAAAATATGATGCTGGTAACTTAATACTTAGCCTCATAATTCATACTTCAATTTTTTTGAAAATAAGACACTATTTGAGCTATTGAGCTATTGAGACACTATTCATCTTTTGATAATTTTCTAAGTCTCAGGGTTTATTTTTTATTACCAAGAATAATTTTATTTTGAATGTCCGTTTAATTACTATGCTTTGTTCAAGGAGAATGAACATTTCTTTGGAAGATTGTTTAAAATGATACTAAAAGTATAGTAAAGGCAAAATACAAAGCTAGATTAAAATATATTAAATATTTAAACATATTACAACCCATTATAATTATCACTAGGGATCTAATTTGCTCTTAAATTCTTTTTTTAACTCACATTTGAACAAATTGGAAGACATTCATTTACATACTCCCTTACTTGCCCAGGAGTTTAATATTCTTGGTCAATTATTACACTCATTTGCTTTCATATATTAAGTTGAAATTTTTGCTTTTAAATAACATCACAAAATCTATGCTTAATTAAGGAAATTGAGTCTAATTCTTAATCTTTGCAACTCAATGTTTATGAGCTACTGTGATTGATAAGAACATCCTTAGATCCCTTCTTTTTTATGATAAGATGAATTACTTTGTTCTGGTACAGAGAAATCATCTGCTATTCTAAACTATTTTACCTGAAATCTTCTGCATTTGCTATTTCTTTGGTTTCCTTTCAAAGTCCAATATGTTCTATTTGCATAAAGTAATTAATAAAGTAAACAAATATCTCAGATCTTGTGGGCAGGTAACATAAGACAGGATAATATTGAAAGGATAATTACATAAACATTCACTAAGAGAATAGAAACAACTGTTCAAGAAACCCAGACTCTTGTCAAATATTTATCATAATTCACTGTGAATTAAATACTCAAAGTTAAATATGGAGATGTTTATGGATATTTCCTTATTTTTTGGCCTTTTGTCTTTTTAGGGCTGCACCCATGGCATATGGAGGTTCCCAGGCTAGGGGTTGAATGAGAGCTATAGCCACTGGCCTACACAGGATCCAGTCTGCATCTGTGACCTACACCACAGCTCACAGCAATGCCAGATCCTTAACCCACTGAGTGAGGACAGGGATCGAACCCATGTCCTCATGGATGCTAGTCAGATTCGTTAACCACTGAAACACAACAGGAACTCCCTGTTTATGGATATTTCTGATAGAAGCATCCTATAAGCTTAAAATGAACAAATGGTACCATTTTTCTTCTTAAAGAGGGTAAATAAGAAGGTTTAATAAAACCCGTGGAAGAAGGTTTAATAAAATAGATCGAAATACTGGAACTGAAATTGCACTGTGTTTGAATATGATGAAAAAAGCATTTGAATTTAAAATAATTTTAAATTCTTAAAATAAGCTTAATATATAATTAGAATTTCATTGAATTGTCACCATGTTTAAAAGCTGGCACATTTATGCAGTTTAATATCATGTGAATTATTTTATTGCCTAAGATTTTGCTTACTTCTGACAATTGTTATCAAACATGTTTAGAACATGTTTGATTTTGTGTGTATATTTCCAAATTTTAATTTAAGCGAGAAAAACAACTAATGAATACTTAGTTAACAAAGCATGTTTGAAAATAAAACCATATGGCAAATTATTTGAATTTTACATAAAACCTACAAGTTATTAAGTCTATTTTCAACATGCATGTTTTGATAATTAAAATCTGATTCCATTTCTATCAAACATAAAAATCATGGGATAGGCTATTATCTATATAGTATGATGAAAGATGATATATTTTTGTATCAGTCTACTTTCCTACTTTTTCTAGGCTCCAACTCAGAATCCACATGAAAAATTTGTTTTCATTGCAGATATCACAATAAATTCTCTATATCATAATAGTTATTGTTATTACTGTGTATGTTTGAGTCTAAGTATATTAGCTCTTCTTTAGTTCAGGTTTTATAGTTGAAAATGTGCATGCAGATACATACATGGAGAAAAAATTCATTGAATGAAAATTACATAGATGCTGAGAATCTGGAAATATCAGAGCATCTGAAAGCTGAATCAGTATTACAGTTGTACTAGTCTAATGAAAAGGATGCTGGGTGCGAACCTCAGGTTGTCAGGAGGGGCCCTGGTAGGTACTCCTCTCAGTGGGAGTCTTGCAGTAGTTCTTGTAAATCCACAAAGCCATGTTGAGCTCTCTTCTACTCAGGTAAAAGCTGAGGTATAAAGATAAAACATACCAGCAGATGTGGAAATCACACTTGATTAAAAGCCTCACATTCCACAGGAACCATCATCTTTTGTACCAACTCCATAGAAAGGCTTTTCATGGACTTTACAAGGTACATGAACAATTATGGAAGTTTCTAGACTCAGGGAAACCACACAATAGGGCTTCCTGTCAAGTATTTATTATCTCCTAGTTTAAGTCGGCCTTCATTTACATGGCCATTTTTACCATAAGCAGTGTTGCTTAGTAACTTCGTTGACAAATAACATCCTCGCAGGTTTCTAGGGTAACAAAGCTAGGGGATTTAACTGAAGATAAAATTCTTATGCAGATGAAGAAAAATTTTGTTAACCCTTTGCCAATGCCATTAAAAGGTAGACACAAAACCTTGCCGCGTCTAGTAAGTGTCACCTTGATGAACATACCTCAATTGGGAGATTATTAACAAATACACAGTAACCATGGCCTGAGCCTTATGTAACATACATTTATATAGGGTTTCTTCTTATAATAAAGCAGTAGTTAATGGTCCACTCTGCTTCCATGGTGACATAAGACATTAAGAGGACAATTAAATTTATATTTAGTCCAACTGGATTCATAGAACTTACACTGTAGCACTAAAAACGCCTCTTAACATGATGGGTATTCATAGACATGAAAACCAAAGAAAGCTTGAAGATGGAAAGTTATGCAGACGTGAAACATTTGCTTCAAATTCAAAGGTTGGACACTTGGCAATTGTTAGTGACCCTAGAACTACTTCAGCAGCATATTGAAAGTGGAATGAGATTGCTATAGGTTAAGATGTGAATGGGAACTGAGATAGTGGATATTATGACTACAGATACGTGAAGGTGCTAAGCAATAAAGCATAGTAAGCTTAAACTTAAATTTTTCAAGTTTTTAAAAAAATTGATAGGAAGAATATCAGTTAAAACAGTGTTCAAAATAAAAATTAACTCTTAAGAATGTAATAAATTATACTTTAAACACTTGTAAGTTATAAATTCCCAATTTCAAAATTAGCTGTAGGGCTTTGTATAGGTTTGAACAAAGTGAACATTTTTGATAGAGAATGCTTTGTAGTAAATTATTTTACCCTTTAATTCACTTATAAATAAAACCCTCTGGGAAATGAATTTTACGTTTTGTTCTTAGTTGTATTAAGAATGCTACGGGTTATTAATATTTACATTTCTTCAGAAATAAATAACGAGTGTGGGAGAAAAATACACTCAATTGCAGATAAGATCATCAAATTATTGATACATGCAAATATTTTCTCAAAATACATGTACCGTTAATTATAACTTTTCATGTGGTAAAGCTGTTGAAATGATTTTTAGGTACATGCACTATGGCTATAAATAATCACACCACTTTGCAAATTTTATTCAGATATTGTATAATAGGCATTATTTAGTGTTAGTATTTAATTATGTATTTTTCTCAAATCTTTGAGAAAAATCCAGTTTTCAAAAATTAATATTTGAGTTCCCGTCGTGGCTCAGTGGTTAACGAATCCGACTAAGAACCGTGAGGTTGCGGGTTCGATCCCTGGCCTTGCTCAGTGGGTTAAGGATCCGGCGTTGCCGTGAGCTGTGGCATAGGTTGCAGATGCGGCTCGGATCCCACGTTGCTGTGGCTGTGGCGAAGGCCAGCAGCTACAGCTCCTGTTAGACCCCTAGCCTGGGAACCTCCATATGTTGCGGGTGCAACTCTAGATAAAGAGAAAAAAAAAATTAATATTTAAGTGACAAAAAATCAAAAGCTACGTGGGGAAGATTTGTATGCAGATAATGCTTTATGAGATCTCAACTTTCTATTCGTTATGCTATGCACCTCAAGCGTCTCTGAAAAGCAAAATTTATTCATTAAAAAAGTCAATAAGAGTTCTCATTTTAGCTCAGTGGATTAAGAACTAGACATAGTGTTTGTGAGGATGTGGGTTCAGTCCCTGCCCTTGCTCAGTGGATTAAGGATCTGGTGTAACTGCAAGGTATGTGGTAGTTCACAGATGTGGCTTGAATCCTGTGTTGCCCTGGCTGTGGTGTAGGCTGGTGGCTTCAGCTCCAATTTGACCCCTGGCCTGATGACTTCCACAGGCCATAGGTTCAGCCCTGAAAATAAATAAATAAATAAATAATGTCAGTAGAATATGGTAATATCAGTACGCTTTCATAGTCTGTGAGAAATAAGATTTATAAAGCTAAATTGAATAATTTTCCATCTTAGTAGACATATATCAGAAGAAAATCTTTGGACAAATATCAGAAAGTGTAAAATTGAAAAAACTAATTCACATGCATTAAGAATACTTGTATATATTTCATGTGGTCAATGTTTGTATTTATATATGTATAAACATATATTTCTCAAAATAATATTAAATACATCAAACATTAAAAACATTAAAACAGATTATATGTGTGCAATTGATGACCTATCTGATTCAAAAGAGTTATTTTTTCGGTGTCCAGTTAACGTAATTAGACCTCTTTAGTTTCTATGGGAATGATAATACTGGAACTATAGTCACTATTTTGGTTCTAAGCAGTTTCATTCAGTAGAAAATAAACACAAGATAAACAATGAAAAACTTACCAATTTCCAATGGTTACTCCTCCTAGAAAAAATCAGCTAGATTTTATACTCTTTGATGAATGTTAATACATATGCTAAGAATTCTAATTTTAAAAAATATACCATTTTTTCAGTGTTCAAATTTGTTTTTTAATTGTTCTGATCAGTGTATTTACAGGTTTTGTCTTATTAAATATTTCTTATTTTACTCAAGTCCATCTCAGTCATATTTCATATCTACAAGGATTATATAATAGGATGGCATTTGTTCTCAATAATCACTTCTATTTCAACTTATTCCAATTAATAGACAAGATACTGGTGTCTTTTGGAAGGTAGAATATTTTGTAAATATATGCTTGGTTACAATAAGATAAAATATTTTTCATGATAATCTTATGTCCCATATTTTCAGCTTATTACACGTGACATCTCATTCCAATACGTGTATGTCCACAGATCTTTAAATTAAAATGTGATTATTTTTAAAATATTTATATTCTCCTGATAGGAAAATATTCTTTGAACGTATAAGTCATGTTATAAAGTAGAAACAATTACCCTGGCCAACTTTGTTGAAGAACAAAAGAGCAGGCCTATAATGAAAGTTTCTATGAATTTACTTTGGGTTTATTAGAAATAATAGAAATTGGGAACACTGTCTAAAGGATGGAAAAAAATTGATTTGATTTACTTTTAAATTATTAAATGTTATGCTCCATATATTAATTATATCATTAGGCTGGTCTCTGCTTCAGAATCCGTGGTAATTTCAACAGAAATGATTGAAGAGGTTATTAGCAAATCTACAAAGAACAGGGCACACAGTGTTTAAACATTACCCTATCATCTGGGCTACAAATGTTCAGCATCATTATGTTTCCACAATAGCAATTTACTATAACACTGGAAAGTAAGTAATCAATATAGGCAGGTAGGGCTTGTTACGGTTACAGAAATTAGCACAGCTTCTTCTGTTCGAACCTTTGCAAAATCAATGTGGTCATCTTTATAAGGCAGCCTGTGAGCCTCAGTTTTAGATGTCAGTGAAAAGTATGAACTGTAATCATCAACTAAAAACTCTTCCAGTGTTCACCTCACTGTTTGCAAATGCGATTTGATTTGTAACTCAATGAGAAATAAAAATAAGATGCATCATTCTAAAAGAAACGCAACTATTAAAATGCTGGACATGGATAGGTGCTTACATTAACACTGGGAATTTTGTATATGCCTATCACAGGTATTAAAACAAGAAATTATCAAGCATAAAATATTCTCTAAAGCAAAATATTCTAGTTTCTATCCTGTCAAATATTCCCATCAACAGTTTGCTTTCAATTTGGAAAATTGCAGCTGGTTGGCTGTATCACTTACACTGATAAATACCACAGTGTGGCATGGTAATAATAGGTGTGAAAGTCACTGCCCTCAAGCATAGAATGTGTGATTTTTATTTTGGATAGATCCTGGAATCAAAAACTTCTTCATTATACAAATAGTTAACTCTTAAGACCCAGAAAACCTCAGCAATAGTGGCAGGATCCATAGTAAGTTTGTTCCTATGCATACCTGAACTGGAAGGTGAGTGTCATAAATTGCCTGTGTTTTTCTAATAATCTCAGGTTTTGCAGTGATGGCTCTCCAATGTTATGGACGTCATTGAAGCTGAAGTTGTAGTAGATATGGCTTATTTAAGCACCACTTGTACAAATAAATGTTGCTTAATCAGCTGGAAGCTTGGTAACTCAGGAGGTCCTAGATTTTATTAATGGACTGATTACGGCTGAGAATGTATTTCTTGCTAGAGATAAAACTGTTTATACATGAGTGTGATGCTGAAGTCTCTGTACACAATGCCAGAATTTCAGTGTCCATTGTTATGACTTTTTTTTTGTAGTGAATTATTAGCTCTCTCTTGAGTTCTATTTATTGCAAATTAGTGTAACTACTGTGGAATAGAAAATGGATATGTTACTAACTGGTGAATAATCTTTTTTTCTTATACATTTCTTCTGTTACTAAGAGTCTATCTGAAAAAATTTATCAGATAAACCTCTTACAGCAGAATCGCCTCAAAATACGCACAGTGGTTTGGGAGAATTTACAAAGAACATTCTTAAATACTCCGAATGAGAAAAGGAGACCCTATTTAAGGAAATGGAGAGATGAGCATAAGCCTTGAATGAGAAAAGTGTAAAATAGTGGAACCAGGAGGAGCAGACTTTGAAGTTTTGTTCTTTGAATTCATATTTTTCATAAACTGAAATATTCACATAGGCAGTTGGGCAATTCATTGTTGTGCATGTTAAACCAGAAAAACTGAATGTAGATCTGACTTCTTTCTGCTTGTAAACTAAGTTTTACAAGAATGTTTTGGGAGTAAAATGGAGAGAGAATACCAAACAAAATGATCTCTGATGGCTAAGCTTATTTCTTGAAAATGAAATTTGAGTTTAATAATTTCTATTAAATATTAAGTATTAATTTATAATGATTCTTATAGAGCACTTTTGTCTTCAACTGATTGTAAATTTGACTGATGAAGTTCATTGGTTTTATGTGTAAATCTGTCCAAAATTTCCCATATAGGTTTTAATGGAATCAGTGTTAATGAATGATTATCAAAGTTGCAAGGTTTCTTCACAAATTACATTAAGCCTGTACTGTTAATGATTTTCTTTGCAGAGCAAATCAAATGTCTGATTCCTAGTACATTTCTATTTATAATAATATTTCTAATTAAAATTTTATGAATTAATAAGGTCCCATAATTATAACAGATGGGATTTTCTAAGATACTTATGAATCCAATAATACCTTAAAGTGTTACCACTAGACTTGTGGATTTATGTAAATAAGCACAATTCTAGTTATTTAAGGCATTCTGCTAGGCAAAAGAATTCAAATCAGTGTAAAAATGTTGTCATTTTCCAAATTAAATTTCCTTTGTTTAATATTAATGGCTCATTTCTCTTCCATATGATCATCATCTAAGAGACTGAATAAATACTTGTATGAGAAAGAAAAAGCATTGCAGACAGAATATGAATCATAATAACTCATGGTTTTAAAAATATCAGATAAGCAAAAAGCATATTGATCACGGGTTTGAGCTCCATTTTAATTTCTACAAAGGAAGAAATAGTCAGTGTAATGAATGTTTCATATCTCCTCTTACTATATTAACATTATTGCCATAGTCATTTGATACTGATGGGCTACTCTGGCTTTATGAACAGCCTAGAAATGCAAACTCAGTTGGGTGTTAACATGACCCAAACTAACTGCAAGGGAGAACGGGGCAGTTCAGGCTCCAGAGTGGCCAGTAAGATGCAATGGAATGCATAAGCATTAAGGAGATCTCTGCACAGACCCGACATACTCAAGAGACAAAAAGGAAGCTAGTGCACCTGGCATCTAGAAAGTAAATAAAACTGACATGACTTTAGCTGGAGTGTCAGACAGAAACCATTATCATATGACCTTAGAATGAACATGACTGCATGTTTCAGTTTGATCATAACAGACCTAGCTTTTATCAGGGTTACACCATAACATCTCCTTTACACAAACTTCATGCCCTCATGGAGTTCTCTGGTGGTTTAATGGGTTTAGAATTTGATGTTTTCACTGTTGTGCCACATGTTCAATCCCCGGCCCAGGAGAGTCTGCAAGCCTACAGGCATGGCCAAAGAGGAAAAAAAGAATAGAAAAAAAAAATGTGTCCTTGTTTGATTAATAAATTATATGGATCCTCTGTTTAATAAATTATATGGATCCAAATAATTTTAGCAAACCAAAATTAATTTAAAAATCATGGAGAATAAACTTCCAGAGTTTCTAATATTATATTTTCCTACACTCTGAAAGTGGTCACAAATTGAAAATATTGATTTATAGATTTTCGACATATTTACAGGAAAATTTTAGTGTGTAATAAATTAAGTTCAATCATACTTTGTTATAAATAATGCCTTTTCAGAGGAAGATTGAGGAAATAACTATAAGGGAAAATTTGTACAGTTCCTGGGAACTAAGTAAGAGAAAATGTGTTATATTTAGCTAAAAGTTAGGTCTTGAGGAGGGCTGAAATCTAAATGGAGTTTATATTAAAAATTTGGCTTTTAAAATGACTGACAATAAAGTAATATGGGGCATGAAGTGTGTTGTGGCTGTTGTAGGAAAAAAACATTTTTTTTCCTTTCTAAAATAGGGTTTTACTGTGGGGTGTTAAACCAAGGAATGGCTTTTTTCTGCTTTAAAATTTTTAGTATAGTTATTTAAATTTAGAAATAATTGTATAGTCATGTAAGTTTGTGAGAAATAATATAGCAGGAGACATAATATCCTTTACCCAGTATCCCATAGTGGTGTAATCTTGTAAAACTATAATATCACAGCCAGATATTGACTCAATACAGTCAAGATAGAGAACATATACAAACTCTAGTGCTGTACTTGTCCTTAACCTGTGTACTTCTGTTTTCTATTCTGAAAAGTTTGCCATTTCAGGAAAGTTTTGTTAAGTGAAATTAGGCAGTATGTGGTGACATATTTGAGACTGACTTTTTTCACTCAGCATATTTTTTTCTAATCTGTTGTGGATATTACTAGTTATTTCTCTTACATTGCTGAGTAATATTTATAGCACCACAGTTTTCTTAAGCATTCATCCATTGAAGGATATCTGAGTTGACTTAAGTTTTTGGCCATTATAAATAAAGCTTCTCTGAATGACCATGTATAGGTTTTGTGTGAACATATTTTCATTGTTCTGGGATAAATTCCAAAGAGTAAAATTGTTGAATCATATGGTATCTGCATATTTAGGTTTGTAATAGACAGCTGCAAATATTTCCTAGAGTGACTATACCATTTACATGCCCTTCAGCGATATACAAATGGTGAATTTTTTCTGCAACCTCACCGATATTTGGTGTTCTCACTATTTTTTATTTTAGCCATTGTGATAGCTATAGAGTGGCATCTCATTTTGGTTTTAAATTGTATTGCCCTAAAACGAGTGATGCTAGATATATTTTAATATCCTCATTTGCCATCTGTATATCCTCTTCAGTGAACTATCTGTTCATTTCTTTGGCCCATTAACAATTACATTGTTTCCTTGAGTTTTGAGTGTTCTTTTACCATTCTAGTTATGAGTCTTTTTGTTGCATGAAGTTTGCAAATAATTTCACCCAGTGTTAGCTTTTGTTTTCATTGTTTTCACAGAGTCCTTCATGGAGAAAACATTTTTTTATTTAGATCGTGTCTAAATTACCAATATTTTTATTTTTATGTATAGCACTTTGGTATCCAATCTGAGAACACTGCATATAACTCTAGATCTCAAAGATTCTTCTATGTTTTTCTAAAAGTGTCTATTTGACATTGTGTATTTTGAGGTGACTTTCATGTAAGATATGA
Source organism: Catagonus wagneri (assembly GCA_004024745.2). NCBI lineage: Eukaryota > Metazoa > Chordata > Mammalia > Artiodactyla > Tayassuidae > Catagonus > Catagonus wagneri. The sequence goes on along the minus strand of PVHT021183696.1, from coordinate 32,925,208 downwards.
GGTTTAAGTCACAGTTCCATAAAACAAATAAACAAACCTTTGTATGTCCACTTGTTCTGGCACCATCTCAAGATGCCTCTCCTTCCCCTATGGAATCGCTTTGCAAATTTGTCAAAAATCATTTGGGTGTGGGTCAATTTATGAGCCTTTTTTACTGTGTCACACGTAGGGTATAGTTGTCTAACCTCCTACAGGCACAGTTGTCTTGCAACTTAGCTAAATTCACTTAGGAGTTCTAGAAGATTGTTTTGTAGACTTCTTGAGGCTCTATGCAATCATGTCATCTTCCATTTGGGACAACATTATTTCTTCCTGTACCACTTTTATTTCATTTTCTTATTTAGTTGAGGGGCTGGAAATTTAGTTGAGCACTGTGTTAAGGAAGGAATGGGAGGTGATACAACCTTGACTTTTCCTGATCTTAATTTTTCACAATTAAGTATAATGTCAGGTGAAATTGTTTATTTAAAAAAATGCATTCTTTCACAATTTGATGTAGTTCCTCCCATCCCTAAATTGCTAAAAGTTTGTATAGAAATGGATAATGTTTTTTTTTCAAATGCTTGTTCTGTGTCATTTTACATAGTCATATAATTTTTCTTCTTCAGCATCTTGATGGTGGATTACATTGATTTATTTTCACACATTGAGCCATCATTGCTTTTCTGCAATAAATCCTAATTAGTCATGGTATATAATTATTTTTATACTTTGTTGGATCCAGTTGTTTTTTTAACATTTTGTTGAGGATTTCTGTGCCTTAATTAATGAGAAATAATGAAGTATAGTTTTCTTTTGAATACTATTTCAGGTTGATCTTGGTATCAGGGCCTTAGAAAATAAACGGCCTTAGAAAATAAACGGAAAAGCGTCTTTTTTTCCCCAAAAGATTAATAGTGTACAATTGTTAATTATTTAAATCTTTGGCAGAATTCCTCATCAAAATCATGTGGGCATTAAGTTTTCTGGGTAACTTTTTAATTACAAATTCAATTTCTTAAGTGATTATAACAATGATTCAGTTTCATAATGGTTAAGGTTTTGGTTGTATGATTTTGAAGAACGGGTTTCTTTCTTCAACATTATTGAATTACGTGGGTAAAGTTGTTAATAGTGTGCCTTTATCACTGTGCTAATGGTTGAAATATTTGTAGTGATATTTCCTGTTTCATCCCTAATATTGATTATTTGTATCATCTCCCTTTTGATTCTTGCCATTCTTTTTAAAACTTTAATACCTTTATTGTTTTAAGTGTTTTTTTTTTTTTTTCGGTCTTCTTATTTACCCTCCCTCCCCCAGAAAATAGAAGTCCCCAGGCTAGAGGTTGAATCTGAGCTGTAACTGTCAGCCTGCACCACAGCCACAGCAATGCAGGATCTGAGCCACATCTGTGACCTTCACCACAGCTCACAGGCAACACTGGATCCTTAACCCACTGAGCAAGGCCAGGGATCTAACCTGTGTCCTCACAGATACTAGTCAGGTTAATTACCACTGAGCCATAATGGGAACTCTCTGTTTTTTAGTTTTTTTTTATAAGAACTAAATTTTCTTTATCTTTTGTTTTGCTGCTTTCCATTTTATTGACTCCCGCTTTTTAGTTTTAGCTGCTGGCTTTACATTTATTTTTTTGAGTTTCTTGATGTAGAACCCCAGATTATTGATAGCAGATCTTTCTTCTTTTAATGTAGCCAATTTTATTAGCAGTGCTTTAGCTATCTCCTACAGATTTTGAATTGTTGTATTTTCCTTTAATTCTATGTATTTTTTCCTTCTAATTCCCTTTGAGATTTCTTCCTTGGCACATGGATTATTTAGAATTGTGTTATGCTGTTTAATTTCCAAATATGTAGAGATTTCCTGTTTATTGATTTCTAATTTGATTCCATTATGGTCATAGAACATACTCTGTATTTTCTTTATGCTTTTAATTAGTTTAAATTTGTTGAGGATTATTTGTGTCAATATAATCTACGTTGATTTTATTTTTTTCTATAGTTTCCATTTGATCCTCTTCTATTTCTTATATCTCAGATGACTTTTCTGCCATTGCTTCCAAGATAATTTGTAATTCCTTGTTGATTTATTTTTATCATAGTTGTTTTAAAAAGCCTTGTCATATAACTGCAGTTTTTAATTTTTCTTGGTGCTATTTTCATTTGATTTTTGTTTTTCTCATTGAAGTTGTTATTTTCCTGGTCCTTGGTATAACAGGTAATCTTTCATTGTGTCCTTGATATTTTGCTCTCGTGTTAGAACACTTTAGGTCCTGTTGTTTATTTTTTTCTATTTGATGGGAAGTTCATCTATTTAGGTTCAGCATGCAGATGGTAGCCTATTTTTGTGAGCTCTAGTTCTAATGACACTTTTCTTTGTACAGACTTGTGATACTCTTTTGACCTACTTGTTTTAATCTGCTGCTGGACTTGCTCTGTTCACTCTACCTGCTGGTGAAGACCCAGAAGGCAGATGTAGCTTCCCAGCCTTAAATCCTCTGTCAGAGGAAGTGAGCTTCCAGCCTGTAGGGAGGAAAAGTGCCTCCCAGGCTGGAGAATTGTGCTAAAAGGCACACTATGCCACATGGTGCTTCTAGATCTAGGAAGGGAGTTTTAAGCCTAATTAAGTAGCAGAGATCTTCTCCTGACTACTCTTTGTGCAAGAGTCCTTATACTTTTTCTCCTTTGCCAAGGCTGCTCTACTTTCCTGATACAGACATTACTCCCCTTCATTGTGGGAGAAGAAAGAGTCTGTGTGGGTCACTTTCTGTGAATAGGTTGGTCATCAGGAATTGCTGAGCCTCTGGTTGTAAGGAGCCCTTCTTTCATCCCTGCAGTTTCTAAATATTTTGCCTTTTTAAATGATATATCTATTCTTTTTTCAGTCTTTGCTATTATAAGTTATTACAAAATATTATACAGTTCCTTGTGCTATGCTGTGGGTCCTTCTCTGTTCCACTTTGGTAACCATAAGTTTTCTGTCTCTGCGAGTCTGTTTCATTTCTATCATTTTTTAGATTCACATAAAAGTGATATCATATATTTATCTTCTCTTTCTCAGTGTGATAATCTCTAAGGTCCATTTATTTTGTTGCAAATGGCATTATTTCATTCTTTCTATGCTTAGTAATGTTTCATTTTATATACATACACACACTGTAATATGTATATGTATTTACATACACACACTATAATGCATATATATGTGATATATATAAAATGGGGATTGTGCAGACATATACACAGACACTCACACACATAGTACATCGTCATTATCCATTCATCTGCCAATGGACATTTAGGTTATTTCCTTGTCTTGACTATTATAAATAGTGTTGCTGTGAACATAGGGGTGCATCTGTCTTTTCATTTTAGAGTTGTTTTTTTTTTTTGGCTTTTTTTTATGGCCACACCTGCTGCATATGGAGGTTCCCAGGCTAGGGGTCTAATCTCATCTGTTGCTGCCGGCCTACACCACAGCCACAGCAACGCAGGATTGTTAACCCACTGAGCGATGCCAGGGATTGAACCCACAACCTCATGCTTCCTAGTCTGATTCGTTTCCACTGCTCCATGACGGGAACTCCATCAATTTAGAGTTGTTATCTTTCCTGGTTATATACCCAGGAGTGGGATTGCTGGGTCATATGATAGCTCTAGTTGTAGTTTTTTAATGGACCTCCACAGTGTTCTCCGTAGTAGCTATACCAATTTACATTCCCACCAACAGTGTAGGAAGGTTCCCTTTTCTTGACACCTTGTCCAGCATTTATTATTTCTCGACTTTTTGATGATGGTCATTCTTACTTTTTTCCCCAACTTTGAGAGATCTTCTTTGCTTCTCTCTTGCATTACCGCTCTTGTATTTTTATTTATGAGGACAAGCAGAGAGATGAGTCTATCGTCTTCCCTAGACTGAAGACCACTGCCTTACATTTTAAAGGCTCACTCTGCTGGGTATATTGAGAATAATCATGAGCCAAAGGAAGAAACAGACTAATTAGAAGAATATCATGTTAACACATGGGAAATATTGGTGGATTGTGCTAGTTACTGATACAAATGGATTTTGGAGAATATCTTCAGATTGAGTCAACAGTATATTTTGATAGGCTGAATAATGTGAACTTATAATGTTACAAAACATAAGTAAAGGAAAACCCTTTATGCTCTCATGATCTGAGCAGTAGGAAAAGTAGACATGTCAATCTACTGCAATGTGGTAAAGAAGGGTCAGGGTAGTGTGAAGATTTGTAATTTTGGTCATACTGACTTTGAGAGGTCTACTAGATACCGATGTGTGTATGAGACATCCAAGTGAAAATACTCGCTAGATAAATGCTTTTGTAAATCTTGAGGAGAGAGATCTGGAGTAGCAACAAAAGTTAGAGGCCACTGAAGTTAAATGCTATTGCAAAAATATACACACAAAGCTAGGTTTGAATACAATAGCAATGCCAGCTTGATTCCTGAGGACAGGGATGAGCGTCTCTATAAAAGAATTACCAGTCATTTCTATAATTACTTCACTTATAATATTATGCAATATTATATTATACAATAAAATATTAATATTATACGATATTATATTATACAATATAATATTAATATTATAAGTAGTTATATAGGACTGGAAAGTCTAAACACATGAGATATCCATTGGACAGATACCTAGCATATATGCCTGCCAAAGGAAGACAGCTAACCAATGCATTTATTGCTCACACACACACAAAAGCATCCTGATAAATATTTCTATTTTTGTGCCTTTTATATATCTCTTCCTGATGATTATTTGGAATGATTTTTATTTTTTAAACTTTATGGTCTCTGTGAGGGCTAAAAATTTAAAGTATCCATCTTACTGGTTTCCTTAGGGCCCCAGTCACAAAGCAAATGGATTAAAATTGTGAAAATTTATTGTCTCACGGTTTTGGAGGCTAGAAATTCAAAGTCAAAGTGTTATTAGGGCCATGTTCCCTTTGCACCCTGAAGAAGACCCATTCCTTGTCTCTTACTAGTTTCTGGAGGTTTGCTGGAAATCTTTGGCATTTCTAGGCTTGCAGCTGCCCAACTCCGGTCTCTGCCATTTTGTCATATAGCATCCTCCCTGTGTGTGTCCCCTCACATCCCATCTTCTTAGAAGGACACCAGTCATAATAGAATTAAGTTCAGATGAGGTCATACTGGACTAGGCTGGGTTCCTACTCCAATAGGACTGTTATACTTGATGACCCTATAAGGTCGCCTTCTGAGACATAGAACCTCAACTGACATATCTTTTCTGGAAGGGGACAAAATTTAGTTCCTAACAGCAATCATACTTGAAATAAGATACAGTTTTTGATTCAGTAAAATGTGTAAACAGGTACTAGAAGAAATAGTTTCATTTCTGTGTTCATTTTCAAAGAGTATTTATGCAAAAAACATCCCTCGGGCAGTTTTGAAGATTTAGACTGTTTTGATAGTCGCACAATACATCTGCTACAGAGCTTTTTCTCTTTCATTTGAGATGGGAAATTAAAATAACTTAATGATTGACTGCTTGTAAGATCATTTTAATTATGCTACAAATTGTAGCAATGTCCCTGAGTTTAAGAAAAAACTGTAATACAGTGTTCATATTTCTGTTTAGTATATTCCTAATTTAGTGTCTCAAGTAAATTACTTTTTTTTTTTTAGACAATAAATACATCAACTGATTCAAGGGTGACTGCATCAAACATGCTGATATTTTAAAGTGCTTCATTCATAGTCTCTGCTTTCTGAACCGACTTTGAATTCTGATGAGGCTAGTTATTTTAGTTATTTTGGTTATTTTAGTTATGTTAGCAGATAGCATCATAAAGGCCTTTATAAAACTAGTTTTCACTTATTCAAAGATTTAATGATTTTTAATTTAGTATAAATTTTGTCTGTTGAAGTTGTAATTTATGTTTCATTTCTGAAATGAAAATGAGTTGAACTATACATAAAATAAATATCCTGTGTAATGAGATAATTGTGTTAAACTATAGACATTTAGATTAAAATTGTTTAATAGCAAAGTAATGGTTTGCATCCAACTTTGCAATAGATATTCTGTGTTTTCAAGAAACTGTGGTAAGGATAATATTAATAATCACCTACAATTTATTTTTTTCCAAGAATATTTGGGCAATTGGACTCCATAATTTAATGATGCTGATCTTTATCATTATTTTAAAAAATGGTGTTAGTTCGGGAATCGACATTTGCAACTTCAACAATCTGAGTAAAGATCTGCTGAACTAATTTTATTTTAGTCAATTACATTTGGGCAATGAGGAATAAAACTGAGATGAAAAAGATTAGGCAGTTTGTTGGGAGTAAAATACTGAATCCATTTCACTAAGTTTAAATGATTGAAAGGTTAAAAAAAGGGAAGTTGTGCTTCAAGGAGTTTTTTCCTTTTTTTCCCTTTTTTCTTTAAAAAATGGAATAGGTAAAGGAGAAAGTTAGCTTTCCAGAAAGATAGATTTCTTATATGCATTTCTCGTATGTTGAGCATGCAACTTACTGGGCAGTTAACTTGGGCAAAACAGTTTACATAGATGTTTTGAAAACAGCACTGATTTGGACTTAGGAATTAAAGATTTTAATTATCTTTCTGTAAACAGAGAGAGTGTAATTTAAATCTCTCATCCTTACTCTCCCAAGGGATAAAATAATTAGAATTAGGCAAAATTATATCCCTTCCTATTTAATACCAGTCTTACATTCTATGAAGATATTCAGAGAATTCTTTGGCATTTATAATACATTTTTAAAATCAACTTACCCACATATTAATTGGAGCAACAGCCACCAACTACAGATCAGTCTCTTCTGTCTGGTTCACCTTAGACTATGTGCTTTCTCCTGTGAAAGTTTTGGAAATTCTTGAATAACTTAAAGAGCATATCTGTTTTTCTTAGCTTGAGATCTCTTTACACTTCTTTATTTTAATTTTTTTTAATGTGTTGTAGTTGATTTACACTATTGTTTTAATATCAGACATAAAGCGAAGAGATTCAGCAATAAGTAAACACAGATAACCATGGAGGGCTTACTATATAGCACAGGGAACTAATACTCAATATTTTGCCTTAACCTGTCATGGAAAAGAAACTTGGATTCTAGGTTAACCCCAAACTCCTAATTTATCACTCACCTTTCCCCTCTGGCAACCATAACTTTGTCTTTTCTGCTAAAAGATTCCCCTAAGTGTACTATTTATGCAGTAGCCAAAAAAGTTTTCATCTGATATTAGCTTCCATAGACATGGTTAAGGGGTTTACTAGATATAATACTTGGGCACAGATTATACAGCAATACTAATTTATTTTGTGTCAATATTTGTTTTATTCTTCCATGGAAATGATTTGTTGTTATTGAGGTCATTATTTGGGTAAGAGGCTGACATTTCAGATAGTTTTAAGTAATAATCAACTTCTCTAGGCTTTTGTCTGGGTCTATACATGTATGTATGTATATGAGTATGGGTGTATTGGCACATTTAATTTGTTCAAGAGTTTGGTTATTTGTGATATTGTAATATTTAGTGTCTTAGTCTGAAAAATAATAGTATGCATACTTGCATTAAACTGAGGAATAGAAACAAAAAGATATAGGGTTATCGACTTTACCTTTCAGTAATGAAACTATTTTCTGATATGTTTGATTTTAAAAAAGATCTTAACTATATTCAAGTGTATAACCTTTTGGAATAAACCTATATTACTATTTTTTTTCTTTCATTGCTTCCTATTCTATCATTTCTCTTGCACCTATGAGTTTGTCATTTGTTTCCTTTGGGTTAAGAAGTCGGGGACATGGACCATAGCAAGAGACAAGTTCCTATACCAAACTGCCAGGGCTAGAGGCATAATTAATGTATTCTGCCACAATATATTCTGTCACAATCTAGGAAAAAAGGGAATTTTCATCCCAAACCCTACTAGCATTATCTACAAACTCTGTAGATATCGCCTGATTCTTTAGCTGCAGGAGACCACTGTTGACTTTATTATTTTTTTTTCCATTATAGCTGGTTTCCAGATTTCTGTTAATTTTCCAGCTGCACAGGATGATGTCCCGGTTACACATACATATATGGATTCACTGTTGACTTTAAATCCATTTCAAAGTCAAGTGATGTGTGAGGAAAATTATGATTATAGAATAGCTAGGGAAGAGGAAGAGTCAGAGATTGGAATTGTGGAATTGTTTTTAATATCTCCATATTTCCCCTGGACTCATAAACTACAATAAAACCAATAATAAATTAATATCTATTTTACAAAAATTTTGATTTAATAATAAACATGTTTTAAACAATACAATTATACAATTAGTCTTATGAAAAACTATAAATTAAAAAAGGAAAGCCAGTATAATCCAGTTATGTAGAAATATAACTTTAAATCCACTGATACATATTCTTTAGACATTTTCCTTTGCATACCCAGGTAAATTTATGAAAGGATTTTATACTACCTTTCATGAATTAACTATATATATGACAATGCATCATGGATATCTTTGTGTGTTAGAAGAAATAATTGATTTCTCTATCATCCTGTAGAAATCATATATATTATAATTCACATATTATAACTTTTGAATTTTTCTCTTCATAAAAATAATATTTAATTTTATATTGATTTTTTTAAATTAAAATAACATTAACATAGTTTGGAATAGACTGGTATTAACATATGTTCCCATATGTTTTTTAGATTAGACCTCATGCCCTTCACAAAAATTAACTCAAAATGGATCACAGACCTAAACATAAAATGCAAAGCTATAAAATTCCTAGAAGATGACATAAAAAGTATATATATATGACCTTGTGTGTAGTGATGACTTTTAAGATACGCCATTAAAGGCATGATCCATGAAATCAAGAAGCTGGACTTTATTAAAGTTACTTTCTGTTCTGCAAAAGATAATATCAAGAGAATTAAAAGACAAGTCACAGACTGGAAAAAATGCTTTCAAAATATACATCTGATATACGACAAGAAAAAGAAGACAAAAAAACTCAATTAAAAATGGACTAAATCTACTCCAATCACAAGTCATCAGGAAAATGCAAATTAAAATAATGAGATACCACTACACACCTATGAGAATGACCCAAATTCAGAACACTGACAACACCAAATATTGTGATGATGTGGAGCAACAGGAACTCTTTCGTTGCTGGTGGAGATACAAAATTGTATAGGGATCCTCAGACAGTGTGTTGATATAAAACTAAACATAATCTTATATCTATCTTAGGGGCTGTAATCAGGCGCCTAATCATTTTCCCAAAGGATTTGAAAACACATCCACACACAAACCTGTCCACTAATATTTATAATAGGTTTATTCAAAATTGTCCCAACTTAGAAAAACCAATATTCCAGTTGGTGAATCAATATATTGACAGTGGAATATTACTTATACTAAAAGAAAAAAAAAGCTATCAGCCATGGAAAGATATAGATTAATCTTAAATGCATATAACTAAGTGAAAGAAGTCAATCTAAAAGGGTTACGCTCTGCATGATTCCACCTGTAAGTTATTCTGAAAAGACTCTGTGGAGATGGTAAAAAGATTGGCAGTTTGTCTAGAAGAAAGTGGGGGTGAGGCAGGTAGAGCTGACTAGAGTGTAGGTAATGTTTTAGTGTAGTGAAAATACTGTGTATGGTATTATAATAATGTGATATGTATATATCTATCACTGTACATTTGTCCAAACCCATATAACACCAAGAATGAACCCTAAAGTAAACTATAGACTTTGGACAAATGTGATAATGTATATGAATAATGTATCAGAACCTGTCATTCATTACTGATATTGTCCTTGTTTTTTTTTTTTTTTTTTAAAGGAGCCTTCTGCTGAGTGATGTTAACGAGGGGGCCATGTGTACATATGGTAGAATATACACTTAAAATATCTATACTTCCCTCTCAGTTTTGTTGTAAACCTAAAACTACTCAAAAAAGTAAAGACCAAAAATGTGGGAAAAAGGGGAGGCAAAAAGTAACTGTATAATGGAGAAACCTGTGAGTTCCTGTTGTGGCCTAGTGGTAATGAACCCTTCTAGTACCCATGAGCACACAGGTTTGATCCCTGGGCTTGCTCAGTGGGTTAGGGATCCAGCGTTGCCGTGAGCTGTGGTGTGGCTGCAGACGCAGCTCAGATCTGGTGTTGCCGTGGCTGTGGCACAGGCTGGCAGATATAGCACGGATTTGACCTCTGGCATGGGAACTTCCATATGCCGCAGGTACAACCCTAATAAAACAAAAATAATGGAGAAATCAGGAAAATGTCATTAAAGTTTAAGGTTAACACCAGCAGATCAGAAATGCAAGTAGTCAGCAACTTGTGCCACCCAATATGATGCATTGGGAGGAACAGCCTTACTCCTATAATTCATCTACTAGACATTTATAACTTGAACTTAGTCATAGAATAGACTTTGCGTATTGAGTAATGAGTTAGGGAAATTTACAAGTGTGGAATCTGAAGACAACTTTAAGTACATAATTTAGCTGGCCAGTACGTTAATTTGTTTGACCTATATTTTTACCCTTTTTGCTACTCATTTTACTAGGTTTTATGCATGAATTTCCATTTAATGCTCATAAGAACCAAATCATATTAGTATCCTCATTAAAGGGAATCCTGTTACAGAATGCTGAGTTAACTTGTTTCATGAAAATTTAGTGAAATTTACCCTAAAAAACTTTAACCATAATACTTGATGATAATTACCATTATTGTGCAGAAAAATTACCATATGAAAAATTTCAATGACTTGACGTTACTTGTAATGACAATCTATTATATGACTTCTCATTGCTATATAGGTAACTGATGTCATAATTATTTTAATAATTGCTGTTTTGAATTAAAATAATTAATTCCTGACCAGTGGTTTTGAATAAATGGATCGTAAAAGCTACAGATATCTACTTCTAAAAATAATGAACATATATTTTATCTATGTATTTTAATGGAAGAATTACATGTTTATTTTAATTAGATGACTTCCACATTTTTAAAAAATGATTTGACAGCATGATATTTCTAGGTACAGCAATATATTTCTATAATACAATAGAAACACTTCTGGCCTTTGAGCAGAGTTATTCCTGATGGTCTTGCTTTTGTTTAGCACCTGTAACTTTTCTCTTGACTTTCCCCCTTTCTTGATTTTTTTAATGAGATTAAGATGCACATTTAGCTATTTTGTCTTACCACCTGCTCGATAGATTTCCGTCTTACATTGCTATTAGAATATTATATGGATTCTTCAGAACCTGTCATTACTGATATTGTCAATCTTTTCACAGAAGATATGTTAGCTGACAAAATGTTTAGACGCAGATGTTACTATGAGCCATTTTAAGGTTGAGAGGAGAGAGGAGATAAGGCCAATTCCTTTGTTTCCACTGCAAAATATAAAGGCAAAATTTCCTTTTAATATGAATTTATATCACTCAATCTAGATAAGCTAGAAACGTTTTCAGAGAGATATTATAACCTGTTAAGATTATAATTGTTGACCTTAAACAGTAAAAGGATCATTGAGAAAAAGCAGAGGCAAGGTGATTTAAGAAAAGGAATGTGTTTATATATAATCAAATTAATAGTATTTTAATATGCCAGATGTTGTGTGAAAGTTTATGGAGACTGAAGTTTACAGCCCGTGGGGAGCACATAGAATATGTCACAATGAGTGAAGTTCAAATCATTCCTTCTGGAAACTGAACTGTCCACCTCTCCCCACCCATCCTGTTCCTCTTCCCTCTCTTCCTTTCCTCCTCCTCACCCCCCAACACATACATTTATACTTGAATCAAGCCTCCTCCATCAATCTCAGTGTTATGGAAAAAACTTGACTGCAGAAAATAATATGATAAGATAAGCTAAAGCTTAACCATTATCCTTGTGAATCACCGCCAGGCTAACACATTTTTTTTCACGGTCTTTCCTAAACTTTAAAATGCAGAAACTGTATAAGGACCACTTAGAAGATAAACTTTTAAGAAAATTGTTAAGGTCTTTTTGTCGTATCTGTGATCTTTCCTTACTGTGTTTCTTTAATAACATCACTCAGTGCAAAACCTGGATCTTTTTTAGTGGTTTACATTTAAAAGGCAGGGATTCAAAGAGAATCCCTCTACTAATGACTTTTTTAAATGAAGGGCACCAGGTAAGTAGTTGATTTTCTATACATAATTTGGTGAAAGATTTATAGAAAACAACTTTCATTGAGACTAAAATATGAATATTATGCTTTATAGACAAATATTATTTTTAGGTGAGATAGTCACACGTGTATATTTTCCCTTTCTTGAGCTAAATTAATGTATCACAAATAACATTCCTTCTGACCCTAGATAATCTAAATTAAACATTTAGTATCACCAAAGAAAATATATTTACATAAATAAATTGTACTGACACTCATTTTTTGGAGACAGTCATGTTTCGTAATTGTTATCAACCAACTTTTTAATTCCAGTATTAAAAAGATAGAAGATTCCAACCTCTGGGACGTTCTTAACTCTGAGACCCTCATGTCACTTCAACCCAGAGTCGGCTGTTCTTTGATCCCAAATCTGATTGTTTTGCTTGTCTTTGTGGGAACTGGAAGTGTATATCTAGATCTCAAAGCTTGATCTGTGCAGAGTGCAGAATGAGAACCCTTGCTCTTCTGGTTGAAGCTAAGCTTTCTTACTAGGTTGCTTTCTATGACAGAGTTAATCTCTTACTGTATAATGTGCTCCAATGTGGTGAAAATGGAATTTTTAATCTTCCATAGACTGAAGTTTTTTTTTTGTTTTTTTATAAAATAAACACTTGGGAAACTATTTTTGATATTTAAGAACATAAAGTTTTCTGAAATCTCTTATATATAATGTAATCCTGGATATATTACTGACTAAATCTTCAAAAGAAAATAGCCTAAACATTCTGGAGAGAGGGAAGCAAATGTGGTATTCAGCCCTGAAATAATTTCGCTCTCTTTCTTACTTGTACTGTTCAATTTAGAAATCACAGAAAAAAATTTAATGACAAAATTTTAAAATTATCTATTTTCTGTATAATTGTATAATTCTTAAAATTACTAATTTTATTATTTGAGCTAGAAATGGAGCACTAGAAGATTTTACCCCAAAATGGTTTCTCATCTTCCTTCTTTTAGACACATACACACAAACACAGGTTTTTTGTCTTTTTTCTCTAGATTATGAAAAATTATGGATTTAAATATGCCAGATGATTATTCACTTCCGGTAACATAGGGTATTTCATATTCGTGGTCTCTTGGAGCTTTATTTAATCGAGTAGATACAACTGTCGTTTGAAGTCCCTCGTTTTAGTTACTTAGAGGAAATTTTTTTTTCCTAGAAAATTTAATTTTTTTTCTTAGAAGTTTTTAAAAATACAAACCTACTTACTTTTTTTCTTCTCTTTTATATATCCTCCTCTTTCTGTTTCCTCGACCCTGTGAACTGAGCATTTTCAAAAAAAGAACTGATGTTGATCTTTTTTAACAGATATGCCAAGGATGCAATAAAAGCAGTCTTCATTTAAAACAAAGTTGTGTAAATGGAATGCATTCTTTTAAAATTTCCTTTAAATGGAAACAACTTTGAAGTATTTTGCAGATTATTTGTCTTTTTCTGTTCTATTTTATGTTTATACTTACATGTTCCTTGCAAAACTTATATTAAAAAAGGCAAATTTAATCTGGTATCTATAACATAGGGATACTGTTTTCAGTATCGATGGTAAATAAGTTCATATCACTCTAATTAAAAGATTTGTATTACCTTAATTTGTTGTAAATGATAGTTACACAATTTTATTTCATATAAAACTATGCTGAATGCCTAATAAAAACATTCAGGGGTTTATGAAAGTGTATTTCACAGAACATCTAGTTCTGAGGATTATTCATACATGTAATGTATAAACAAAGGGTCTTCTGTCAAAATGTGACAGGATACATTATTTTAAGCAAAATATAACTTATAAACTCTTCAAAGCCTATTCTCCAACATTTGATTGTAAGTATTTGCGAGACAGACACACTCCAAACTTCCCAAACTTCCCCAAATTTTGCCTTTTTTTTTCAGCAACTTTGTTATATGAAGCTACACAAAGCTATGTTATTGAGGAAACTTCAGTAAAGGAGGATATCCTACAGCTGTATAGAGATATATAGCATACAGACATACAGAAATAGAGATACATAGATATATGTCTCCATATATTTCTATTTGGATATCTATAAGTGTGTAATTTGTATTTAGATCTTGATATACGTTTCAAAATTTTACAAAGTATATTTTTGTATGAATCACGGTAAATTTCATACAGCTGCAAATCATACTTGGTATGTGGCTTGCCTCCAGATAAGCTGGTATTCTAAAGAAAGTTTAGACACATGCCTAATCTTTGATTACTACAACAGAAAATAAAGTGTTAATCTTTTTGAATAGTCAATTAGACAAAAGCAATAAATAATGTGCTAATTATATGTGTCTAAAGTGTTAATGAGAAGATCACAGTGTGGCACAACTAGTTGTGATTTAACAGAAAAGGAAAAGAAAGCCAGCTCAGGAAGCAAATGACTTGGTAATTGGCATTAAAGTGTATCAAAAGTCCTCCTTTAAAGCGACTGTAATTTAGCTACTAAATAAAGACATATGGTCCATTTAAATTTTCAAAAATAATAACTTAGAATATAATGTTTCCACACATGACAAATCTTACAAATTAAAATTTGTAAAATTCTAAAAAAATTAGTATAGTTTAATAACAATAACAAAATACCAATAAGGGGAAAAAAGTAGAAAGACAGCACAGGGTGATATCAAGATTAAAGAGGTAATTACAATTTTAGGTTACAAATCTTTTGCACTCCCAATTTCTCTTAAGTCCTCCTGCCCTTTTCATAATTAATGCTACCTCAGTTCAGCAAATTCACTCATTCCAGCACACGTTAAACTTCTCAAGAGATTTCAATAACACCAAACAAATTTGACTTTGTACCATTTTTTGTGCTTGTTAAAAATTATTCATTTTATCCTAAAATCATTGGCAGGAAAGAATTCATTTATTTCTGTTTTGTATTTCTTGTTAATATTTTGCATCTATGATCTCAATCAAGCAAGTTAAGTCTTTTTACATTGTTGGAAATTTAGTGACAGATGAAATTGCCAGGAAGTCCCAGGTTGCTGCTTTAGAGCCCCAAGCCTCTTTTACTAATTCTTTCTCACTGCTTTCAGTCTTTTCCTTTCTTGTCTAGTTTTACCAGCGGGCAACAGTTTGTCATTCTTCTTGTCCCCACAAACAAAATTGCTTTGGCAATGTCTGATATTTTATTTTGTGTGATAGCTTCACTTTAAAACTATAATATATTGAATCTAAATAAATAAAACTTTTCTGTGAAATTTCAGGGATCTTGAAAAAAATGAAGAAGAGATGGGAAAGAGTAAGCAGGCATAGGATATTGATAATACCCAAGAAATCTTGTTAAATTAGGAATGATTTGCTCTACCTACAAAGACGTCTACTTGTGATTTTTATGGAAACTATATGAATTTGGTTGGTTTAGAGGTTACAAAAGCACTTCACTCCTTGTTAATCTAAGTTTAATATCCAAGCATTGATTACTTAGCAAACCTAGTAAAGTGTAGGAAAATAAGCACATGTATACCTGCTTGTACAGTTGGAAATAATACTTCAGTATACATCTATTAATAAAAAGTTGGTATCTTTGTGAAGAATGATAGTACTTAATCACGTGAAATAATCTCTCCTTTGAATTATTATATGTTACCTTGGGAAATACTTCACAAGAATATAAGATGTTTGCCTTTACACTGTTTATTAACTATTAGATAATACAGATGAGTTTCTGAAACTCAGAGTTTAAACTTGAATGCATTTTGTTTTCTGATAGGGTTTGTAGGTAGCTTTAGGCAAAGGGTTCTTCTTCATTAACTAGAAATAAATGGACATAGAGTTATGCCATCTTTTTTGTTTTTTAGGGCCGTGCCCGGGGCATATGGAGGTTCCCAGGCTAGGGGTCAAAACGGAGCTGCAGCTGCCGGCCTACCCCACAGCCATGCAATGCGAGACCCCAGCCACTTCTGCAAACTACACCACAGCTCATGGCAGCACCGGATCCTTAACCCACTGAGCGAGGCCAGGAATCAGACCTGCATCCTCATGAATCCTAGTTGGGTTCGTTAACAGCTTAGCCACAAAGGGATAGAGAGCCATGGCATTCCTAAAAGTATATGATCCATATAATATAGATTTGAATCCTCTGAAATAAAGATAATGACAATATTAAAAAGATATACCTGAAAATCAGCACATATAATTGAAAATATTAACCAACCTTATTCAGTGATGGGTAAATCAGACAGAAAAACATATTAATGTTATGTATTATTTGAATGCATGATTAATAACTTTACTTATTTAATTATTAATGAATTTACATTTTGAAGACTATATCCAAAACCTGAGGAGAACTCTTTTCACTTATTAAAATTGATCATATGTTGGGTATGCAAAACAAATTGCTGTCATACAGCATATACTCTGACCACTGCGGATTTAATTTATTTTATGTCAAATAAGAAAATGTAATGCACATTAGAAATTTAGATTTTAAAAGTTTAGTGAAAATAATTACTGGCTTGAATTAAAGGTAAGTCGACCAAAGGAGCATAATAGACATACATACTGTCACTTTATTTCTAGTACTGTGGCCACTGCAGTTTAGTTGGATAATGATCACTATTCCCAATCAAGAATGATTAGAACAATTGGATATCCTCACTGAAAAAAAAAAAAAAAAAAAAAAACTTTGATTCCCTTACAGGTCATTAACAAAAAATATTCAGTGTGCATCACTGGGTTAAATATGTGATCTTTTGGCTCTCCTGATTTTAGGTTACACAAAAAAAATTTTAGATATATTTACTTACAATTTTATATTTAAGTTCTTAAAGTTAGTGTTAACACACTCATTAACATCGTCCATTTCATACAAACTTGGTGTTTTATTTCATATCCCCTCATTCCACGCATCCAGTCTATCAGAATAGCCACTAAGTTGACATTTTTCTGTCACAACAGCACAGAGAAAGAGATCTTAGTCAGCTTTTCTATTGGCAATTAAATTCTCCTATCTGGCAGTGACTTGCACCACTGCTTTTTACAATTAATTAGCTTACACTAGTCAGATGAGCCAAGCAAACATAAAGTAATAAATGGTGAAATAACATTGAATGGGAAACTGAGATGAAAATATTTGGCAACACAGCACAGTAACTATTATAGTTCATAATAGATAATGGAGAAAGAGTTAAGTTTATCACAGCCATAGCCATAATCAGAATACAGTGATATCTAGAAAGGTGTTGCCAAGTTTATAAAAAATTCTTCCTCAGATAAAATGTCAAGGATAAAATAGTTGGTTAGATGGAGCTGAGACACAGTTCTGTTTTTTATGGACTTTCGGTGTGGCATGTTGAAGTTCTCAGGCTAGGGGTTGAATCAGAGCTACAATGCTGGCCTAGGCTACAGCCACAGCAATGTCAGATCTGAGCAGCATCTGTGACCTCCACCACAGTTCACAGCAACACCAGATTCCTAACCCACTGAGCAGGACCAGAGATAGAACCCACATCCTAATAGGTACTAGTTGGGTTCATTGTCGCTGAGCTACAGTGGGAACTCCAAGATAGAGCATTTATGTTCATATTTCCTACTAGTGAATACATTTTTTCCCTTTTGATCACCTTCTAATTTAAGGAGCAGAAAACTCTGAGATTGGAGACAGGATGTAATCTATCCCATAATGTAGTTGATTTAGATATATTTTTGATCTTTAAAAATCTTTTTCTTGTTCCTCTGTCACAGTATTGTGTAGTCAGGATATGATTGACAGAAGTTTACTTTTATTGTATGAAGTTTTGAACTTCTAGACTATTACTGCTATCATTAATATCAAGTTCAAAAAAACCTGTGATTCCCTGGTTTATACAAAGGTGCCAGTCCATTGTTTCCTACCTCTTTTAGGAGAATTAGTTCAACTCTTTTTATGAAAGTTCTGTAACTCTTTTGAACTTTGTTTTTTAATGATCTGTTATTTACCATAGCGTAAAGATTATAAAAATGTCTAATTTTTTGGAAATTGTTACTATTTTATATTTTAACTTGTCTAATGCTATGAGAAGTTTACATATGTAACTACAGGATGAAAAAAAGAAATACTTGAGGCTATTTTGAGAACTGCCCTAATTATAACGCTGAGGCCAAATCAATGCTTATTTGAATGGAATTAAATTAACCCAGTTGGTACCTATTGAGACTACAGAACTTTACCTTCCCACAATAAACAAAGTATGATGACATCAGGAAACATTGCCACTGACACTAAAAATAAGAGATTAAACATGCACTGAAAAAACTAGAATTTAATATAACTTCGTAATTTCAATGTAGTATGAATCCATTTGACATTATAGAGCTTATTTTACAGACATCTAGTTTCAAACAATGATTAATACATTCGATCTGCAATAAATCACTTTAAAAAAACGGAAACAGGTACACTATTTAGTTTAAAATAGCTAAACTATTTTAAGTCAGTTTCTCAGAAGATATCCACTCTCAAAGTGATTCTGCCTTATATGTATATATACATGTTTTTGAATGTACTAATAATTCACCTCCAGTGACCTTCAGAAATTATCTAAAATTTGTCATGTTTCTGTTTGTGTGTTGAGTGCCATAGCTATAGCTTCATTAGTTCTGAAGGAAATTAAATACAACTTATTGAGCTAAAGCATCCCCTTTACATTGAGACAGATTTTTTTGTCTCGAAGTCGAACATGTCTTTGTGTCTAGATATTTGGCCCCAAAAGAAATTTACATGTGTGTGCCTGATGTTACCTGATGTTTCCTGTGGCATCACTACTTTTCTTGTTACTAAGCTACATTAACATTCATTCATTCAAAAATATTTATTGATAGTGCCTGTTCTGATCCTGATACTGTATTAGGTTCATGAGTTACATGAGAGCAGAAAACTTCCAAGCCTTTGTCTGCCTCGTGGTGTTTATATTCTAGAAGATAGAAAAGGTCAGAAAGACTACCTATAATATACAAATGATTTATATAGTATGGTAGGTGGGACTACTTATATTTAAAAAGTGGAGAATAGAAAGATTCTGCAGGGCTACTTGACATTTAAAATAGGATTGCCAGGGTCAGCCTTATCTTCTAAAGGTGGCATTTGAACAAAGACAGGTTGGAAAGGTATGTGGGAAAAACAATTACAGGTTGAGGGTAGAGTTAGCAAAGGATACCAAGGGAAGAAATGGTTTGTATATCAGCAGGAAAATAGTGTGGCTGGAAGATGATGTAAAATAGGAAGTAGTAGTTGATGGAGCTAAGCATGAACAGGGGCAAAATTGTCGAAACTCTTGTGGCCATGGTAAGAACTTACCCTTCTACTCTGAGTAGAATGGGAAGCCATTACAAGGTTTGTACAGAGAAGAGACAAAAACTGTCATTCACTCTCACTTTTGTGTAGAGTACACATGACAGGGAAGTTTGTGGGCAGGGGTAGAATACAAACAGGGAAGAGTGAAAAGGTAATTGTGTTTTTTTCAAATACTAAATCCACGAACAATGAGAATGAGTTGTAATTAGTTTTGCCACCCTAAAGTATCCTCTTTATTTCTCTTAGTCAAACATTATCTTCTTGTCAATCCCAAGGCAACCACCATCCTATATCATTTTTTCTATTTCAAGTGGCCCATGAGTAGGTTCATAAAGTATGAAGCATTTCCTATCTGTCTTCTATCGTGTGTCAAATACATTTGTTTCATCCATGTCATTTTTTAATTAACCATTCTTTTTTTTTTTTCTATTTCTGCAATGTTTTTCATCATGTGTATGAAATACATGTTTGTTTTTCCATTTAGCTGTTGAATGTTATGTTGGCCGTTTCCAGTTTTTAGGAATCATGAAAAAAATTGCTATAAATATTCATTTCATATACAGGTTTTGTGTGCACAAGTGTTTTTTTTTTTTAATTAGTTGGGTACGTCGGAGCTCAAATGACAGATTATACAATAAGTCTGTGTTTAGTATTGTTAGAAACTGCGAGACTTTTCTAAAGTGGCTGTACCATTTTGGATTCTCCTAGCAAGGAAGAAAAGTTTCAGTTTTTTGTGCATATTTGTCAGCATTTGAAATTCACTGCTCTTTGGATTTTAGCCACTCAAAAAATACTAAGTGGTATTTAATTTGCATTTAATTTGAATGTGAATTGACTTTGAGCTTCCATTCATATGCTTATATGCCATCTCTATATCTTGTTTATGCGAGTTGAGCTTTTTAGGTTATTTTAAAATTTATTTGCTCTCTTTTGTTAAATTATGTGTTACTTGTTCTACATATGAGTCCTTTATTTGTCTTAGAATTTGCAGTTATTTTCTTCTAATTAATGATTTACCTTTTCATTCTTGTAACAGTAACCGTGTGTCTCACAAAGGAAAAGCTGTATTTTTCAATTTATCATTTTTTTTTCAGATTGTGAATTTGGTATTATATATAAAAACTCACAACAGACTCCAAATTTCACATTTTCTCGTAAGATTTTTAGAAATTTTATAATTTTAAATTTACCTTTAGGGCTATGATCCAGTTTGAGTTAATTTTGTATAAGATGTACCTATTAATACATTTTTTTATTTTGATGTATAGACATCACATTTTTCTAGTATCATTTATTAATACACTGTCTTTCTAAAGTGAATTTTTCTTGTACTTTTGTGAAAAATCAGTTCATTTTATTGTCTTTTTTGCTATTGTTTCTACTGATTTATGTCTATTCTTTTGATAATAGGATATTATCACTCTGTTGATGACTGTAACTTTATTGAAATCAGGTTATATGAGTCCTCTCTGGTTTTATTTTTCAGATAATTTTTCAAAAGCTTATTTTTCTTTTGCTTTAGCTGTTCTAACACTTTTGCCCTTCCATATAAATTTTATAAACAGTTTTCCAGTGTTCGAAAAAGCTTCCTGGGGATTTGGTTGAGATTACATAGAATCTGTAGATAAAATAGGGAAGGATTGGAATGTTAATACTAAGTCTTTTCCTCCATGAAAACAGAGTATCTCTCCAATGATTTAGATCTTAAATCACTTCATGAGTATGATTCTGTATGCAGAATCTATACATGTTTTGCTAATTTATGTTTGAATACTTTCTTTGGTGCTATTATAAATGGTAATTGTTTTCATTTCACATTTCAGTTATTCATTGTGGATATATAGGAAAGCAACCAACTTTTATATATTGGTCATGTATCATAAAAGCTTATTAAACTAGCTTAATAGTGCCAGCAGTTCTTTTGTGGAAATGAAGGAATTTCCTATGTAGACAGTTGTGTTATTTATGGAGAGTTAATGCTTTATTTCTTACTTTCAAATCAGAATGAGTATTACTTTTCTTTCTTTACAGCCATAGCTAGCATTTCTCAAAAATTATTGAAAACAGTAATGACTGAGGAGGATATCTTAGTTTTCTTCTCTGTCTTAACAAGGAAGCATAATTCTCTCACCACTAACCATGTTCTATATTTTCTACTTTCACATATATCTTTTTTCTGTTATGTTAGTCTATTAGTTTGTTAGTGCTACTATGACAAAATTGTCTACACTGGGTAGTTAAAACAATCTAAATTAATCATTTAACAGCTCTAGAGACTAGAAACCTGTAATTAAGATATTCGCAGAATTAGTTCCTTTTGGATGTGATGAGGGAAGGATTTGTTCTAGGCCTTTCTCTTTGGCTTTTTGATGTCATTTTCATGTTCACTTCGTGCTCCTCCTATATGTAGGAGATTAGTCCTACTAGAGAAGGGACTCACCCTGTAAGTATGATCCTTGTGTTTATCTGACTGCAATGATTCTTTTTTTACGTTTTTTTTTCAAAAATGTTAGTTGAGATAAATACTTTACATTAAAAATGCACACATTTTAAGCATACAATAAATTAGTTGGCAAATAAAGACAATCTTACAGATACTGCAAAATGTCACCTTATGACTATTTGCAGTTAATCGTGAATAAAATCTAGCCTCAAGCAAACAATGAACTGTTTTCTGTTAGTAAAGTGTAGAGTTGCCTATTCTAGAATTACATATCCTCTCCCTTGGACTTTTTCCATTTTTTTTAATCTGACACATCAGTGATATATAGTTGTTTAATTGTTTATAATTGTTTTACTAAGCCACTCCCCTGAAAATACTAATTCTTTTTTTTTTAAACTTTCATAATGGATTTTATTTCAATTATAGGTCTACATAAATCATCACAAGTCAATTTTATAGATTTTGTATCCCAAACCCACAGTGCATCCCCCCACCCCCCAGGTTGTCTTATTTGAAAAACCAAGGTTTTCCAAAATCTGTGAGTCATTCTCTGTTCTGCAAATAAGTTCATGGTGTCTTTATAGTTTCCACATGTAAGCGGTAGCATTGGGTGTTGCTGTCTAATTGTCTGACTGGTTTCACTTTGCATGATAATTTCTGGGTCCATCCACGTTGCTATAAATGTTGGTCATTCGTTCCTTTTAATGGCTGAGTAATATTCCATTGTGTGTATGTACCATATCTTCCCTATCCACTCCTCTGTCGATGGGCATTTAGGTTGTTTCCATGACCTGGCTATGACATATAGTGCTGCAATGAACAGTGGAGTACATGTGTCTTTTCGAGTCATGGATTTCTCTGGATAGATGCCCAGGAGTGGGATTGCTGGATCAAATGGGAATTCTATTTTGAGTTTTATGAGGAATCTCCATACTGTTTTCCACCTTGGTTGCACCAATTTGAATTCCTACCAACAGTGTAATAGGGATCCTTTTTCTCCACACCCACTCCAGCACTTATTGAATGCAGATTTTTTGATGATGGCCATTCTGGCCAGTGTATTGCTACTC
>PVHT021183696.1:32754222-32901150 GCA_004024745.2 Catagonus wagneri | reverse complement strand
TGTGGCCTTTTCTTTTCTGCCTAGAGAAGTTCCTTTAAGATTTGTTGTAAAGCTGGTTTAGTGTTGCAGAAATCTCTTAGCTTTTGCTTATCTGTGAAGGTTTTGATCTGTCCTTCAAATCTGAATGAGAGCCTTGCAGGGTAAAGCAATCTTGGTTGGAAGTTTTTCCCTTTCATCACATTAAGTATATCATGCCACTTCCTTCTGGCCTGCAGAGTTTCAGATGAAAAATCTGCTGATAACCTTATTGGGGTTCCCTTATGTCATTTGTTTCTTTTCCCTAGCTGCTTTCAAAATTTTCTCTTTGTCTTTAATTTTGGTCTTTTTGATTTATATGTTTCTGGGGGTGTTCCTGCTTGGGTTTATTTTATATGGTACTCGTTGGGCTTCCTGAATTTGACTGAGTGGTTCCTTTCCCATATTAGGGAAGTTTTTGGCTATTATCTCTTCAAATATTTTTTTTGTCCCCTTCTCTCCCTCTTCTCCCTCTGGCACCCCTGTAATATGGATGTTGGTGTGTTTAACATTATCCCAAAGTTCTCTGAGACTCTGCTCATTTCCTTTCAATCTTTTATCGCTTTTCTCTTCTACATTAGTGATTTCCACTAATCTGTCCTCCACCTCACTGATTCATTCTTCTGCCTCCTGTATTCTACTGTTGACTGCTTCTAATGAATTTTTTATTTCAATTATTGTATTTTGCATCTCTTCTTGTTTAATTTTTACAGCTTGTATTTCTCTGCTCAGTGTTTCCTGTAAATTATCAATCTTTGCCTCCAGTTAATTTCCAATGCCTTGCATCATCTTCAGCATTAACAGTCTAAAGTCTCTTTTTGAGAGGCTGGTAATCTCCTCATCACTAAGCTGTTTTTCTGGGCTTTTCTCTTTCTCCCTTATCTGAGTTAAAGTTTTCTGTCTTTTCATTTTTATAGGTTTTTGGTGTGGTGACCTTTTTGCCAGCAATAGAGTTGTATCCTGTCTTAGTTCTGGCGTTTGCCTCCCCTGTGGCTAAAGTTGATATGTAGGGGGCTTGCTGTAGGTTTCCCAATGGGAGGGACTGATGCCTGCCCACTGGTAGGTGTGGTTGATTCTTATCCGTCTGATGGGTGGGGCTTTGTCTTTGGATGAGATTAGAGGCTGGCTGTGTGCCTGAGGGGTCTTTAGGCAGCCTGTTTACTGATGGGTGGGGCTGTGATCCCACCTGGATTAAGGTTTGGCCTGGGGCTTCTCAGCACTGATGGGGGGGGAACAGATTTCGCAGAAATGGCCACCTCCAGAGAAATGCAGGCTGCTGAGTGTTCCCGAGAGCTTCACCACCAATGCCCTTCCTCCACAACAAGGCACAGTCACCCCTGTTTTCCCAGGAGATCCTCCAAGAATTGCAGTCAGGTTCCACCCAGATTCCTATGGAGACTGCTTTGCCCTGGGACTCAGTGCACTTGAAAGTCTGTGTGTGCCCTTTAAGAATGGGGTCTCTGTTTTCCCCAGTCCTGTGGAGCTCCTGCACACAAGCCCCGCTGGCCTTCAATGCCAGATGCTCCGGGGGCTCTTTCTCCCTGTGCCCGATCCCCAGGCATGGGTATTTGACGTGAGGCTCAGAACTCTCAGTCCTGTAGCTGAGTCTCTGTGATGCAGTTACTTTCCAGTCTGTGGGGCTTCCCCCCCAGGAGGTATGGGCTTGCTTCTATCCCGTAATCGCCCCTCCTACTTCTTGATGTGGTCTCTGCTTTGTCTTCTGGAGCAGAGTATCTTTTTTGGAAGTTTAGAGTCCATTTTTTTGAAGGCTGCCTGGCATTTGGTTGTAGTTTTATTGTTTTTTGGGAGAGAAGTTGAGCTCCAGTCCTTCTATTCTGCCATCTTATTCCAATATCAGTCCATGTTGAATCTAAAGATGAAAATTCTGATTCTTTAGTTCTGGGCTGGAACCCAGGTATCTGTAGTTATCTGTATTTTTACAGGTATGCAAGTAAGTATCATGTTTACTTATTTTAGGTTTTGATTTTTTCTATTATGGTTGATTTACGTTCTCTCAATTTCTGCTGTACTAACTTGCGTTTTCATTTACCACATTATTTTTTGATATAACAATTGTTGTAGATATTAGTAGTTTAATCTTGTTTTTATACTGTAGCATTCCATTATATGGATAGATCACAAAGTATACATTTAATTTCATAAGAAATTTCCAGACAGTTTGCCAAAATTGTTGTCCCATTTTAAGCTCCTGTCAGCGATGTATGGAAGTCAGTTACAACACATACTGGCCATCATAAAATTCCTAGTGTAGGAATTTTAAATATTAGCCACTGATAGAGACATACATTTATATATTTTTGTTATTTTCTACATTTTCCAGATAATCAATGATACATACTTTTTTATTGCTTATTTACCATTTGTATAGTATCCTCTTAGCAAAATATCTGTTCAAATCTTTGACCTACTTTTACATTCTGCCTTCTTGTAATTGATGTAAAAAGGAGACCAAAAAATTGCAAGATTAATATATCAGTGAAGATTTGCCTAGAATGTCAAAATTCCAAGTATGTAGATAAATGTATCTTGCATTTACAGAAAAAGTTACTCAAAGGAAAAAAGAATGCCTACGTATATATATACCTCACACGTATATATATACATATTCACAGAAATACATTCACACAGATATATATATGTATGTATATATATATATCTATATATGGCTAAATATAATAAATTTTTATTTAAATTTTTGAGGCACACCTCTTATTACATTAAATGTAAATACTTCTAATTTTACCTATTTTAATGTCCCATTTCAGAGTTTATTATTCATTCACAGTACTACAAATATCTTCCTGCCTTGCAAAGGCAAATATTTTGAGGATATTGAAGTTGCAATATTTGTGATAACCTCATATAAGCAATTATAGGTATCATAAAATACAGAATTTAAATGAAACATAACTAATTATGAGCATAGTTATAGTTGTCATAGAAATCAGTTAAGCCAGTACTGGTATTCTAATAAATAAACTGATAAATGGTACATCTGCTCCTTCTGTTTAACCTAGAGTCATAGTAATTGGCAAGTATTATATAAATAAGTGATTTTGAATGTATTTAACAAATATCAAGAAAATTTGTACATGTGGTTTAAAAACATGTTTTTGAAATAAAAAGTATTCCATTTGCATGTCAAAGTCTAGATACCTGCACAGGATAAACTGGTCTTATAGCAAAAATTAATTTAAATTACCCCGTGTGACAATTGTTATATGGAATGTAATTTGGTTATTCACATCTTCTCCTGTGCCCCACTTTTTGAACATAATTTTCTTATCATATTTTATGTTTATTCAAAACATTCATAATTTAATGTAAAATAACATACACTAATGTGAAATTAAACATCAAAGTAGTTAGGTCAGTGAATTTGAAAAATAACCTAGTTCCAGTAGACACGCTTTTGCAGCAAAAATATTTTAAAGTAATTTTTTTTTTTTAATGGCTGCATGTATGGCGTTTGCAGGTTCCTAGGCTAGGGGTTGAATCGGAGCTGTAGCTGCCAGCCTGCACCACACCCACAGGAACACAGCTGCATCTGTGACCTACAGCACAGCTTGTGGAAATGTTGGATCCTTAACCCACTGAGCAAGGCCAGGGATTGAACCTTCATGGATACTAGTCAGGTTCGTAACCCACTGAGGCACAGTGAGAACTCCTAAAATGAATGTTTTTATAGAAAGTGTTTTTTAATAAACAAGAGTTCCTGTAAATCTGATATAATAGTCATTAAACAGAGATTTCAAAACTTTGTATTATATAGCAAAGGATGAAAAATTGATCCTTGTATGTTCAACTCCCTTGTAAAATAAGGACGTAGACCAAGTACATCATTATTTTTAAACAGAACATGTTTTCTTTTTTTCCTGGTAGATGTGGTTTTTTGTTCATTGTTGTTTTTTGACATTTCCCTGTCTCACTTCATTGTGTCACCAACCTTCCAATTATTTATAGATCCAACATTGAAGTGATTATTTCTGGAACACTCCTCTGAATATCAATTCTCATATAATCAACTGTAAAATATCTAGATTTATATCCTGAAAACATACCATTTTGCCCTATTTCTCTCTCTCGTCTAAAATATTCTCACTCTGGAGAATCTTTAGGTAGAAATATTACCAAGCAATTGAAAATGAGTCTAACACAGAGAATAGGAAACAAACTTGGTTTCCTGAGGAAAGATGACAGAAATTATAAAGAAAGTGGTGAGGACACTTCACTCTTCTTGCAGGCCTGCCTACTCTGCATATAGAGATGGAATTCTTATTTCTAAAATTATAATGAATATCAGAAAACAATAGACTTCTGTGACTCTAATCAACAATCAGGATACTATGTGAAATAGAACAACAAAATTACAGTTATAACATAACCTGTTTATAAGCAGAACATTAAATACATATAGTATTTTAATAAATACCTTGTGTTAGTAAATTTAAAAATTTAATGTGTTTCAGTGTGCCTCTAGGTAGAATCATGTGTTTTACAAATAGGTAAATGTTGCATTATTTTTTCATCCCTAACATACAGATTTTATAGTTACAATGTTAAAATAAACAATTCATGGGTTCCTATTAATAAATGAACACAGATTAAAATTAATTTACATTGATGAAGTTTCTTTGGAACACTATGCAAATTCTACATATAAAGAACTGTTGACTCATTTAAAGATAGAAGAAAACACGTGAATAACATTTTTATCTAGATCTCTACTTACTGTGCTATATTTGAACTACACATAATAATTACAATCTTTGTGTGGCATTATAGTAAAATGAGTTATGCAGGGATCGGTACCTATAAATCTAATTCTTTGCAAAATTCGTCACAGTGAATTGGAGAAAAAACATCACAACAATTGTAACGATACACTCTTTAAAATAGTGTGAACTGTAAGCTTATTAGATGATAGGGTATTTATTTAGTTATATACTCTATTTGAATTCCAGCATGTCTTTGTTAATAGCCAGTCGATATCATGGAATTAATCGATCCATTCATCCATGCATGCATATGTGTATTATACCAAAAGTAGCAATTTGGGAAGAAACAAGGAGGAAGAAAATTCTTTTAACCTCATGTGTTTTCCCTCTCGAAATTATAAAATCAGTACACACATCATGCAATGGCACACCCTGTGCCCAAAACTATGACCTTTTTAGTACTTTGGGGACCTTTAGATATGAAATGTAACAGTGGGCGTTCTGACATTTCGACAAAATGTTGCTGTACTACCAAGTCGTTTAATATGTCAGTGAGCCTTTTTCAATATCCTGTTCTCATTTTCCCTTTATCAAGGTCTATCATATTTGTCCATGAAAAAAGGAAGTCACTTTAGTATATAGCTCAAGAACTAATTCACAGTCTAACCTCACTTTTCACTGATCACTCCATTCCAAATATGACATAAGCTTACTATAATACATTTATTATGTACAAATAGAGATGGATGCAGAGTAATCTGGCACACATTCATTTTTGTATTAAACCTACAATTTCATTTTGAATACAAAAATGATTAGAAAAGTGACTCTTAAGAGGAAAAATTGGAAGCTGTTTATTCTAGATTCCTCATGGTGATTTCTCTATTGTTACAGAATATTAGTCCTCATGTTTGGTGACATATGAAAATTAGTCATGAACTTTTTAAAATGCTGATACTCAGATCACACTTTAGTCATAAGTAAATTGTAAAGTTATCTATCTAGTATCCTAGATATTATCATGCTACTGTATATCGCTCTTGCCAAAGATTCATGGGTTGATGACTCAAGTGGTGGGACAAATATGTGTTCATATTTTAGAATTTAGGTTAAATTATTTAAGTTATGACACGTATGTGTGTGGCTCTTACACATGTCTAATATGTCATTATCTCAAATATTTTTAATGGAAGTCATCATACTTTGGAGATGGATATATTTTAGCAAGTATTATTAATTTTTTTATTTCTTAGTATCTATGAAAATATCTATTATTCTACACAAGGATAAATTTATTTCAGTATTTATAAAGCTAATTTAGTGTTCATCAAACCTGAGACATACTGTTTGCTGTGATATAAAAATAAGATGAATATGATGAATTTATGACTATTGAGGCACATTGTTATAGTATATGAATTCTACTTATTATCCTAGCTTGTTTATGCAAATTCATGAGAACGTTGAACTCAGAAAAAGGGAGAGGCTTGAATCAAGCCCATTTGAAATGTCACTGCTAATCTCTCTCTCTGCCAGTCCTCATCAAGTTTGACCTTCCTGATTGCCTGTTACAGCTTGACATAAATTCAGTGAAGCCACCTCAGTGCTATAATTGACCTTTAACCACAGTTTAGTCATGATCCTTTTTAGTGATCTAATAATTCCATAGCATGAAATTCATTTATTTGTCTCAATAATTACTGTGGACACCTTGTATTGTTTATATCTTTAAAACATAACAAACAAAAACAGGCTTGTATATTTCATTCAACAGTATTATTTAACTACAACGGTATAATGCATTTTTTTTTGAATAAATAACATTTGTTTTTCATTTGTGCAAGTGGGGGAAATGAGAAGGCATTTGACTGTCTCTGACAATATCTGTTGTGTGTATGATAAAAACTCTTAACATGAGCTCTACCTCGACTGTAATTTAACTGCACGATTCAGTATTAACTATAGACACACTGTTGTACAGTGGTTGTCTAGAACATAATCATGTCGCAAAACTGAATCTTTACCCCTTGAATAGCTAGCTCCTGGCAACTGCCATTCTACACCATTTCTATGAATTCAGCTCTTTTAGATTCCACATATAGTTGAGATCGTACAGTATTTTTCTTTCTCTGTCTTATTTAACTTGCTATTTGCATTTAAGGTTCATACATGTTGAGACAGTGGCAGGATTTTCCTTTTTTTTTTTTTTTTGTCTCTTTTGCCTTTTATCTAGAGCCGCACCCTCGGCATATGGAGGTTCCCAGGCTAGGGGTCTAACAGGAGTTGTAGCTGCCGGCCTTCGCCACAGCCACAGCAACACGGGATCCGAGCTGCGTCTGCAACCTACACCACAGCTCGTGGCAACGCCGGATCCTTAACCCACTGAGCAAGGCTAAGGATCGAACCCGCAACCTCACGGTTCTTAGTCGGATTCGTTAACCACTGAGCCACAAAGGGAACTCCTCTTTTGTTTTTTTAAAGCTGAATAATATCCCCTTGTATATCTATCTCACATTTTCTTTTTCCCTTCATCCATTGATACTGAGATGGTTTCTCTGTCTTGGATATTATGAATAACATTGCAGTGAACATGGGAATGTAGATATATTTTGATAATTTCTTTCATATTTTGTGGTTTTTCACACCTTTGGTTGAGTATATTCCTAAGTATGTGTATTTTTTATGCTATTGTTGATGGGATGAATGGGATTTCTTTCTTAATTTACCTTTCAGGTAATTTATCATGATGTATGGAAATTCCTCTACTTTTTATATGTAGATTTTATATTTTGCCATTTTAATGAGTTTGTTGATTTGTTTTTAAAAGGTGGTCTGTAGCTTCTTTGGATTTTCTATGTTTAAGACAGTGTCTTCTGCAAGCATATGATTTGCCTTGTTCCTTTACAATTTGCATGCGTTTTATTTTTCTTTACCTAATAGCTGTTGCTGGAACTTCTACTATAATGAATAGAAGTGGTGAGAATGAGCATTCTTGGCTTATTCCTAATCTTAGAGGAAAAGAATTAAGGTTTCTGTCATTGAGTATGATGTTAGCTGTAGGCTTTTGATCATTATTTTATTGAGGTACAATCCTTCTATACCCAATGTTTGAGGTTTATTTTATTTTCATGAACAGGTTTCAATTTTGTTAAATGATTTTTCTTTGTCCCTTGAGGTAGTCACATGACTCGTATCCTTATTCTGTTAACGTGGTATATCTTACAGCACCTATAACCATTCATTTGCAAATTCTGAACCACTTTGTTATCCTAGGGCTAAATCCCACTTCACCCTGGTGTATGATCCTTTTAACATGCTGTTGAATTCATTTTGCTAGTATTGTGTTGAGGATTTTTGCACCTCTGTTTATCATGTTATTATCCTGTGCTTTTCTTGTAGCGTTCTCATCTGGCGTAAGTAACTGGGAAAAGTTGACCTTGTAAAAAGATTTTGTAACTACTATCTTCTTTTTTTTTTGAAAGAATTGGGAAATATTGGCTTTAACTCTTCTTTACATATTTGGTAAAATTTAGCTATGAAGCCATCTGATTCTCCTGGGCTTTTCTTTGTTGGGGGACTTTTTGATGAATGATTCAATCTTTCTACTAGTTACAGGTCTAAACAAGTTTTCTAGTCTTTATGATTTAGTATTTGTAGGGTATATGTTTCTAGGAATTGATCCATTTTAGGAGGGTGCAGGATTACTGTATTCTCTTTTGATGTTTGGTTTTTCTGTCTTGTCAGTTGTAATATCTCATCTTTCATCATTGATTTTATTTTAATATTTCTTTTTTCTTAATGAGTCTAGTTAAGGGTTTGTCTGCATTTTTGTGTTTTTTGTTTGTTTGTTTTTTTCAAAAAACAGCAGTTTTGGAGATCCCATTTTGGCACAGCGGAAACGAATCTGACTAGGAATCATGAAGTTGTGGGTTCGATCCCTGGGCTGGCTCAGTGGATTGAGGATTTGGCGTTGCTGTGAGTGTGGCGTAGGTCACAGATGCAGCCTGGATCCTGCAGCGATGTGGTTTGGCATAGGCTGGCAGCTATAGCTCTGATTCAACCCCTAAAACACACACACACACACACACACACACAGTTTCATTGATTTTTTTCCGTTATTGTTCTATTCTTTATTTTGTTTATTTGTGCTTTAATCTTTACTGTACCCTTCATTCTGCTAATTTTGGTCTTAATTTCTTTTTTCTACTTCCTGAAGTGTAAATTTAAATTGCTTGAGATATAGTTTAAAAAAATTAATGAGACATTAAACACAATAAACTTCTCTCTTAGTGCAATCTTCACTTCATGCCACCAGTGGTTGGTATTTCTTGTTTTTGTTTTCATTTATCTCAAGATATTTTCTAATTTACATTTTGAACCCACTGATTGTTCGAGAGTGTTATTTAATTTCTATGTGTGTGAATTTTGTAGTTTTCTGCAATTGATTTCTAGTTTCATTCCATTGTGCTAAGCAAAGATAACGATATGATTTCAGGCTTCTTAATTGTTTAAATAATAATTTTGTGACCTGATTTATCTAGAGAGTGTTATGTGTTTATTTGAGAAGAATGTGTATCCTATTTTAGTAGAATATTCTGTATGTATCTGTTAGGTTTTTTTGTTTATTTGATCTATATCATTCAAACCACTGTGTCCTTATTGATTTTTCTGTTTGAAAGATCTATCTATTATTGAAAGTCAAGTATCAAAGTCTCCTACTATTGTACTGATGTCTGTTTCTCCCTTCAGTTCTGTCAGTTTTCTTTATATTTTTAAGTGCTGTGATGTCAGGTGCATATATATGCATATATATTTATAATTATATCCTCATTATGAATTGACTCTTCTATCATTATACAATGACCTTTTTTGTATCTTGTGACAGTTTCTGACTTAGTCTATTTTGTCTTTTATAAGTATAGCCACCCCTCCTCTCTTTTGATTAGCATTTGGGTGAAACGTCTTTTTTTTCCTATCTCTTTACTTTCAACCTACATGTGTCCTTAAATCTAAAGTGAGTCTCTTGTAGACAGCATGGTTGTTAGTTTTTAATGCATTAAATCACTTTGGCTTTTAATTGAGGAGATTAATCCATTTATGTTTAAAGTATTTATTGTTAGGGAAGGACTTACTTTTGCAATTTTGTTCATTGTTTTCTGTCTTTAATTCCTTTGTACCTCATTCCTTCTTTTGCTATCTTCATTTGATTTTGATTTTTGTAATGACATGCTTGACTCCTTTGTCATTTTTTTTTGTATGTGTTATTTTGTTTGAGTATTTTCTCTGTGGTTTCTGTGAGGTTTACATAAAATATTTTATATCAGTGTATTTTATCAGCATATTTTAAACTGTTAATATCTGAAATCACATACAGAAAATCATCCCCCAAAAAATCAGAATACTGTACATATGGTCCAATTCTCTCTTTCCCTCCCCAGGGAGAAATTTGTCAAGGTGCCAGAGGAAAGAATTACAGCAAGTTAGCATCTCAGATTTTCCTGTTGACTTCCATATGGCCAATTTCATGCTTGTCCAGGATGCAGGAACCTCTCAGGCAGTTTCTAATTTTCTCATAAAGTGATTTGGTCTTTGTATTACTGTTGAATTGACATATCCATGGAAGGAAGGGTGATGCAGAGCTTTCTATTCTATCATATTGCTATTGTGCTCCATCATAATAAAATTAATAATTCATACAGTGAATTAAAAACACATTAAATTGTATAATATGTTAGGTAAAGCATTAAGACACTAAGTATAACTCTACAATATGATTTATTTAGATAAAATTAATAAAATGTTACTTATAGATAAGAGGCAACTCAGTTGTCCAGGTTCATTCACAACTTTGACATCAGTTATAAAGTCTACTTAAGAACTCTATTTTTCGGAGTTCACATCGTGGTGAAGCAGAAATGAATCCGACTAGTAGCCATGAGGTTGGGGGTTTGATCCATGGGTCCACTCAGTGGGTTAAGGATCCAGTATTGCTGTGAGCTGTGGTGTAGGTCGTAGACACAGCTCAGATCTGCTGTTCCTGTGGCTGTGGTGTGGGCTGGCAGCTGTAGCTCTGATTAGACCCCTAACCTTGGAACCTCCATATTTTGCAGGTACAGCCTTAAAAAAAAAAAAGGGAACTCTATTTTACCCTTATCAAGTAATCCTCAATCATTACCTTGAAAGCATTTGTTACATGGGCTTTGCTGCCCTCACTTCATTAAATGTGAAGGAAAATATTAATATGTGTAATGTTTATCATGTCCAAACATCATAAAGTTATAAACCCTTTAAAGAGCGGCACTTT
The DNA here is from genome assembly GCA_004024745.2 of Catagonus wagneri. Classification (NCBI taxonomy): domain Eukaryota; kingdom Metazoa; phylum Chordata; class Mammalia; order Artiodactyla; family Tayassuidae; genus Catagonus; species Catagonus wagneri. The sequence goes on along the minus strand of PVHT021183696.1, from coordinate 32,890,092 downwards.
ATTTTAAATAATTTACTATGGTTCTTCTAAAGCTTTTGGGGAAAATGCCTTTGAATTAGTTGAAATAGATCTCATAAGATCTATGAATTTAGAAAATAGACTCAGTATTTAAAGAAAGACATGAAAGAAAAAGCTCTCTTGATAAGCCTTAAAAAAAAATACAAACACACAAGAACCTAAGCCATACTTGTTTCATAATTAGTGAGAAAAAGCACTACATATGTAACAATAGAAAGCAAATTAACCTATGCAAGAGTAATGAGTTAGTATCAAGATAGAAAAGACATATATATTTTTTTGTCTTTTTGCCTTATCTGGGGCCGCACCCGTGGGATATGGAGGTTCCCAGGCTAGGGGTCTAACGGGAGCTGTAGCCACTGGCCTTCACCACAGCCACAGCAACGCAGGATCCAAGCCGCGTCTGCAACCTACACCACAGCTCATGGCAATGCCGGATCTTTAACCCACTGAGCAAGGCCAGGGATTCAACCCGCAACCTCATGGTTCCTAGTCGGATTCGTTAACCACTGAGCCACAACGGGAACTCCAGAAAAGATACATTTTCAGGATTCTGTTTATATTTGTTAAATTTGCATTACGAATAGTGTTTATATCCTTTATATGTCTCAGAACTAGTCAATCAAACATTATGAAGTAGATTTGATAATAATATTCATATTGAGATTCTAACCATATTTTTCCTAAAAGCAAAGTTTGCTTTATGGTAAAATTAAATATTATATCTATTATGTATGATACTATTTACTAGCATTTTATATTTTCTTACAGTTTAGTATAAAATTATTTTAAATTTATGAAAGTATAAAAATGTACTTATTTAAAGTAATATTCAAATAAGATCCTAAGAAATGAATGTGAATTTATTGATATGGGAAACTGTGTGTGTGTGTGTGTGTGTGTACACCTTTAGCTATATTTTGATGTGTTTTGGGGGGGTACTTAGCAACATGTATTTTCTTTTCTATTAAAATCTTCGTTTTTTTAGTGATTTAAGAATTTTACAAATATATTCAAGCAACAAATTTTAAAGCAGAAAATAGATTCTGTTCTCCTCTGTGTTAGGATGTGAGACTAGACTTGTCACAAAGTTTTCATGTATTCAATGCACAGTCTTAAAGTTTGTATCTTAGCAAATATTATAATTTAAATAGCACTAACACAGTAAAGAAAAGCATCTGATTATGCTACATTTAAACAATAAAATGTAAAATGTAGATTAAGAAAAATATTTTGATGATTCCTTCATGTAATGTGAAATACTGATATGATATACCAATTACAGATTTCAATCAAGTGTTGATGGTGTCCAACATGGAAAAAACTTCATAGACTATTTGCAGATGAATGGGATTATTGTGCTTCCATCTTGGCTAGTCAATGCCTTAGTTCTGCCATAGATATCTGATTATTTGTACTACAGGCTTAATTGATTAGTTTTCCTCTTTGTCAGTTATGTTTGAAGACTGTGGTGCTTTCCAGAAGTGGCCCTAAAAATCCCCAAATGTCTTCTGTAGAAAAATAAATGGTACAGATATTTCGTGGTAGATCAGTGGGTTAAGTATACAGAGTTGTCACTGCTGTGGCTCAGGTTTCTGCTGTGGCATGAGTTTGATCCCTGTCATGGGGACTTTTGCATACAGTGAGTACATCCTCCTCCCCCAAAAATGTGTGTGTGTGTGTGTGTGTGTGTGTGTGTGTGTGTGTGTGTGTGTGTGCGTGTGTGTGTTTCTAACCATAAATTGGAACATCAATCAAATGATTCCTCACCTTACTTCTGTAAAGTGTTGATAACTCAGTCACAGGACTATTTGTAAGGTTAAATTGGATGATATCTATAACTTTAAAAGAGAATACAAAGATCACTTATTTACTCCTTTGCTGGGTAATGCTTTGGTCTAGCGTTATACGAACCCTGGGTAAGTGTGGGCTGGGGTCGGGAGGCCAGAGTCAGAAAATACATAATATCTAGTTATATGCAGATAGAGGACTGAAATGTTTGGGATCTATGATGTCTAGAACCTCTAGAAGTTACTCGTCTGTTAGATTATCTAGAGTTTCTCTTACCACCCAGCCATCTTCTAGTTAAATTTAAGAAAAAATATTTGGACAGTGTCCCAGACACTCTTGGGAGCTGATACTAGTTATTATCCCTTGAAACTAAAATAAGATAAGAGAAGTAATCTCCAGAATGCCTGAGAAGATGTGACAGTAGAATAGAGGATTGACTCCTTTTCAGTGTCCCATCCAAGAGCTCTAAAACACATTTCAAGTGAAGAAAAGCAAAATAATGTATATATATACATATATATGTGTATGATAATGTGTATATATATATATATATATATAATGTCTTATATTTACAAACTTATAGCAAGCTATATAAATCACTTTCTCATTCTATTTGGAAAAATAATAGTTACTTGGATGAGCAAAGAATATAGTTGCAGTACCAATTCTGAAAACACTGCTTTCCTTTAACCTATTCTTAATGTCCATTTATCTGATGACAAGACTGCTCACATAATTCAATGTGACCAAAATTTTAGGCATTTCAAATGTGGATACATGACATCTGGTTGCCTGGTAAATGTGCATGAAAGCAATCTTCCATGCCTTCTTTAAACCATTTATGCAAGTTATCACTTGATAAAATTGTAATTTTTGTGTTTACTTGTGCTCTAAATAAAATACAGTTTCTCCCTAAAGAATTGTTAGTTTTCAGTTATAGCAGTCATTACTTGATGTTCAAACTATATGCCAGACATTGCGATGAAGAAAATTTCTCACTTTTTTTACACATGCATTTTATATCAACAGTAATTAAATCATGTTTAAAAAGAAAAAAAAATTAAGTTCTGAAAGGTAGTTAATGGCAATGTCCTTGAATCCTAGAAATGTCCTATCTAAAAATTCAAAGTCTGCAACATGGCTTTACAAAATACCTTTCTTACAGGATTTGTAATGAGAACAAATATGTAAAGATTGCATAAAAGTGTGCCTAGAATGCTAAGTAATATAATAATTAGTAGTTATTACATCCATTCATTGTAAAGGTGGCTTAAAGTGACTCTACATTGGTATATCCAGTTTCAGAGAACTGCCTAGAGTAACAATTTTCACAGTGCAGGTCATAACCTGTCATTGGGTCATGAAGATAATTTGAGTTACAATCTCTATTTTTAAAGTATATATGGAATAGAATAGACTGTAATTGAGTAAATGAAAAAATAGAGTATGTATTGGTTAAAGTACAGATATTATTTTTCTTCTAGTCTTATTGATACATAACTTAACCAGAACACAGTTAAGGTTTACAGCATAATAATTTGACTTATATACTTCACAATATGATTACCACAATAAGTATAATGAACATCGATCATCTCACGTAGATGCAAAAGAAAAGAAAAATACACATTTTTTTCCTCGTGATGAAAACACCTAGAATTTACTGTCTTAACGTTAATACATAACATACAACAGTGTTAATTATATCACATTGTGCGTCTCTGTTACTTTTTTATCTTATATTGAAAGCTAGTTGCTTTTGACCACCTTCATCCAATGTCCCCTTCACTAACTCCTGTAATCACAAATATGATCTCTTCTATGAGTTTGTTTGGTTTTGAAGTATAATCGACCTACAACACTATGTTAGTTTCTGGTGTACAGCATAGTCTGTATTTATAAACATTACAAAAATGATCACCATAATAAGTCAAGGTACCATCTGTCATCATACAAAGATAGTATCTTTTTACTGACTCTGCTTCCTGTATTTTATTTATTGATTTTATTTATTTATTTATTTATTTATTTATTTTTATATTTTATAAGGCTGCACTTGCAGGCAGAAAATTCCAGCTAGGGATCTAATCGGAGATACAGCTGCCAGCCTATGCCACAGCCATAGCAACACAGGATCCGTAATCCACTGAACAATGCAAGGGATAGGACCCGCATTCTCATGAATATTGGTAGGGTTTGTTAATGCTGAGCCACAATGGAAACTATTTCACACATTTTATATTTCCTACCCATGACTCACTTTTCATAATTTGAAGTTTGCTCCTCTCCATCTCCTTTATCTGTTTCTTTCCACCCACCCTCTACACACCTCTTCTCTCGTGACCATATATGTTCTCTGCATCTATGACTCTGTTTTTGTTTTGTTATGTTTGTTTTGCTTTATAGATTCTACATATAAGTGCAATTATATATATATATATATATATATTATATGTATACACATCACAATATATTATATGTATACACATCACAAGTACTTTATCCACTTATCCAAGTATCTATTGATGCAAGAACATAGGTTGCTTGCATATACTGGTTATTGCAAATAATGCTTCAGTAAACATCTAGGGGCATATATCTTTTTAAATGAGGGTTTTCATTTTCTTCATTTAAATACCTGGGAATAGAATTACTGGATCATATGTTAGTTTTGTTTTTAATTATTTGAAGAATCCTCATACTGTTTTCTATAGTGACTGCACCAATTTACGTTCCCATTGGCAGTGCATATGTGTTCACTTTTCCCCATATCCTCACCAACATTTGTTATTTTCTGTCTTTGATAATACCTAATTTATAGATGTGAGTTGCTATCTTATTGTGGTATAGATTCCTATTCACCTGATGATTCATGATGTTGAGTATATTTTTATGTGTCTTTTGACCATCTGTGTGTCTTGCTTGGAAAATGTTTATTTAGATCTGCTGCCCATTTTTAACAATTTGTTTTTTTTTATGTTGAATTGTATGAGTTCCTTGTATATTTTGGATATTAACCCCTTATCAGTTATATTTTAGAAGTATCTTCTCTATTCAGAAAGTAGTATTTTTGTGACTTTAATAGTTTTCTTCCATGTGCAAAAGGTTTTAAGTTTGATCTAGTCACATCTGTTTATTTTTGGTTTTGTTTCCTTGCCTGAGTAAATATATCCAAAAAATAATAATTCTAAGACTAGTGACAGAGAGGATTCTACCTGTATTTTCTTCTGAAGAGTCGTATGGTTTTAGATCTTACATTTAAGTCTAAAATCCATTTTGAGTTTTATTTTCACATGGTATAAAGTATTGTCCTTTTTTATTATTTTTCATAGAGTGGTCCAGTTTTCCCAACACCACTTATTAAAGAGGTTATCTTTCCCCAGTTGTATATTCTTGCCTCTTTTGTAATAGATTAATTGACCATATAATCATTGGATTATTAATGAGCTGTCTATTCTGTTCCATTGATCTGCTTGTCTGTTTCTGTCAGTACATTACTGTTTTGATTACTGTAGCTTTGAGATATAATTTGAAATCAGAGACCACAATACCTTTAGCTTAATTCTTCTTTCTCAGGATTGTTTTGAGTATTCTGGGTCTTTGTGTTTCCATACAATTTTAGAATTAATTGTTCTAATTCTGTGGGAAAAAAAAACATTGGCATTTTGATAGGGATTGCATTGAAACTGTAGATTTGTCATGGTTAGCATGATCATTTTAATAATAATTCTTCAAATCTATGAGCACAGGCCAGCATATATTTTTATTTGTTATATTTTCTTCAATTTTTTTTCAGCGGTATCTAATAATTGTCTGAATACAGGTCTTTTACCTCAGTTAAATTCATTCCTTGCTATTCTGTTCTTTTTGATGAAGTTGTACATGAATGGCTTTATTTTTCTTTGTAATAGCTCCTTATTATATAATATTAAAGAGATTTCTGTATATTTCATATTCTAAAATTTTATTGGTAATTTAATATTTTTGTAGCATCTCATTATTTTCTACATATAGCATTACGACATCTGCAATCAGAAATTTATTTCTTCCTATCCAAGTTAGATTCCTTTTACTTCTTTTTCTTCTCTGATTGCTATGTCTAGGACAACCAATACGTGTTGAATAAAAGTGGCAAAGATGGGCATCTTTATCTCATTCCTGATATTAGATAAAATTGGCTTTTCACCTTTGATTACGATGTTAGCTGTAGGATTATCATACATGACCTTGATCACACTGAAATGTGTTGCATTTGGGCCCTTTGTTGAGACTTTTAATCATAAATGGATTTTTTTATACTTCAGTTTGTTAATATGGTATATCACATTGATTAATTTGTGAATATTAAATCATCTTTGCATCAAAGGGATAAATCTCACCTGATCACAATGCATGATCCTTTTAATGTATTATTGAATTTGGTTTGCAAATATTTTGCTGATGATTTTTGCATGTAGGTTTCTAAGTTTATCAGTGATATTAGCCTATAAATTTATCTTGTGGGTTATTTGGCTTTATTATCAGGGTGAAGCTGGCATCTTAGAATGTGTTTAGAAGTTTTCCTTCCTGTACAACTTTTTGTAATAGTTTGAGAAGAATAGGTATTAACTTTTTTTTTTTTTAATGTTTGGTAGGACTTATCTGTGGAACTTTATGGCTCTGAACCTTTGTTTATAGGGCGGTTTTCCATCTGTTTTTTTTTTTTCCCCCACATATTCAATTTGATTACTGGTAATTCATTTTTATATTTTCCATTTTTTCCTGATTCAGTTTTTGTAAACTGAACATTTCTAAGAAATTATCTATTTCTTCTAGGTTTCATTTTTTAATTTGCATACACTAGTGCCTGGTATCTCTTATGGCCCTTTGTATTTCTGTAGTATTAGTTGTAACTTATCCTTTACTTATTTTATTTATTGAAATTTCCCTCTTTTTTTCTTGACAATCCAAGAAAGGCTAAAGGTTTATCAATTTTGTTTATTTTCAGAGAGCAAGCTATTAGAATTATCTTTGTTCTTGTGTTTTATTCTCTATTTCATTATATTCCTGCTTTTTAGGATTCCATTTCTTCCAACACTGGGTTTTTTTCTTTTCTATTTCTTTAGGTGTAAGGTTAGGTTATTTATTTGAGATTTTCTTCCTGTTTCCTGCTATAAGTTCATATTGTTAAACATTCCTGATAGAACTGCTTTTGCAGTGTCCCAAAGATTTGGGGATCTTTTTGTAGATGCTTTTTCTTAAATATTTTCTTTCTATTTCAATACTGTAGGCACACATGACATATAATATGGTTTCAGAGTAAAATATTGTTTTCTTATTTTGTCTAAATATAGGTAAAAGTCAAATCACCTAATGATCTAATCTTAGAAAAGTTTGTATTTTCCCTGCTAACTTAGCCTCCTTAAAGTGAGGCCATTTAATTTTATTTTGAGAGCATTTTTTCTAGTTAGTTTATAATATAATATAAATATCAAGAGAAAGGGAAGAATATTGAACACACTTGTAACTTTACTTATTAATCTATGATTAGACAAATAATTATTATTTTCAAAAGAACTAAATAAATAATGGGAGAGGGTAGAAACAGGAATAATTTCTAAAAATTACTTGTAATTCTAAAGGGAAATTTGAAAAATGCATTATTTTTTCCAGATCCTGCTAATTTAGCATTAGATATGTATCTAAGGTATTTTAAATATTGTTAAGTTTATAATTTATGTCAACATCTTTTAGATGTTCCAAAGGACTTGTCATAATCCTCTTACTTTTAAAAGAATTTCCATTGTTAATATTTGAGAATGCAACCACTTAGTCTCAATTTTTTATGATCGACTAGATTTTTTTTTGTAGGAATAAATTTTCCTTTTAATAGTCCCTTGAAATGGAATCATTGCTATCTAAAAATCTGTGCAGAAAAATGAGAAAATTTTTACAAATCATTAATTTACATTGTAGTGTATCTAACAAAATTTTGTGAAGCTAAAACTGTTCTAAGATAAAAAGTTTAACTAAAAAAAAATCTACAACTTGAAATGACCCAGTTGATTCCCTGTAACTTAATTGCATATCATTAAATGTAAAACATTATTTAAGCTAGCACAAAACCCAACATCCAACAACTTGAAATTTGATAAACAATTAAAAATTTGCCAGACATTCAAACAAGAGGAATTTATGACCCCCATGCATGTGAAAAATTCATTAGACCAGATTAAGAAATGACCAAGATGAAAGAATAAGAGGAAATGGACTTTAAAAAAGCTATTCTAGGGAGTCCCATTGTGGCTAAGCAGTAATGAACCTGAGTAGAGTCCATGAGATTGCAGCTCTGATCCCTGGCCTTGCTCAGTGTCTTAAGAATTCATGTTGCTGTGAGCTGTGGTATAGGTCACAGATAGCATTGCCGTGGTTGTGGCATAGGCTGCCAGCTGTAGCTCTGATTTGACCCTTAGCCTAGGAACTTATATATGCTAGGGTTGTGGCCCTAAAAAGAAAATAAAAAAGAAAAATGTAAAACAATTTTAAAAATAAAACAACTCTTCTAAACATAATGTGTCTTAATTTCAAGAGGAGGAAACATGAACATAAAAAGAGTAATAGAAAAATTAAAACTCAGAGAAAAAACTGATTAAAAGTACAATACCTAAAATCAAAATGTAACAATGCAAGTTGTAAGAGATTAGACACTGAAGATAAAAAGATCAATGGATTTGAAGGTAGAGTAATAAAAGTAATCCAAAATTAAGGACAGAAAGAAAAAACATTGAGAGATCAGTGACCTGTGATACATTATCAAGCAGTCTAAAAAATGAGTAATAGGAGTGCCAGGAGAAGAAGTAAGAAAAGGGAGACTAAAAACAGGTGAAAAAAAGAAAAACGTGTGTGTTGGTGTGTGTGTGTGTGTGTGTGTGTGTATACATACCCTTTTTGACTTTTTTTCTCTTTTTTATAGTCTTCCTTCTCTTACTTCTCCTGGGACTGCTATTGCTCATTTTTTAGACTGCATGATATATGTGTGTGTGTGTGTGTGTGTGTGTGTGTGTGTATATATATATATATATGTATATATTACAATTTGATAAAAAGTTACTAACTCAAAAATCTAAAAGCATTATAAATCTAAACCAGAATATACCTAAAGAAAGCACAGCTAGGGCATATCACAATCAAATTGGAGAAAGTAAATCTTAATTTAAAAATGCTATTAAAGACCAAGAGAAATAACATGTAAGATACAGAAGAGCAAAGAAGGCGATTATAACAAAATACTGTAGATTGAGAAGTTTAAGCAGCAGAAATGCATTTCCCATAATTCTGGAGGCTTGAATTGAGATTAGGGTGTCTGTACAGCCAGGTTTTATTGAGAACTCCTTCTAGCTTGCAGAAGGCCAGCTTTCTTTTAGATATCTCTGCACATGTGTTGAGGGGAGAGGGAGAGAGAACGCCGTTCTTTTTTTATAAGAGTTGTAATTCCATCATGAGGACACAACCTCATGACCTCATCTAAATGTAATTACCTCCCAAAGACTCCAAATTGATTGCAGTCTCAGTGATGTATCATCCTTTTTATGTCAGTATTTTTTCTTTTTCATTTCCAGTAGTATTGCTTTCTTCATATTCACAAATCATGAAGCTCAACTTTCAAACTCACACTTTCTTTTGTTTCTGTTCAGATCATACTGACCTTATTTTGCTGCTTGAATATGTTCTCATTTAAGGCTTTCTCCCCACTACTGCTGAAACTCTTCCCCTGGATCATGCCCTAGGGGGCTAGCCTCTTTAGTCAGTTTATCAGCCACCGCCTTGAGTAGGTCTTTGTTACTAATGTTATCCATTGCCAGTGATTGTACATCCCATTTATCATAATTGCTACTATCTGCACATCTTGTTCATTCATTTATTCATGTTTTAGTCTCAGTTCTTTCCCTTGAACAGATATCAAGGTAAAAACTATGCTGTCTCTTTTCCTAGTACCTAAAAAAATACTTTGGAAGCACCTGTAGTTCAACAACTAATTGTTGAAAACATTTTCTTGAATTACTTCAAACTTCGTTCTACTGTTCCAATTAGTTTCTTTATTTCTGTTTTCTTTCTTGACCTGACTTTTTCATTTGAGGTGAGACTGACACGTTTTAAAACTTAAATATGGTCAAGTCATTATAATGTTATTGGATTAACTCTTCTTAGAGAGGCCAACCTGATCTAGTACTTACAGATGTGTAAGCTTGTGTGCATGTGTATACCTGGAAAACGCACACACACAAACACACACACACACTTACGTGCACATACTATTGTAGATTATCACCTCGGCTTCCAATTTATATACTAGGAAAACTTTCCTTAAACCCTGCCTCACTAACTTCCCCCTTAACCATCTTCTCCAAATGTAGATGGTCATTCCTTTTGTTCTCTTTAGGACACTCTGCTTTACCTTCCTATAACACCAATCACTCTGCAGCTTAATTGCCTGTTACAACGTAAAATTAATGAATTCCTTGAAGATGGATCTTTTCTATTTTTGTTTGCTCTCAATATTCTTTTCTTATAAGCAATGAATGTATACCTAATGTATAAAAGGACTCTGAAACCCTCTCATCTCTTATTACTGATTATGAGAAAATATAGTGAGATCTGTCTTCTAAAAGATACATTGCATCTTTCCTTCCTTGCCACCGATATGATTCCCTAGGTATAATACGTACCTGTCCCTCTTAGTTGTTCAACTTTCTGATTTAAAAAAAAAAAGGCTTTAAGCCTGCATCATGCTTTATTCCTTTATTTTGTGATCATGCAGTCATCTATCCATAGTGTCATGTTTCCTCCTCTGAATTTTTACATGGTAGTATATCACATTCATCAGCTACAATCGAAGCCTTCACATCATAAATTATTTGAAATTATATTTTAATATGTATATGAGTCATAGTCCCAGATTTAGGGTAAATATTATTTTTCGAACTCTGGTATTATCTAGTGTACTGCTTGAATAAAACACTCAGTGAATTACTTAAATCTAATTTTCTAATTTTAGATAATTATGCCATTGATTGTGGTCCCTTACAAACAGATTCCTGGGCAGACTTGCTCATGGAAACATAATCTTCACAATATCTCCATTTCTGACAAATATGTTAAGTGAATTTGAGGATGAGAGTAGTTAGAAAACACTGGATCATTGTTATTCTGCCATCCCAGACAATTCATATTCTGCTCTATTTTTTCATGCTTCTTCTTTTCTTAGTTTCCCAATACCAGGTATCTGTTTCTTTTTATTATTCTCAGCTAATAAACTTTGTATTTTATTGAAAAATGGAATCGATTAAAAAAAAAACCTTCTTATGCTCCTTGTACCAAATTTCGTAACCTACTTTCCTCTTACATGTTCTTTCTTCCCCTAACAGCATTTGAACTGTCCATGACCTTGAATAAGGCCAGTATCTCCACTCGACCATCTCTCTCCAGAATCATTCTCTAAAACAAAAACAAAACCTCTGGATTATTTTATTTCCTGCTATTGACAGAGTGAATATATATTCACTTAAATACAACTTCAATACAAATTCCATAGAACATTCTACCTCATTTATCAGTGTTGGAACTTATGAGTATGAACTGTGTTGAGAACATTACATTTTTAAATTTATTTGCTCTCTATATTTAATTTTAAAATTTTAATTCACTTGTCTGAAAATGCATTGTGCCATTTTAATTATCAGCGCATTCATATTGCTTCTTTTCAGTATACAACAAAAGATTTAAATTGAGCTCATTGGACTACTCAAGGTAGGATGAAAAAAGCTTAACGTTATTTTCCAATATTGTTTATCCCTTTATTAATGAATGAAATGATATAAACACATATAATTTCCTAAACATAATTACATGATACCTTGATATTATGTGATAATAGCAACGGTTTAGTAGGAAGGAAAAAATAGGATTTCAAATAAAATTCTATATTTTTTAACTGCTCCTGGTTCAGCACATTTTACTCGGGATATACAGTGATACAAATGAAGTAGCAAGAGTTTGTTAAAAGAGACACTGAATTTAATAACTTTGATTTCAAATTAATGAAAATTACATCAAAGGCAGCATTTCATTGTATTGAGAATGTACAATGCTTTCAAATTATCCACTAAAAATTTGTTTAATTAACAAGAATTTTGTTTTTATCAAATTTTAAAGCTTAAAGCCTTGAAACAAAATTTTAAAAATATATATCTATGTAGAATAATCTAGACTGCTGGGTAACATACGTTGCTTCTGAAATACTTCAGCTGAAGTTACATAAGCAAGCAATCCTCTGTCTTGAAAGAACATCATTTAAAGCTATTGTGACCTCATTTGTCAAAGTGATATCTCAGTTACACAAAAATTTCCATCTACATCAGAAATCCATTAACCACTGATCCTAAGTAACAGAGCTAATATAATGGATGGCTGAATCTCCGTGTGGAATTAGGATTGGCTTATAAGGCTGACTAAGCAAGCATTGTAAACTGAAAGGAAATGAAGAAGATAAGGTTTATAACACAGGCAAAATAGCCAAAAGAGTGGGTGAAATATTACTTCAAAATTAAAATCGCTTTATATCTTTACCTTAGAGTATAGAATTCCGTGTGATTATGTGTTAAACTATTATTTAAAATAAAATTGTATTTATTTTAAATACTACCAAACCCTGTACCATACTTATGAATGTGCTAAGAGCTTTACAAATATGGACTAATTTAAACCCTACAAACACCCTTTGAGGTGAACAGTTTTACTGTCCTAGTTTTTTCACAGGGAGGAACTGAGACCCAGAGAATTCACTGGTTTGGCTTAGTTTACACAGCTAGACAGTGAAAGGATTAAGATTTATTCCCAAACATTCTGGCTCCAAAGTCTACACCATTAACCTTCCCAGAGTACAATCTGTCAAATCAATTGTTAGTAAAATGTGTTTAGTAAAACAGTGTCAGATTATGTTTTAACTAAAATAAAGGATCAGTACAGGGAACTCTACTAAATAGTCTATGATAACCTGTATGGTATCATACCTGTATGAAAAAAATGGATATGTGTGTATGTTTAAATGAATCACTTTGCTGCACAGCAGAAATTCACATTGTGAGTCAGCTATACTTCAATAAAACTTTGAAAAATGATAAACCTAAAAAAAAACAAAATAAAGGATCAAACTTTGCATACATGCTTTTTTATAAGACTGAGCTAAAATTTTAAACCCTGAAAATCTAAGACTTTATGGCAAAGTTTGAGGAATATGTAATAGTAATATGTAATAGTAAATTTGGCAAGTATTTCTAGCACAATTGAAAATAAGAATGGTAGTTATTTCCACATGAATTCAAGTGGTCTGAGGATTTCCATGAACTGATGATGCTGAATGATTATTAAGGAGCCATTTATTATGAATAATTTAGCAAAGGCTGTTAGCCCAGGGCTTGAGGTCTCTGGATCTCTGGAGTAAGACCTCAGTTTGCTTCTCAGTCCACTCACCTATTGTAAGTCTAGAGAGTTTATTTTCCCTCACTCAGCCTGTGTATACCTGTGTGTGTGTGTGTGTGTGTATGCACATTTATATATAATCTCCAATAATATTTGTTTCATAGTGTTTAATTATGAAAAAATACATACTAAAAATTCATAGCTTAAGGACTTGTACACAACACTCAAATTCTAGACATTATCATGCTTATGAATTATCTTATTATTAATATAGGAAGCATCAACTCATGACTATACAATTTAATGATTAGTAATCTGCATCATTTTGATACTATAAATAATTTGTATATGTTTGAATTTTAAAAACTTGTATACATTTAACCAAATCTTTCTCTTCATATCTAAAATATTTTAGAGATAGTCTATTAAGTCTAATCTCATCAAAACATGATGCAATAGTAATAAACCTGGCAAATATATCCATTAAGAAGTTAACAAGGGTTAAGGTAATATCAAGTATTGTCTCATTTCGGAAACATGGTTTTACTGTTGTTAGCTTAGTTTACACATATAATCAACGTTACCTCAAAGTCGAGGTCCTCTAGAGAAAGAGAACCGTCGTAATGTCTGTAAGTAAAAGGAGATTTATTTTAAATAATTGGCTCATGATTCTGGAGGCTTGGTCAGTCCAAAATATGCAGGGTAGTCCAAAAGGCTGGAGACCCAGGAAGAACTGCAGTTCAAGTCTGAAGGCAATCTGCTGGCAGAATTCCTTCTTGACCTGGGAAGGTAAATCTTGAAGCTCACTGGATGAAACCCACCACCTATATTATGGAAGAATACCTTTCTTTATTCAGAGTCCATTGACTAAAATGCTTATTCATCCAAAAATACATGTTCACAGAAACAACCCACATAATGTTTGGCTTGGCATTGGACAGAAAAGTTGACAAATAAAATTAACAAACACAGTCCCCCCTGTACAGTATGTGAACTTCTAGCCGTCACCATAACATTACATTGAAAGTCATGTCTGGATGTTAAGGGTGACTTAATTTTTCTTGCAGTGGATGTTTTTGAGCCCAACTTGTTTCCCTAAAATCCACTGGCCCTAATATTTCCCACATTAGGTAGATAGCCTTTAATGATATTATTGGGTAAGATTAATTAATATTTTTAAGTTATACTTATATATTCATGTTTGCACTTAGAGCAATGGAATCTTGGACAGTTACTGAGATGATGCTTTTTCATAAATTAATAAATTCTAGATAGCCTCTTCTAGCTCTAGAGAATGAGTACATATTATTTGTTAATTACAAGATGTCAGTAATGTAATTGATCTATTATGGCTTTTGTTTAAGGTTACATTTTTAGTGAAAGCAATATGCTTGCTGTGTGTTAAAGTATAAAGAGTGCATTAGGTATTACTTTGATATCCGTGTGTGTGTGTGTAAATAGGGAGAAACATGTAACATTTTGATATCTAAATGGATTTCTCTAATGTGCACAATATGCTTTTATTCTCTTATATATGTTTACTATTTTGTGCATTGCCTAGTAAATATGTAGCATATTAGTTAAAATGGGTTAAGAATTGGAACTCATAAGCCTGCCATTTCAACAAAGATGTGAATACCTATCTAATTTGTGCCAGGCACTGTGCTGAAAAGAATGATAAAATGGTAAATAAGTTAAAAATACTGTTTTCCAGAAGTTTATGATTTTTATATATTTATCAAAATTTGGTATACATTGCATGCCGTACTCAATAATGCACATGTAAAAATGTTAAACTTTTGCAGAAGAATAATTGCTATCTCTTTTGTGAGAAAATCTTCGTGATAATATATAATTCTTTGCAAAATTTATGGTAATTCTACTAAGATTACAAAGGTTTGGATATGTCCAGAAATATAGAGAAACCTGACCTTTATAGGCTTCAGACAGTTAAATGACACTGCCTGGAGTGCGTTTCTTTGTGTGTAACCCCCAGAACAGAAAAATAACACCTCACAGTCTCTGTAGGTTGCTCTGTTTCTGTCTTAATCCCCTGGAAAAGGCAAAGAAATACTGCTGTACCATATTAAACATACATTCTGGTATTGACAAACGAAGTCTTCAAATTGGGTGTATTCAACCCAAGATGAACCTATACTTTTTGTAGCCTCTGAAATACTTCAGGATTTTATTTTTTCAAACAGTAGTGAAAAAATTCTGGATGTTCTTGGGCAACGTGATATCTTCAAACAACAAATAAACGGACTTTGAATAAAATGTATCTATGGGTATCCAGGAGGAAATAAAAAATGTAAAATTCATTATTTTCTATGTACATGGTAGAGCAGAGTGAGAGTACGTTTAAAGCTTTAGATATATAAAATTGACTTACATGAGAATATGTTTAAAATCTTGTGAATGATCATTAAAATTTTATTAGGTACATTATATATGTAATAATCTCTGTTGTAGTCCATGTTAGAAATGGAGACAATGCCAAAACAAACTGCACTGGATTAGAAATTCAAACTGAAACCTAAGTATCACACAAAATAGAGAGCTGGTGTAATATAATGGTGGGCTTATAATGTAATTACCTCTAATTATTAATGATAAATAAGTACTATGAAATGTGTTATTCAATGTACATTCCCCTCCCTTTCTACTGTCCCCCATATGTAGGACAAAATATTCAATGTCATCTTTTGCTAAGTCTGAGTTGGTTGCATGT
Source organism: Catagonus wagneri (assembly GCA_004024745.2). Taxonomy (NCBI): domain Eukaryota; kingdom Metazoa; phylum Chordata; class Mammalia; order Artiodactyla; family Tayassuidae; genus Catagonus; species Catagonus wagneri. The sequence goes on along the minus strand of PVHT021183696.1, from coordinate 32,874,095 downwards.
GATACTCATTCACAAAATTTTCTGTAGCTTCTTGATTAAATGAGTGATTTTTCCAACTTTGTATGTATTTTAAAATTTCCAATATTCTAATTTAGTTAAGTTTCTATAACAAAGCAAATATTTGTTGAATTGAATAAGAGCTCATTTACAAAATTCAAGTGATTTTGTAAATCTTATTTGTTCCCACCTTTGTTTATTTTTGCACTTTAGTAGAACTCTGAAATAAAACAACATTTTTTAATAGTTAATTGTATGTTTTTTTAATCCATATTTGCTAAGGTACTACAACCTTCACTCTTTCCTTTTTTTTTTTTTCAGGGCCGAACATGTGTCATATGGAAGTTCCCAGGGTAGGGGTCAAATCAGAGCTGCAGCTGCTGGCCTATGGCCTATTCCACAGCCACAACAATTCAGGATCCAAGCCGTGTCTGCGACCTACACCACAGCTCTCAGCAACACTGGATCCTTAACCCACTGAGCGAGTCCCGAGATCGAATCCTCAACCTCATGGTTCCTAGTCAGATTCCTTTCTGCTGAGCCACGACGGGAACTCCTAATGTGTATTTTTTTCTTTATCCAGAAATAGGATGCAGAGTTTTCATTCTGTGTCTGTGATCACCACAAACATTTAAACAGCACTGTGAAACAATGTAGTTCTTATAGGATAGCCTTCTGCATGTGTATAGATCATGAAGATTTATTAGTGTGAAATATGGAGGGAATTTTTCTTGTTCACTTGAACATATGAAAATATAAAAAAGGCCATAAATATAGTGGTTACGAAAATGGATTTGAAAACATTTTGAATGACAAGAATCACACTTCATACTTTTAGGTCATAAATTCTAAGTTTGCACATTAAAAGGAACTATTTCATTATGTCATTGACTTTAGATAATCATTTTTTGTATAAATACAGTGGTCATTCACCTTTTAAATTAATTTTTACAAAGAAATTATGCAGGTATTTTGAGTTCTCATATCTTTCTACATAGCATTAACATACACATGGTTCAAAAAATGTGTTATTTTGGAGTTCCTGTTGTGGCTCAGTGGAAACAAATCCTATGAGGAACCATGAGGTTGCAGGTTCGATTCCTGGCCTTGCTCAGTGGGTTAAGGATCTAGCGTTGCCGTGAGCTGTGGTATAGGTTGCAGACACAGCTCAGATCCTGTATTGCTGTGGCTGTGGTGTAACAGGCCAGCAGCTGTAGCTCTGATTCACCTCTAGCCTGGGAACTTGCATATGCCACATGGATGCAGACCTAAAAAAAAAAAATGTAATTTTGTTACTGATTGGATTTATCCTGTTGTATATTATCAATTATTATAATAATGACATATCCAACAAAATATGTGCATACATTTAATGCACATGGATAAAATATGTAGAAATTTATGTAAAAAACAAAGCTAACCTATTATTAAAATTACCCATCAAATTACAATTCCTTTAGCTCCAACTGGAGAGAAACAACTAGATTTTTTTTTCTATGCAAATATATACCTTTAACAACAATGTGACTTCACTTTTAAGAAGTACAAGTAGCTTTCTCTTTAAAATACCATCTGTAATATTTCAAAATGTTGACACATCTAAGGAATATTTCATATTGTGTCAAGTAGTGGTTCTGTTTTGCTAATCTAATTGACATCTCTTTTTCTTAATAGACTGTCTTTTATACTAGGCCTGTCAGGCAAAAATGCTTTTGTTTTCCACAGTGTACATGATAAAAATTCAAAAATCTAGCATTTAATGTGGAGTGTAAGTTCAGACCTAATTCTGCAGTGATCAGGTAAAACGAAAGAAGCAGCAATTTGGAAATCTGAAATTGGAAATTTAATAGAAATTTTGAACTTTAAATGTTTTTTGTACTTCCAAGTTGTACATCGTATAACCTTTGGTTCATCAGTTTATGTTGCATTTGGTAGGAAAAAGGTAAGAATATAGTAGGACATAGTAAATATTGCTAGTAAAATGGCCATGGCTTAGCTAAAAAAAAACCACCATGAACAATAAATTCACCAGATATCAATGCACTCAAATACTTTCCTTTCTTTACAAGTAATTTTTATTTCACAGATAAATATCAATAATAAATATCAGTAATATTATTGGTGAATAGTTTATTTTAAAATTCAGATTTGAGGTATTATATGATTTAATACCATTTAGATAATTCATGTTTTGTTTGTTGAATTCAAAGCTCGTAACATTGTATATTTAAAGGTAGAATGTGTTTATTTGGTTGTGCTAGGTGTTATCTCTGTATTACGGATTGTATTTTCTTACAAATATTTGAAAATGTGATTAATACATGACAAACGTATTATATAGTTGGCAATTTTACCAGAAGATCATGTTATCATTATATAAATGACATTAAATCATAATAGATGTATCAATATATAGTACAATATCAAGATTATTATACTCTTAAAAAATAACATATCAGAATTTGAGTGAAACAGTCTTTCAGACTAAATCATAACCTTTTGTGTTTCACAGAAAATTTTTATTTTATTTATTTATTTATTTATTTTTTGTCTTTTTGCCTTTCATGTAGAGCCGCACCTGCGGCATATGGAGGTTCCCAGGCTAGGGGTCTAACAGGAGCTGTAGCCGCCGGCCTTCGCCACAGCCACAGCAACGCGGGATCCGAGCCGCGTCTGCAACCTACACCACAGCTCGTGGCAACGCCGGATCCTTAACCCACTGAGCAAGGCCAGGGATCGAACCCGCAACCTCATGGTTCTTAGTCGGATTCGTTAACCACTGAGCCACGACGGGAACTCCCACAGAAAATTTTTAGACCATTAAAAACCTGCTCTTGAATGTACCAAGTACTTGAATATTTATCAAGCTCAAGGTAATAATACATAACTCCTTATTGACATACTTTTTTTTTCTTCCTATCAATACACTCAATATTAAGGCCATTATATAAAGAACCCTTTTGATCTCTGACCTGGAATGTGTACAGCTCTTTTGGAAGTAAAGTAGAAATGGAAATGTGGATGCTAAAAAGGTGATTCTAGAGTTTAAATCAGAGAATATAAAAGACAATGTCTGTCATGTTATAGGTATCTTAATGTATTTTATCTCATTTAGTTTTTAGAATCCATTTAAAAAGCACTGTAAACTAAATAAGGTGAAAAAAAGCAAAGTGAGAGTGAGAAGGTGTTTACAGTTACTTAAATTTATGTTGAGATTATATGAGGAAACTGACAAAAACCCACCATGCTAATTTGAACAGGTAAATTACAGAGATTGAAAAATTATGTTTAAGTGAATATTTGAGATAAAAGCAATCCTTATCTGGTATTATATCATTGGACAATAAGACAGTAGGACAAGGCAATAATATTGATATTGCAATTTCCAAGAGATTTTAGAATCTACCTATATTTAAAATTAAGATTTAAGCTTTCATTGGTACATAATTTGTTTAACAAGATTTTTCACTAGAATTGTTATAGTTTTTTCCACAGTGATCTAGCTCATAGACCTTTCAATTGCCAGTAATATTATTACATATTACATCTATTACAATAGTCATCATGATATTTTGACACATTCTGATTGTCAGATACTACGTTAGAGATTTTAATTTTGCATTGTGTTTATTATTTTCAACTACTCTGAAAGGAAGTTATTGCAAATATTTTACAGACGTACATGCTGATGATCAGAGAGGTTACTGAAAATACCACACCTGTTTTTACTCATTTATGGCAAAACTAGAACTTAATCCTAGTTATGTTTAGTCATAACATCTGTGCATCTTTTCATGTCTCTGAAAACTAGTCAAAACTAAGATAGGAAGTAACAAAAATTTTACTGTTTGGTATTCGTTTCATTGACTCAGGACAAACTCTAAACTGCTAGAAAAAGAAATCAAAATAATTGGAAATGAAGTATGGTGAAACATTAAAGAAAATACTGCAACTTGTATTTAAGAGAATATTCTTATTTGATTACTTTGTTACCATCTCAATTTACATGAAAAATATTAACGATGTTTCATTATAAGCTAAGTATTCAACCTCCTTATAAACATTTATTTTCCTAGCAAAAGGAATTTGTATTTCAACATGGCAAAATGTTTAGTCTGTGTTAGATTGCATTTCCATTCATCAGCAGTCAAATTTTCAATATATCTAATGAAATACTAATTTTCAAATAAATGCTATGAGGTGAGAATAATGTCACATTATTTTAGGAAGAAAACAAAATGAAAACTGTATACATTCTTTTGATATACTAGAATTTATATATAGATCAAAAACTATACGTAAGTCATCAGAAAGTAGCAAGAGTTAAATTATGGTGAAAAATGCAAATAAATCAGTGTAAGTACCCCAAATTATAATTACTGTCAGGTCATTTGTAATACTGATGGCAAAAATAAGATCAAACTTAAAGCTCTTTTATGCAGTCTGTTTTAGTGATTTTGGACCCATTTATCCATTCTTTTAATTATCTTTAACAGATTTATTAGGATATAATTAATATACAGTACTAGTCACGCATTTAAACTCTCTAATTAATGAGTTTTAGCATATTAACAGAGTTGTGTAACCATTATCATAATCAATTTTAGAATATTTTAGTCAGCTACGAAAGAGACCTTCCAGTCATTAGCAGTTACTTTCCACCTTTGATTATTCTATCCCTAGGCAGCAAACAAATCTGCTTTCTGTCCCTCTATATTTGCCTATTCTGGGCATTTCCTAAAAATAGATACGATAAGTGTTTTTTTGTGACTGGTTCATTTCACTCAGCATAGCATTTTCATCATTAATTCATATAGTATCATTTTATCAGTACTTCATTTCTATTGTTGAACAATATTTCATTGTTTGCCTGTATTTCTTCTGTCCATCATTTGATGGATAGTTTGGCTTATTTTCACTGTTTGGCTAATTGCATAATAACATTAACATTTATGTACAAGTTTTTGTGTGGGCATACGGTTTTATTACTTTGCAGTATACACTAACTGTGGAATTACTGGGCCATAGGATAATTTTGTTTCATATTTCAAGTGTAACATTTCAAATTTTCCCACATCTTTGTCAACACTTGTTACTATCTGTCTTTTAGTTAAAGCTCTTTCATTGGTATAAAGTGAAACCTCATTTTGGTCTTGATGTGCATTTCCCTAATAGCTAATGACTCTGAGCATTTTCTCATGTGCTTACTAGCCATTTGCACATTCGTTTGAGAAGAACTACCTATTTAAAGTGTTTACTTATTTTTCAACTGGATTAGTTATTTCTTTATTTACTGTCGATTTAGGAGTGTATATATAATTCATATATCCTGGATTCAAAGCCTTTATTACATACATGATTTACAAATATTTTATCCAGTTCTGTAATTTTTCTTACTCTTTTTGATGACAATAGTTGAGGAACACAATTTTTAACTATTGATGAAAATGTGTCATTTTGATTTATTTATACTTTTCTTTTGTAACTTGTGTGTTTCGTACAGTGTCTAAGAAAGCTGTACTATGCCTGATCCAAGGTCATGGTTATTTATTCCTATTTTTTCTAAAAAATAAGTTTCATGGTAGTGTTTTTTACATTTAAGTCTATGATCCATTGAGTTAATTTTTGCATATGATGTAAGGAAGCATTTCAACTTTATAATTTTTGATGTGTAAATCCAGTCATCCTATCACTATTTGTTCAAAACACTTTTCATTTATGTGATATTTTTATGCTTACATATGGTTTATATTATGTATGTATGTTTATTTAGTCTTTTTAGGGCCACACCTATGGCATATTAAGGTTCCCAGGCTAGGGGTCAAATCAGAGCTGTGGCTCTTTGCCTGTGTATGCCACAGCCACACAAGCGCCACATCTGAGCCACATCTGTGACCTATGCCATAGATCATGGCAACCCTAGATCCTTAACCCACTGAATGAGGTCAGGGATCGAACCTGCATCCTCTTGGCTGCTAGTCAGATTTGTTTCTGCTGAGCCACGACAGGAAATCCCTGCATATTTAATTTATACACTCTAACTTGCTTCTACTTCATGACATAAATACCCCATAATGTTACATTTTTACTTATCCTATGGCCCTTTTTACAATATAGTGGTCATTATTTTTTCTTCTATATTAATTATGAGCTCCACAATACATCGCAATTATTTTTAAGCGATTTTCTTTGTCATTTAATGAAATTTATCAATGAAAATTTGTTACATATATAAAATGTTTTGTTCTTCTTTTACTTTGTGTAGATTCAGGTATTTCTAGAATCCTATTTTCCTTTAGTCTGATGGACTTCGTGTAACACAACATAGCATGGACCTACTTGTAACAGATTCTCTAAGCTCCATTTGCTCAAAATTTTTTTCTACATTTAGTTAGAAAATTTTTGGCCATTTTTCATAATGTCCTGAGATAACCTATAGGCTTCAGTTTTTTACCTTTATCATTCCAACATATATTTATATAATTATTAAAACTATATAGTCAGTGCTTACATCGTTTTAACTTTTTAGAAATTTTGATATAATTCTAGATTCACAGGAGGTTGGAGAGAAATGCATGTGAAGATCTTATGCATCCCTCACCATATCTCCCCAAATATGGACAATTTGCATAACTATAGCAAAGTGACAAAACTCGGAAACTGAAATTGATAGAATCAATGAACTTATTCAGATTTGACTTTTATACATGCACTCACTTGGTTATGTGTCCTGTGTGTGTCTAAATCTATCACATGTACCATCGTGGAACCATCTCCACAATAAGAAACAGTACTATTTCATCTCCTTTCATCTCCCTCATCCTACCCCTTTATAGCCATGATCATCACTACCTCCTTACCCTCTGTAACTGCTTGAAAATACTAATCTGTTTGTTATCTCCATAGTTTTGTTATTTCAAGAATGTTATCTAAAAGAAATCATACAGTATCTGATATTTTAATCTGTATTATTTTGATTCTATTCCAAGTTATTTATATTGATAATTTGTGCATCTTCAGTGCTGAGTAGTATTACAGAGCATGAATGCACTAGTTTTTTTTAATTTGCCCATCGAAAAATGTGAATTGTGTCCATTCTTTGGATATTACAAGGAAGGTTACTATGAATATAGTTTTGTGTGGACATAAGTTTCTGTTTTTTTTTTCGGCGGGGTACATGTCTAAGATTGCAATTGCCAGGTCATGGTAGGTATATTTTTATAAGAAACTGACAAATAGTTTTCTAGAGTAGCTGTGCCATTTTATAATCCAACCAGGATTGTATGAGTGACCCAATTTTGCCACATCTTCATCATTTTGATATTATAATTTTAACTTTTTATAGGTGTGCATTGACATCTGACCTTAATTTGCACTTACCTAGTGATTAGAGCTGTTGGGCATCTTTTTTTATGCTTATTTGCTATTTGTGTGTCCTCTTTAGTGAAACTTCTCAGATCTTAGGCCCATTTTCCAAATGAATATTTTTATTTATTTTTGTTGTTGTTTTTTGAATAGATTTAAAATTTTGAGTATTGAGGGGCTTTTAAATCTCAATTTTGAATTTTATTATTTCTCATCTGTCTTCGTTCCCAGTACTGTTTGCTTTTTTCTTGATTTCCTTTAGATTAGACATTAGGATTCTGCCTTTGTTTGTAATATTTTCAAATATATTGCTTTATGTAATTTCTTTAATGGTTGCCCTAAGTATTTATAATATATACATGTAATAGCACAATCTAAAATATAGTATACAGCGTACTGTTTTACTAATGCAAGTGAAGTATTGGAACACTACTTCCTTTTAGGTCCTATATCCTCTGCATTATAAAAATATTGTTGTAAATATTCCTGTACACTAGGCACCGCAGCAGATGATAGGTGTTTTTGCTTTAAACGTCTAACATAATCCAAGAAACTCATAAGGAAAAGAAAAAAAAAATATTATGTCTACTTCTGCTTTTGTTCTTATTTTCTTCTGAATTTTTAAACCTCTTCTTTTATCATTTCCTTTGATTTAAGAGGTTGCTTTTGGCCATTATCAATGATACATCTCTGCAACAATCCCTTGCCTCCACATACATAACACAGATTTAGGAATGTCTTGATCATTACTTTATTCCTGAAGAATAGAGATCTTAGGTTTACAGTTCTTTACTCTTGGTATCTGGAAAACATTGTACCACTTCTTTTGGTGTCTGTGGTGTATGATGTGAAACCGACTGTCAATAAAATCATTTTCCCTTAAGGATGTTTTGTCATTATTCTATTGCTGTTTTCAAAATTTTATCTTTGTTTTTACATTTAATTGTTTAATGATGACAATGGCATGACATGGATTTCTTTGGGCTTATTCTGTATGGATTTTCTCAGGTTCATAAATCTCCGGGTTTATATCATTTGCCAAATTTGATTAATTTTCAGCTTTTATTTTTCATTAACTTTTCAGCCTTTTTTTTTGCTCTTTTTTGCTCTTATCATCCTAGGAGTCAGTGACTCAAACAGAATTTAGATTTATTGTTATAGTCTCATGGGCTCCTGAGGCTTGCTCTTCATTCCTCCCTTCCTCCCTCCCTCCCTCCCTCCCTCCCTTTTTACCTCCCCCCTCCTGTCTGTCTAATTGTTCTGTTGTTTAAATTGAGTAAATTTCATTTATATATTCTCAAAATTTGAGTGATTCTGTTCTTTGTCATCTCTACCTTTTTTTAGGAAACCATCCAGTGAGTCTTTTAAAAATTTCTGTTACTTTTTCAGTTTTGTATTTTTTCAATTAATTTTTTTTATAATTTTAGTTTATAAATATTAAACCCTCTGTGCCACAAGGGGAACTCCCTACTTTTTAACGTTTGTATCAATAAAATTTCCAATTGCTTATTGAAACAGTTTCATCATGGCTGCTTTGAAGTATTTGTTAGAGTTCCAACCCCTGATTCATCTTGTTCATCTCCATTTGGGCATCAATTGACTGTCTTTTCTATTCCATTTGTGATTTAATGTTCTTGGTGTGAAAAGTGGCTTTATCTAATATCCTTGCAATTTTAGAACTTATATTAGGCTACTGGATCTTAACTCTTGGCAGACAGTGTCCTTGATCAAGTGTAGTGCATAGGTTCTAGAATACTTTTGAGACTGTAATTGCAACCTAATATTCTGAGGCTCGACAATGTTATTATGGTCTGCTTCATTCTTAGGGCTTTATTGGGGACCTGCTAAATCCATACTCCTTCCATCTATGTTGGTGGCAAAGCACTCTCCTTGGCCACTAGGCTTTTGCTATGTGAGAGTTGAGATGAAAACTGGACTTACACAGCAGACAGCATGTCTCCTGGACTATCCAGCCCCTGAGTTCCAATAGCTTCTCATTGAAAAATTCCTCATAGGAGAGAAGCAACTACATAGGCTCCTTCCTAACACGAAGGAGGGAAATGCCTGGCATGGGTGGTCTTATGCGCCTGGGTAGACAGACCTAGATAACTTTTCATGTGTAGAGAGACATTAGGTAGAGGTCTGGGAGATGCTGGGCCTGGGTTGCCTTTGTGCCATGGGATGGAGGATTAGAAGAAACTAGGTTGTATGGTAAGTTGGGTTGACTTCAATGTGCCTGTATGTTTCTGCCTATTGTAGATTAAAGTATGGCTCTTTTAACCTGGTGTCAGTGACTCTATGGTGTTAGAAGGGGAATGGATTTTCCTATGTTGCTGCTGGTAATACTGCCTGCCACTGAGAACATATGGGAACTGCCATCGTTATGTAGTATGAGTCAGAGGATGGGTGGGTCTCCTTGGACTCCACTGACTCTCCGTTGCAAAATGTTGGAGTTCAGTGCAGCAAGTGGGTGAAGGGATAAGTGAGGCATCAGCTTAACTTGCCCCAGCTGATGTTGCCCCTGAAAGTGGGTTAGTTACTTCTGCTTGTGTCTTGGCCACATGGAAATAGATCAGCCAGCCAGGATCTGCTAGCACTAATCTCTGTGGGAAGACCAGCCTCAACGTTTCACTGGATATGGTAATAAGATTTCTACCCTTCCTAGATCTCCTTTGAGCTTTGTTTGCTTGTTTGGTTTCTCTTTTGGACATCCCATGGCATTCGAATTTCCTGGACCAGGGATCAGATCTGAACCTCAGTTGCAAGCAATGCTGGATCTGAACCACAGTGGCAGCAATGCTGGATCCTTAGCCCACTGTGGCATTCCTGATGGAACCTCCAGAGGTACCGCTATTCCAATTGCACCACAGCAGGAACTCCATTCTTTGAGTTTTTTTATTCCTGTCCTTAGATTGGAGACTTGGCTTCTCTTGGTTTTCTCATTTGTTTTAATTTATTTTATTACAAATGACATTGTATAAGTTTAAAGTGTATACCATTTTGATTTGATACTTTTATATACTGCAATATGATTACATCCCTACTCTTAGTGGACATATCTATCACATCACATGATTATTTCTTTATTTGTGGGAACAATTACAATCTAGTCTCTAAGCAACTTTGAATTTTATAATATAGTGTTACTGTTTATAATCACTATGTTGTGCATTAGATCTCTGAAACTCATTTATCTATTAGTTCCCAACTTATACCCAAACATGTCATCTTTTCTCCCACTCCAGGCTCCAGTAACTGCCATTCTACTTTGTTTCATAAGTTCAGCATTTTATGTTCTCACATGCATATGTGATATATAGTATTTGTACTTTTCTTCTCACTTATCTCACTTTGCATGATGTTTTCAAGATCTGTCCACCTTGTTGCAGATTCCTTCTTTCTCATGGTTGAATATTATGCTGTGGTATGTATGTGAGTATATGTATAGGATATATATTTTTAGATTAGTTATATACATATATACCACAATTTCTTTATCAAGTCATCTTTTGATGAACTCGAGTTATTAGGTTATTGTGAATAATGCCTAAATAAACCTATATATCAATACTCTGTTTTAATTTCCTTTGGGTAAATGAAAGAGATGAATTGCTGTATAATATGGTAGTTCTATTTTTATATTTTTTAGGAAATATACTATTTTCCTTTATGGCTGAATCAATTAACATTCCCACCAACAATGTACAAGTGTTCTCTTACCTGCATATCCTGGCCAACACTTGTCTTTTTTTGATGATGGCCATTCTAACAGTTGTAAAGTGATATCTTACTGAGGTTTCAGTTTACATTTCCCTAATGATTAGCAATGTTGAGTATCCTTTATGTACCTGTCTACCATTTGACTGTCTTCTTCAGAAAAAAGTTTATTTAGATCCTCTACCAGTTTCTAATATAAGATCATTTGCTTTTTATACTGAGGTATGAGTTTTTATGTAGTTTGGATATTGACCACTTATCCAACATATGGTTTGCACAATTTGTCTTGCATTCTGTAAACTGTCTTTACATTTTGTTAATTGTTTTTGTTTTGCAGAAGCTTTTTATTTTGAACTACTTCCACTTGTTGATCTTTGCTGTTGCTATTTGTGCTTTTAGTATAAAATTCAAAAATGTATTACCTAGACATGTGCCAGGCTTTTTTTTTTTTTTTTTTTTTTTTTTTTTTTTTTTTTTTTTTTTTTTTTTTTTTTTTTTTTTTTTTTTTTTTTTTTTTTTTTTTTTTCTATTCTCGTTATATTTTTCTGGGTTGGAGCACTCTCGGGGGCCTGGTATTGTAAATATGCAGGATGAAATGGAAGACAAAGCAAAGAACAAACAAAAACAGGAAAGTGACCACAGTGTCACTCTTTAAGTCTGAGCTTCCTAGCTTTTTTTTTTTTTCTTTTTGCCCCACATCTCAGAGTCTTTTTATAGTTATCTTTTGAATTGTTTCCAGGGTACTTAATTGTCTTAGCTGATGCATGAAAAACTGAGTCTATGCTACCTGGTCTAAGACCAGACACCTAAGACCAAACAGTATCGATTGTAAATCCAAGTGTAGTTCTTCTATTATGTCTTTTCCTTCTCATCTCTCTAATCACCTTTCTCGTTCGCTGTTTTTTTTCATAGCATACTATTTTTGGTTTTCAAATGATCCATTGTATCAAGATGTCTGTTAATCTTCCTCACCTCTCCCCAATATATATTCCATGCTCACACCATTTTTTTTTCTTTACTTCTCCAGAGTCCTTATTCCCAGAGCCCACAGTCCCCTCATCCTAATATTGACTGTTATTCTGTGCAGCCTTCATCCTGATGCTTTCCTTTAGGACATTTCTTAGTTTAGTCCAAAATTTCCTAAATATCACATATTCTTTATTGTTTTGACCTTATTTTGTCAGAGTACATTCTTAATTATCTATATGAAAATAAAGTAGATCCAAATCAAAATCTGTGAGTACTTATGAAGATGAGAATACATTGTTTATTCACATCTTCTTAATTATTTAGCTGACTAGAGAATACTAGGTTAAAATTTATTCATACTCTGTCACTTTAGCTGCTGAAGCATGTTCTGGCATATTTCACTTGCACTATTTTATGATTTTCTGTTATCTATCTATCTATGTCCAGAGTGATTCTCTATCTCTGCACGTGGGTTCGCTGTCACTCATTTGTGAGCTCAGTGTTCCAAAGGATAGGAATGACAGCTCATCTGATGACAGATGGGAGAGCACAACAACTTACATAGGGAACCAGTGGAGAGGGGCCTCTGTTTTCTTCCTAGTCCATGATTTCCACCATACACTGATGTAGATAGATTATTAAGGGAATCAAAGCAAAAAAAAAGTATATAATTACATGCTTTACTAGACAGGAAAACTTACCCAATGTTGGTGACAGAAGCATTAAATCTGGAATGTCCTCAAAGATCTCGGAAAATATCACTTGCATTCATGTACTAATGCAATTCCTATGACAATATTTTCATTCTTTCTCTTATTTTAGCCAGGATTCCTTCTTTCAGTATTGCTTTTGAAACAGTGCACTACTTATTTCTGGACCCTATTAGTCTTGTACATTGTATCACTTTATTAATGTATCTAAAATATAGGGATAGGAAATATCTTGGTCTCCTTATATTCACAATAAATCTACTTTATGGTTTAATTCCATTTTGACTTTGGTGATCAAACGTATTTCCAAAACTAGATTTTCACTTTTTAATAGTATATTAAAAGAATGGGTTTTTTTCCTCAAAGTCTGCAAAATTTTGGTATAGGATTTCCTTCTTCTGATTGAAGTTATTTTTTGTAAAAGCATCTATAACTGAACATTGAGACACAGGTATATAACATATGTAGTATGTAGTTTATATAATATACATTATTTCAGTCCTCTTAGATTCATTCCCTATAATGTGGCTCTGAAAAACCATGTGTATAGATGTGGAGGAATGCTAAATAAGGTTGATTAATGCCAATTGTTTCTATTATTAGGCCTAACTGGGGCCAATAAATCATGTAAATCTTTTAAAGACCAAGTACTTATAGATATAAATTTATCATATTAAGATTTATTTCTGTATGTGTACAGTTTGTATTTTCTCCAAATTAATAAGGCTCATTTACTGTTTGCTTAATTTTCTATGTGTCTGCAATAAAACATATCTTAACTTTCCCCAGAAATATAACTCTTCACTAAGTACTTTTATCTTCTTAAGCAATTTTATCTATTTCTTGGAGAAAGTCCTATTCAAGTCCTTCTTACTGTTTCTTTGTAGAATCTATTGGTATTTTGCATGGAAAATCTAATTAATATTCTTTTTTGCACATTGATATATAAGTATGATTTTGCTTTTTTTTTTCCTTTTCCTTGAATTTTCTCTTTTTTGTGTCTACTTGCTCTGGTATCTGTGCTTCATGTTAACTACTTTCTGCAAATGTCTGGTAAGCCTGAGATCTCTCCATATTAAAGCATAAGACAATTGTATCTTAAGCTGATAGGAAGTTCTATGTAAGTTGATATAGTTTGCTGGTTTTTAATGTTATTGTGGACTGATATTTCTAGACCGTCACATAAAATGGTATCTCGAAAAGGGTATATCTTAGCACAGTTTTTTTTCTTGGATTAAAATTACCAGAGAGTGATTCTTCGGTCTCTTGTGTGAGATTTTAAGCCTGGCTATATCAAGTTCTCACAGTGGGTCAAAGTGTCTTGGGAGAAATTCTCTCTATGTTTAGACATATTCTTTATAATCATTTCCATGTTTAAAACACAGCACCTTTAATCTCCACTGTGTCTTGGGATCCCATCAAAGTTTCTCTGTTTTAATGACTCCAAAGAGAAAATTTACTTTTAAAAGGACAAAAGGTAATTTACCTGGTGAAAAGGATGGTGAAGAATATCATGACTCATTTTTGTTTTTTACAGATTTCATATGACTTCTGTTGTCACCTTCACAGGCACCCTAAAATTTCAGAAGTCCTTGGATCATCCATTCCTGAGCCATTCTGAGAATTTAAACTTTATTCCCATTTGTGCAAAACATTATTTATCGGGTCTCTACTTTCCTGTTTTCAAAGCATGTTGTTTTCCTTTGCTCATTTTCTTGGTATTTGGGTTTATTTATTGCATAAACTCATTCTATTCATGAAGTTCATTTTTGAAAGATCAGCTGTAAACTGTTGTGTTGATTCCAAAATGCCTAACTAATGCCCTATACATACTCTTGAGTGTTTATAACGTTTTAAAACAATATTGATCCACCTTATTCTAAGATCTTAACTAGCAATGAATGGAGGCTTTTATGGAATAGATACTTCTTACCATAAAAGATAGTTACTAATTTGGGGACTTAACACAATTGCATTTCCTTATCTTCCAAAAATCCCGTGAATTGTAAAGTAACAGGTATCAATTCACCATCTGATCATCTTCTGTTTTGCAAGCACTAAGGAAATGCTGTAAATATACCAGTTACAAGGCATACCAGCCTTTATTTCCTAGAGCATATATTCGACTGTGATGGTAAAATGAATTATTAAGTATGTTATAAATTAAAAAAAAAGCAAAATACAGCACATTATGAATCGGTGTACTCTGGCTATGCAATCAGTTGTAATTAAATGCTTAATTACAAAGTAACTTCAGGCAGATATTGGAATGACAAATTAGAGTTATCCAAAATTTAAAAAAAAAATGTAGAAAGACAATTTAAGACAGTAAGTAAAGCATGCCGAGTCTGGAAAGAACATACCGTATTCTCTCTCAGGAATACCTATAAGTCTAGATCATGAAATACAAATGTGTGAAAGGGTGAAAGCAGACTGGGAAGTTACATGGTGTTGGATGATAGCCATGCAATAAGATTATTTTATAAATGATTCTTTTAAAGTAATGAGAAGCCCTTTTATTATACTACGCACAAAGGTGATTAAAATAAATTCTAATTCAGTTATTTTTGATGTGTAAGTAGGAGAAGTTTGAATTCATTGTTAGAAGCTAGTAAAAAATCAGCAATTACAGTGACTAGACAACAGAATTAGTGGCTTGGGCCAAGAGAGTGGAGTAAAGAGACGTAGGTGAGAACTCTGGATTTTTATGGCATAGAATTGACAAGGGTTTGGATATGGAGATGAAGGCGTAAATGCCATCAAGGATGACCCAGTTTTCTAATTTGTACAGAGATGAAGGTGAATGTGGTATGAAAAATGTGCCGTGGGAGGGGCAACAGGACAGTCGGGAGAGAAGAAGGACAGTAGCATCCAGGGAGGAGTGTCATTTGAGATGGAGTAAGAGGCCTGCTGCTAAATCAATTAGAAATATTCATGTGACTGGCTTGGAGCCAGTGACCCCAATTTTATTCAGTCAAATGGCTGAATGTGAATTCATTATTTGTCTCCTACATTTCTTTCTCCCCAGTGTGTTATATCAATAAATAAAAACATACTGTAGGCGTTCCTATTGTGGCTCAGTGGAAACAATTCTGACTAGCATCCACGAGGACTCAGCTTTGATCTCGGCCTCACTCAGTGGGTTAACGATTTGGTGTTGCAGTGAACTGTGGTGTAGTTTGCAGACATACCTTGGATCTGGTGTTGCTGTGGCCATGGCCTAGGCTGACAGCTGTAGCTCTGATTCAACCTCTAGCCTGGGAACCTCCATATGCCTCAGGTGTGGCCCTAAAATTAAAAAAAAAAAAAGTAATAATTATGATGTCTAATTAAGAACATTTAGTAACAGAAAAAATACATCAATGGTTAAAACACTATTGTCTCCATGCATTTTAGACATGTGGACAATATTAATATCATTTGGTATATTTGTGCATTAATGAAAGGTCTAGCTAGTTTCCTAATGACCCATTTTTACCATCTGATCAGAGCTGATGAGAATATTAAAATGCTACGGTTTTAGTTTGAATGCTAATATTGCTTTCAGACATTTGAAACACCATTTAAATTACCATTTCTATTTTTTTAGAATAATGGCAAATAATCAGCTTATCTTTGAACATGAGAGATCATTACCTTTTTTAACCCCTAAATAGAAAGATTTTCTATGTTACAAGAAAGAAAAAGACACCAAAACAAACAGAAAAACCTATTGAGCCATCACATCAAAATAAGAAAATCTAGAAATGTAATAGGAGAGTTAATATTTGTAATATTTTAACAATGAAATGGGGAAACCTGTAATGGAGACAGAATAAAAAAATAGGCATCTGTAATATTAGATTCTTCAAATGAGGTTCTATCTGTATCTAGCCACCCCTTGCCTCAAATTCCAAAAGGACATTTGTGAAGAGATGATGAAGCACGACCACATCCTATTTTAATGTATCTGCTATTTAACTTTTAAATATAGAATATGCTGGGGTATAATTTTGCATGGAGAGGCTTCATGTCATGCAGTCGATATTAACCTCAGTAGGCACACTTGCATCCATCTATTTCAGGCCCACAAGCTTAAAATATGAACCAAATTCCATTGTTGAATAGAAAACAAATCCTAAATACATCTAACAGAACCCCCTCCCCCCCAAAAAAAAGGTCCCAGGAATATGTGAGTATAAACCACTGGCATTCTAAAGTCAACTTCAATGAAAAACTTAACGCGAAAATAGAGAATACCTAGTCAAGGCCAGGAGAAATACACAGATCCCAGCCCGTTATTGGTACTTAGTAATAAAAAAGATACATAAAATGGGTGCCTTAACTGTAATCCAAAATGTATCTGACTGAGGGATTGATTACTGATCTGGATTTTTTTTTCCTCTCTTCTTCTGTAACTTTAATGGGATTAACATCTATACCTGTTGTCTAGAACTATGGCGGATTGTAGTATCTGGAATGGGGCAGGAAGAATGATCAAATAATCGTCTCTGCCTGCTAGAAAGCCTTTTTCCTTCAAAGATTCTTTTTAGGGTTACTTTGTTGTTCAGGATCTCCAGTGCTATATGTAGTCACTCATTTCCATGTGCTATAAAGACAATTTCCCCAGTAATGTTGTTTGGCTACATTAGTCTTGTGTCTTTGGGTATAGCTCATCACTGGCAAATCTCTTAGGGATAATCTCATTATCCGGCACCTTAACTGTTAGATAAGGTAAAGATGTTCAGTATTGCAGTGGCTTGTGTGTATGCGTGTGTGTAGTCCTGCAGAAAAAGACCCATTGTGTGAAGTTTTGAATAGCATGGTCACAGAAAGTAGAAAAAACATATAGTAGGAATTCTAATCTCCCAAATAAATTAATCCTTATATCCAGGAGGAGCTTGTGTTTTCATCTTTATACTTCATGTCTTAAACATCTATATTCTGGAACCTGGGAGAGCTATAGGGGATAAAAGTGTTAGTGGAAGACCTGTCTGAGGACCTGAGATAGCAATTAAGTTCTTAGAGTTGATAAAAAAATGTAGCCATGTAGAAGTGTTGATCCTTTTCACCAAAACAAGAGACTCAGTTCTGTGATCATTTGTACCTGATATTTCTCTTTACTCAGCTTGATAGAGAATATGCCTTGCTTTTAAAATTTATCTTCCAGCCAGGAAAAACTACTTCTTCATCACTGATTGCTTGTCCCTCCTGTGTCCCAAGCTTGTTCCAGATGCTTTATTTTCTCTTATAGCCATTTTCCTCTTTTAAAAGCAGAGAAAATTCAGTATCTTCATTTTCTTACAGCTTTTCTTACACCTTTAGTTGTAGGAGCTAGGAAAGTCACAACTGGATAGTTTCTTACTAATCCTGCTGCACTCAACGGAGACATAGAGGCAAAGGTTTGTCTCCAATAAGTTATACAGAGAGGTAAATCATACAGACCAGTGACTCATTTAAATCTGTTGCAGATTTTCATCATTCGAATAAGGCTTGTCTTGCCAGCCATTGTTCTATCAGCTCCAACACAAGGGAACAATGGTAGCTAAGGCTAGGTGGCATTGGAAGGTACATTGATAGATAAGGCTCTGCTGAAAGGATTCCACGCATGTAGAGACAAAGTGATTCCATTGTCCTACAAAGATGGATAAGACCTGGAGATACCTGCTATGCTTTAAAGTGATCTGCCTAGGTAAGGGTTAATAGGGAGTGAAAAGGAATCAAGTGTTAATAATCCAGAGCACAGGTAAATCAGTACTTTAAGATGGGATATCAGATTTGGAGAAGGATGACTGGAGTAACTCAGTGAATATTTACTCCCCTGATATCTATTTATAAATACTGGGGAAAGCGAGGCTCAATCCTGTTTACTCCCCTTTTTTGCTATTTTCTTTCCAAAGGTCCTTCCCTATGGCTTATATTATATTCCAAGGACTTTCAAATGTATATCTCAAACACTGAGAAGCTTTTGTATCCTATATACTGCTTGATAAACTTAAATGAGATATTTTAGTTTTACCCAGATCTCTTTTGACAAATGATCATTTTGCTTAATTATACCACATTCAGCCAATTACTACAGCTAAAAAAAAAAAGCCATTGAGAGAATTTCTTTCCTTTCCTTCACCATTAATTTTTATTCTAATTATAAAATATGTCCTGATTATGTGTATTTATCTCTCTGTCCTTCTTTGTACCTAAGTCCAAGACTAACTGACATATGGATTGCTGTAGTAGTCTCCTAACATGGGTCTTTCCTTTTCTCCTTATTTTTTATAGTCAAAAGTCCATCCAGTAGATAAAGTAATCTTAAAATTATGTTTAAGATCAGTGTGACGTAAAAGCCAAAAGAAGAATCGTTGGTGTAGAGAAAATGAAAAGTTGCATCAAATGATACTGAAAAGCTGATAAAGATGCTTACTGAGTAGCAACCATAAACTTCAGCAATATAAGCATGTTTAGTGATCTTAATAAAAGCAGTTCTAGTGAAATGGTGTGGGACAAAGTGGAATAAGAGGAGAAAGGAGATGATAAATCAGAGATTTAGGTGAAAGAAATAAGGAAATGGATAAATAATTGGAGAATGAAGGGTGAGAGATTTTTTTACATGTGTTTGTGTATACATGCACGTGTGGTTGTGATATATTTCATTATAAAAGACATCCATGTATGCCTGTATAATGGGAAAAAATACAGAAAAGGGAGAAACTTGAGAGGAAGAAGAGAGAAATGTGATAAGGAAGATGAAATTGACTTCATGAGAGACAAAGCGGCTAAATCCACAGGATAGAATCATGTAGAGGAGAAAACTTTGATGAAATTAGTTTCAAAGAGCTCCTTTATTCAAATATTTGCCTTAGTAAAAACTGCTTTTATTCTAGATGATACCCTAAGAATTATAGTAGGAAAAAGTATCAAGGAGACTAAAGGTTTAGCAAAAATAGCTCCATGTAAAGCATTGATGGATCTCACAGATATAACATGGAATGAAAAAAGTAAGACATTCCAAATGAGGCATAACTAATAGCTGGTGATAGAAGTAAAAATAGTCATCATTTTCACCAAAGGAATTGATAGTGCCATGCGGCAACTATGAGATAGGATTCCGAAGTGCTTAAAATATTATCTTTCGATACAATGGCTATTACATGGGTATGTATCATATATCAAACCATACACTTAAATTTTTGATTACTTTTTGCACATATGGCACATAGCAATTGAAAAACAAAAATCCTTGTGGATCTGATCATTCTGTTGGATTGGTCAAGCTATGATCTTTATTTGAATTACATGCAGCTAGGTAAACTGGTTTATTACTCCTTACATCACTGTCAAACAAGCCACTAAACCTGAGCCCCAGAAAAACAAAAGTTTTATCTGCATTATTCCTTGACGTACTCTGGTTATTCAGCAGTAAGGTTTAACAGTGTTATCAGATAATGAGTGTTTCATGACTCAGTATTTAGGGCAATCAACTCTGCCTGTTAACTCCCATTTCACTCTATATAGTATGAATATGAATAACCCTAAATTTTTTAAAAAATTTCCTCAGGCGTTCAAATTTATCCCTTTATTAAGTCTGTGAATTTGGAGATACACATGAAACAGAAATCCCAGAAATCACTTTAATTTTGGTTACATAACTGGCACATGATCTACCCATTTGGTAAACAGCTGTCAAATATCAAAATTAGTACTTTTCATAATTTGGAGTAAATTGTGTGTATTTGGAATATTAATATGTTTGCATGATCCTCAAACATCTAGTATTAGCAACTTTATTTCCAGGAAGTATATAATTTGCCTAAAATTTAAGACTAGAGATATTTGAGTTTGGGGCTATAAAAGATGGAGAATGAAAGCAAGAAGTAATTCCTGAAACTTGCCTAAATCCAACAGTCCCATGTGAAGTAGGAGCTCTGGACCCCCGTGTATGGGTCTATAACAGTGACTGGGGACAAGTCCAGGACTCTGTCTCTAACATATCTCTTAAGTCTTCCCAGAACTATGGGGAAGTTGCCTTGCAGTGTGAACCATAAATCACCCCCCCCGCCCCGAATGTGACAGTCCATATTTACTCCCCCACTAATGAGGTACAGTAAGAATATATAATGGGACTGTACAAGTCTATAGTGGGTGGGACCAAATTGCACATTAATAAGTGCAAAAAAGTCAGTAATCTTCCCTCTGAGCTGTAAAGATGCTATTTCTTGCCACATCATGAGGATTTAATTTTGTCTAGTAAAAAATCAAAGAGTAGATGCAACATTATCAAGAAAATTAGGTAAATCTCATATGATGTCCAGGAATTCATTTCCAACTCAGCAACTTTGGATTATGCACCTATCACAGGTAATTGTGTCTCTGACCTGCTCTAACAAGTGCTTTTTGACTTTTCACTTCAAAGTTTTCTTCCATCTTTTGACAGTAGATATAGATACACACTCAAAATCACATTCAGCATTAATATACTTTTAGGTAAAAAGGACATTGACCCTGAAACTTTAAATCTTCCTCTTTCTCACTTTCTTCCAGATTCCCTCAACTACAGTATCCAATGGATAAAATTTATCCAGAACAGCAGGTGTATTATGTGTTCCTGTAGTTTGCAGTGGATTTAACTTAAATTAGATGTCATATAAACCTTCCAGAATATCATTTGGCTGGTATTTGAAGATGGAGGATTATAAATTGTGCTTGAGTTTGACTTAATCTGTCACCTAGATTTCCTAACTTAATCATCACACTTCACAACAGGTGATCGAAACCCCCTACATAATGCTAGTATTAATCGTGTTGCCAAATCTTCTGTTAGGTTATCTTGCAGTTCTGTGACTCAAATTTTCTTTAACTCAACATGTCTGGCCCAGGGGATATTTTTGGCTATCTCAGTTTAGAAACTTTATTGATGCCTTTTCCTACTGTGCCACTTTGTATGCCTTAAGAGAAATGTGACTATCACTTGCTCGTTTCCTTGGAGAATTTAGGGGATAGTAAGAATTATCTCTCTCAGACATGTTCAATTAACCTCACAAGTATAAAAGTCTGTTGAATATTATTAAGACATGTCTAGGTGTGTCATTCGTGTTCCTCTCTGCACCTCTGCTTCATACCCATGTCACAGTCAGATTTACTTACATAATTACAAATATCTTTCTTGTGTTTCCTTCTACAGTAGTTTTCTTCTTATAGAATTCCTCTTATATTTTGATTTAATAGTTTGGTTTTAAAATTACCATCTTATTCAAAATTTGAACTTCTTTTTTTAATCTGTGGAGTTTAGGCTTAAATTTGGGCTTCAGTGTTCAAAATCCTAAGACAACATGCCATATTTAATTAAAGTTATTTTCTTTACTATTTTTTCATGCAAGGAAAGAAAGAACCATAGATAAAGAGAGGGAGGAAGGAGAAAAAAAAACAACTGAAGCAGAAAGATGCCCATGACACAGTGCCTATTGATTGCCAGGCCCCTTGGATGGTTGTGAAGTGCATGAGATGATGGGCTCTGACAGTGTTGATTTTAAAAGGTCTTCAGGAAATATGAAATATGCAGAGCTGTAAGGGTCGTATGCTTCCAATTTACATATTTTAGACAACCTGAAAAGATAAAATGTATCATGTAGTTTCTACCATTGCCATAATACAAGTTTGCTATTTGTCTGACTCTTACAATATATGGATTTCAAGAAATAAAAATAAGGAGTCCTTAGACTGACTACACAATTTTTTTTTACTGTCCCCATTTTAAAATTAGCTCATTTTTATTAAAAGTCTCAATCACTGAGACTTTGGAAAGAATAAAACAAAAATCAGTAAATCAGTGCCTGCATTTAGAAATGACTTCAGTGTACGATACAGAGCGTCTTTGAAGTGCATGCTGAGCAATTACTCCATTAATTTGCCGAATGTAGACAGTAATTCGTGATGATTTAAGCTCCAAAGTTCTATTTTTTTCTCAAATGCTGAGGGTTTGTTTTACTTTAATTATTTGGGTCATTGCTTTAATTTCACATTTAACATTACTTGTAAAAAGACCTTCCGATTTCTAAAATGTGGCCTTTTTAATGAAGTTCTTTTTACTGCTCACTTTAACCTTTAAGCTCACCATGTTATGGCACTATATGTAAATAGCCACCTTAATAATGATATTTGGCACTACTCTGGAAAGAAGAATAGCAGCAGGGTGGTGAACCTGAGCTTCTGTTCCTTCAATTTTAAATATGAATATTGCACTATAACATCATTTCTCTTGGAAGTGAAAATAATTATTCTTGGGTGTTTTTCTTTTAATTTCTCTCTTCTTCTTTCTCTTCTTTCAACCTCTTCCCTTCCCTTCCTCCCTCCTTTCACTATATGTTAGGGTGAAATCTTTTAAAAGACTATAAATTGTATACAAAACTTTGGACTTTTATTTGCATGTGTCTTAATATTATTTCCTGAGCAATGTTTGTCATTATACATAGTAGTTCATTAATTGGTATTGACTACATTTTAAATGTCTTTCTTTAGTAGATGTGGTTAAAATATGACACTGACTTTTTGCTTGTGTTATAAACTAAAACACCCTGTTTATATGCATTTTCAAAATTAACAAAAAGTTTTGAAAGGAGCTTCATAACTTAATGAATTATGAGTTTTGAGGTCAAGTTACTATTCCCCCAAGGGAAAAAAAAATGTTTTTAAATTAAGTTCTGTTTTAGAATAACATACCTATGTGCCATTGTTCTTTCATACTATTCCATTTAAAAATTTTGTCTTAGAAAATTCTTATTGCTCTCTTTTTTTACCTGATTGATAGATGTTCATGCCTCAAAGACAAGAACAATGAATTAATTTTTACATTTAATTATAATGTAATTACCAGTGACAAATTGACAGAATTTGGTTGTCAAACTTAAGCTTAATTTTCATTTTAATTTGTCTAAATTTGGATTCTCCATCTTTATTGTGAGATAGAGCAGCAGGATAATTTTCTTTAAAGTCATTAAGCAAGATTTTACAATATCTAGGGTAATGTTCATGCTTTAAGGGTCTAAGTTGATCGCATTTATTCATTTTTATGAGGGACTTTGGAATCTTCTGAGAGAGAATTCAGTCTAAGTAAAATAAAAGCAAAGAAGTCTACAAGTGACATAGAGATTATGCATTCTCAATTCATTGAATTTATCTTGAAATAGATTTCTCTTTAGTCTATCCAGCCATTATTCAATGGTAAAATCCCTAGATCTTGTCATTACCAGTAATAGCATCTTCCACAGCATCAGATGTCCCACACTCCAGTCTGCCTTTATGACTGTCCATATACTAATCCTAGAGTATTTCAATTACATAGTTTTTTTTTTTTTTTGGATAAAAATAGAGCCACACTCAAACACACAATAGCACAAAAATTCTTAGCTGCCTTCCTCTCTACTTGATTGAATGATAAACCATCTAATGTCCTGTGAAAGAGAGGTGCTCTAGTGTACTGGATTCACCATATGTTCGATTATTTGATCATATTACACATACAATTGTTCCTTTGTACTTTTTCATGGTTGACCGTTTCATCTTTACCGAATCAGTCCTGTCAATGTACAAGCCAATACATGAAATGAAAAAGCAAATCCTTCTAGCAGCTCCATGTCTCCTTCAACTAATGATTCATTTTCTCTGCTCATTTTTTACAGCTATGTTTCTTTTTTTTTTCCAATCCACACTGAACAAGTTTCTGCTGCTACCATTCCTCTCAAGCAGTTATTAACCTCCAAATGTGGAATCCAATTCTCATTTCTCACAGGTCATCTTATTTAGCCTGGCCTGTGAGCAACATTTGACACAATTGATTCTCCCAGTTAAGGGAACACAACCATTTATAACAAAATGGCAGTATTCAAAGCCCCGTTGTGGCACAAGATATTCCTGTCCAATTACACCATTCATTATGGCACAAGATACATTTTCTGGATTGCTTTTCCAAGTTCTCTTTTGGCATGATATCTGTCTAATTTTGTTCTATGGCATTGGATAACTCTGCCCTTAAGTTCACAGGTATTAAAAGAAATCAGAGTCTTAATAGGAACTACCTAACTACAGTGAAGTGTAATAATGAAAAGACCCTTTATTATTTCCATATAATCAGTATGTCAGAGACTGGCAAGTATTTATTGATCACTTGTTTTTTGTGAGCAAATAAAAAAAATCATTCTCAGCTTTTTAGCAATTAGTTTAGTGCCTGTTGCCTACATTCTGGTCAACAGTATGTGGGAATAAGTACAGTTGACTCCTGAACAACAAAGACTTAAGAACTGTGTGGGCCCACTGATTTTTTTCCCCAATAAATACACACCTAAGGTTGATTTAGTAAACACTACCTGAGTTTATACTATCTGAGGTTGGTTTAGTCTGTGAATGTGGAATGAGAACTACAGAGGGTTAACCATGGGTCTTGAGTATCTGAAGATTTTATGTGAGGGTCCTGGAACCAGTCCAGCTATAGGTACCAAGGGAGAGCCATATATGGAACATTTTAGCCCTAGGCATAATGACCCCTACATGCTATCCTGTAATGTTGCATATTCTGTGAAGGTTACAATAGGCCATGTATCTAAGATGATGGCATAACAGAATGACAGGAGACAACACAGTGGTATTTCTTAGAGTCATGTATTGAACTCTGATTTAAGTAATAAAAAATTGTGTTAAGACAGAGATTTGGAAATTAATTCTATGGTCAAATATAACTATAAAATATACTTTTCAGTAATGTTGACACATATCTATCATCTGAAATTCTGCATTTGGAATCCTTGCATGCTACTCTTTCTGAAATATATGAAAATCAAAAATTGATATGTTTTATGAAGATCATTTTTTTCAGCTGGTCAGTGAGATAGATTTAAAGATCTAAGACTAATGATGAGAAAAGAGTTAGCAATCTACTGGAGGGGTCCAGGTATGAAATAATGAAGATTTGTCTCTCTGTACAGCAGTGGTGTTTTGGAGGGGGTGATTGAAAATAACGAAGAAAATTTATTAAAACTTTGTGACTTGGAGAAAGTTTGCTAATTGGACAGTAAAGAAGGAAGGAGCTACAATATATAACAATACTAGCTTTTAGAAATTTGGTGACTCAAGTAATGATTATCTGATGTTGAGTTTATGAGAAGTAAAGTATATTTTCCCACTTGTGTATTACAAGGGTCATTTTAACTTAGATTGCAAAATTAACTTAAATTTAATTCTTGCTCATAATCTGAATTTCAGTAGTGGCAAATGGAATTTGATAATATGTATGATCTGGAAAACATTTTATCCATTACAACAGATTTTTTCCTTATTGTTCTAACCACATGAATGAACAGTTTAATGTACCAAAAAAAGAAAAACAATATTGAAAGAAACATCGTCAGATCCATGATTCTAATAAGAATTGGTTAGTTGTTTTGTTTATAGCTTTTAAATTAAAAATCTAATATATTTTCATCTAGAGTTAAGTGCAATTTCTGAGTAAAATTGACCATAGTGATATAATAACTGATTTGGGGCATTCAGACTCAAACACATACACATACACAACAAACATATTTCTGAAAGTATTTAGTCTTACACATGGAAACTGTTTATGAACATATAATTTAGGTCTCTGTCATAAAGGTGGAAACAACTGTGAAAGAAAAATGTTCTAAATACAACATATAATCATGGTAAAAGACTGAAACAAACATTTTAATTTTGTAGTATTAGAACAATTCTTGGTAACATTGACTTTATTAATATATATTAATATTATCTTTATTCATTAGTTAGCTCTTACCTAATTCTCTCGATTGGTGATAAACCTCATTAATTTCTCTCAGGCTGTATTACAATTTTATTTAAAACATGAAAATATTAATCCCAAATCAATCACTCCTGGGAAATATATATTTGCTGGAAGAATCAGAATTAAAAATAAGGAGTTCCCATTGTGGCTTAACATGTTAAGAACCCAACATAGGGTCCATGAGGTTGCATGACTGATCCCTTGCCTTGCTCAATGGGTTAAGGATCTGGCATCCTCACAACTGCAGCGTAAGTCATGATGCAACTCAGCTCTGGTGTTTCTGTGGCTGTGGTGTAGTCCTGCAGCTATAGCTCTAATTGTACACCTAGCCCAGGAACTTCCATAAATAAAGCAAAAATAAAATAAACCTTATTTTATATAAATAAACTTTATTTTATAGAGGTTGATTACATCATACTCTATCATGATATTGGAAGAAAGACAATAACAAAAGTACTAGAAATATTACCACTAATACAAATAATAAGTCTGCAAAATTTAAGCAAAAACCTCAGTTAAATAGATGTGTGAGTCAAGAAGGAGGAGCTGTCACACTTTACAGTGGTAACAGAGCCCAGGAGGAAGAAGAAAAACTTATTTTCTTTCCTGGCAAAGACTCAGGCAATCAAAAGCCATGTTGTTTACTTTAGCCTTCCCAAATTCCTTTCTCTTCTGTAGAAGAGCTTTTCTTACCTGCTGAGTCAGGACTTACACACAACACACAATTTACAGTTTGGGTGGACGCCAGATTACAAAATTATGCTAATCTTGAATAAATTCATTTTTGCTGGAGAAATATCTGATAATCTATTTTTTTAGCTTAGTAGGTATTTAATATTAGTATTATAACTAAAACATTAAAAACTGTTTAAATGACAATTAATTGATTTTAATTAATTCATATTTATTTTATGACAGTTCCCAGAACATATTAGAAGGCAATTTTATTACATGAGGAATGGAATTTGTAGTTAACTTTAAGGAAACATAGCTAGTCAGTGGTGGAACTAGATTTTAAATCCAATCATAATATATTGGTATCCTTTATTGGGGATATTCCTAATATTTTGTTAATAGAAAGCATTGCTGGTTTTGGCATTGTAGCATTTGGTATTAATGATTTTAAGATTTACTTGCAAAATATGCCTCACAGATTTTGTATGGCTGTTTAACTGTTCGTTCAAACATTTAAAGCAGATAGGAATCCTGCCCCTTGTGATATGGCTAACATAGATTTGATATCCTATATTTTGTTTAACCTACTACAATGATGTCTAAGGCCACTCCGAGAAATCCCAATTTGTCTGGAGTGAGGCTTAGGCATTGGTCTGTGTGTATGTGAGAGAGAGAGAGAGAAAAGGCAGTGATGTGTGTGTGTATGAGTGAGAGAGAGATGATATGTGGTTTAGGCATTTAAAAAAAAATCTAGATAGTTAATTATATGCTTAGTAATATATATACATATTAGGTTATATGTAATATATGTATATGGTTAATTATATAGTTAATTATACATTCATAACTATAAATATATAGTTAAATATCCAGATATTAATTCAGCCAGGATTGGGAACCTCTGATTTAGAGGTTTATAAGAATATTTGTTACATTGCTTACATTCTGATAACAGGATAGAGGTAATAAATAAGTAAGGAATAACATGAATATTGGTGATTTGTGTGTTAAAATATATTTATAAGAAACATTCATATGTCTTTCTAAAGTGATTTATTTTTACCATTCTACTGGCAGGTTGTGGGAAAAAAATTTTTCACATCCTTACAAAAAATAGGTGTTATCAGTTTTTCAAACATTATATATCTTGTTGAGTGTAATGGAATCCTACTGAAATTTAACAGGCATTGTCCTGGAGATGAAAAGTAATGAAGATCCTTTTATGTACTTAAATTTCTACATATTTAGTGATATGTCTATTCAAAACTTTTGCCTATATTTTGAGTTGTTTACTTGTTAATGAGTCATAGTGAGTTTCTTCATATTTTTGCTACAAGTTATTTGTCACACAAATGTACTTTAGTTACTGTTTCCATAGCAAAGAGCAGGTAAGTTTGTTGTCTAGTATGAAAAATATGTTCCTCAAGAGCAACGTACGGCAATGTTTAATGCCTGTTTAAGAGATTCAGATTCTCTAAGCTCAGTGTTCCTGTCCTGTAATGCAACTCTGTGTGGGTGCTGGCAATCATCTGACCTGTTTCATGTCATTCTGTGGGAACTGGGCTTGGGGAATAGGTTAAAAAAAAATGCTGATAATCTGCTTACTGCTATTTTCATGAGGAATAAACTTTCCACTTCTGACTCAGAAATATCCTGTTAGCCTACCAGCATCCATGAAACCACAACAGCCTAACTTGTTATTTTGCAAGAAGTTTGAAATCTCAAACCTCTTTTAATCCTTGACAGTGACTTCATCTGCTGGACAGATATTTACAGTATTTAGATCTCTTCATCAGCCCTCTCTTCTGGCCTCATAGTAATTTCCAAAGAAAACTTCTGAGAAAACAAATGAACATACCTTAGCCTTGGGTTTTAGAAGATTCAGGTGCCAGTTGAAGAGGTCTGTCCTGCATCATACCCCCATATTTATGTGATTATGTAGGAAAAATCTGGAGGAAATTCTCCCAATGATTGGAATGTCAAATGTGGATCTTACTGCTTACCTCCCTTGGTATAGAATATGACTAGAGATAAAAAATATATATTGGTTTATGAACAGTAAGTAATGGTTTGGTATATGATCGTGGACTTGTTGACTTGGAAATCTGTGACGGGTTTATACTGAGAGCAAAATAGCTATTTCAAGCATAGTTTGTTTCCTACTTGAATGAACACTAAAGCACACACACAGCATCTTGTTAATCAGGGAAACAATATAGCTAGTTGTTTGTATGGTTGTCAGCTTCCTTTCTCAGCCATATCTTACTTGTTCATTGTCATAAGTAGCTATGACTTATTTCTGAGTACGACATCTGTCAATGATAGAGACCAGTGTTGGCTTATCAATATGCTACTTTTCCATGAAAGAACAAGCTAGCTACCTGGTAGCAAATTGATTACATTGAGTGTTTTTTTCCCCCAAAATTGACAGAGTATTTTTCTTTATTAGACAAGTTAATTAATCTTAATATTGATTTGCCTTCTTTCCTTCTGATGCTTCTGTCCACACTGTCATATGCGGATTTAGTTATCTTATTCTCTGCCCTGCTATCTCACACAACATTGCTTTGACAACTCAAAAATTATTCACAAAAGAGCAAATGAGCCACACTTCAAGGAAGTTTATGGTTTCAGTATAAACATATCATTTAGAAAGAGTTGCAACAAAATATTGAAATATCACTTATACTGCCAAATAGGTAATAATAGTTTTCATGTTTAGGTATTAATTTATAAGAAGTCTGCAGTGCACTTGGACTATGCATCCTAAAATATAGTACTTTATTACAATCCAGAACTCAGAGATGCAAGGCAGATGCTCTCTCTGACTACTATCTCTAATTATATTCTCAATTATCCTTAATTCCTCTTTCCCCAGTTTTACCCTCTTGTGATTTAAAGGTGTTGTTTCCTCCAAGGCAGCAGTGTTTCTAGCATGGAACAAAATAATTGTTCCACTGAACTAGGGGCTGATACTATCCCCTTTCCATTTTGATTTCTTCATGCTATTGGGCCACCTGGAGTTCTGAAACATATGCCACTGAAACATAGCAGTAACTGTGGTAATTGAACTTCACTGTCATGATCAAGAAGAAATGAGACTACTCTAAGGTAAAGGGTGTGTATTTGGAAGGCAGAAGATTCTGTAGATTACCTGAGATGGCTCCAACAATTGATAGACCTTGTTGCTTCCCTTTTAAGAAAACGGGTGATCATCTGTTCATTTGTACAATGATATTTGCATCATATAGAGTGAAAGATGTTTTTGATTATTGTTTCTGTCCTTTAATTTGTATAGAAGGGTGTATTTGAAAGCTGAACATCCAAAGGGACAGATTGTGTGGGATGCTTTCTTTTGTATTAAAAACTACCATTGCCCATCTAATATCTTGCTGTGTAACAAGGGCTGGAAACCTAGTAACTACATTTCCCAGGTTCCCTTGACTGCGGGATTCCAAATTAAAAGTAGGTATGTGAGAAAAATACGTTCGTCTAGAAATTGGAGGAAAACCACAGCTATTATTCCAAACCTTCAGAAATGGCTGAGTGCTTGAACAGATGGAAGAAATGTTTACAGTGGCTTCCAAGACATCTGCAATGAATTACCTTATGAGATGCAGGGAGCTGAACCATGGGAGGTAGTTCCCATGACTTGTATACACCAGATTTTCTCCTATTGGTTTTCATGATATGTGTTCCCCATCCCTTTGCAATGGTTTTGAAGGTAACACATTTATTCTATAAGTCACATTTTAATAAAATACCTGTAATGTTTTCTGTTCTCATAACCAAAACATATCAATCATCAATCCATGTATGCATTTCTTTTTAGATTGCTTAGCAGAGACAAATATTAATTCTGTGACCTCTAAGTTGGTATAATTTAAATTAAAATGAGCAAAAAAATAAATGAGAGCCTGTCTAACCTTCAAAATTTGCTGTATGGCATGCTGAGTTCTATGCAAAAAATAAAATAAAAAAATTATATTCTCTGTACCAGTGATCTTCAAATTATTGAGTAGCATAGAATCATCTGCAACTCTCATTAAAACAGATTTCCTGGCCTCACCTTCAGATTAAATTTCCATAGGTTTGGTTGGGGTATAAGAATTTGGATTTCTAACAGGTTCCTGGATATGATCGATGCTACTAGTTCATGGACCATACTACGTAGTCATTGCTCTTTCTTTATTTTAATGCTTCACTGGCTTCTCCTTCTTTGCAAATAAATATTTAATAGATTTTTCAGAAGACTCTTTTTCTCTTCTGATTTAGACTTACTCCCATCACTAATTCCTCAAGGTCTTCTCAGCTAGCTTATTCGCCTAAGCATAATTGTTTCTCATATAAATGTTTTCATTATCAGCCAGGTACTTTTATAAAACAGCCTTATAGGCATTAAAAAT
This sequence comes from Catagonus wagneri, assembly GCA_004024745.2. Taxonomy (NCBI): domain Eukaryota; kingdom Metazoa; phylum Chordata; class Mammalia; order Artiodactyla; family Tayassuidae; genus Catagonus; species Catagonus wagneri. Next base: position 32,842,470 of record PVHT021183696.1, on the reverse strand, counting down.
ATGAAACTCTTATGTTAATATGAATTTTAAAATGATTTGTAATGAAAAAAAATTAAGCATAATAGAATAAAACAGAAAACTCTGTATGGAAATTGTGCATATGCATACTCCTCTGTGCATGTCAGTTTTCAAGTCTGCCTCTAATATTCTTTGACACTCTCTGCTTAAATCTGGGCTTTGTGATTCTTCTTTGAGGATGTGTATTCTTGAAGTTAAATCAACTGTTTAAATTGGTGAGTTCAATGCAAAAGTCAATAAAGTTGAATAGGTGATCCTGTGAGGAACTGATTGATCCCTCTGAATGTATACTTTGTCCTAGAGCAGTTTAGTCTTTTAAGGAATTTTTCTAATTGATAGGTTCTTTATTGATTTTATTTCATTTCAAAGTAGAACAAAACAAACTGATCAACTTTGTTGATCAGAGGCAATGTAGTGTGGTGCTTAAAACATAATCTTTGACACTCTAATACACCACATGTCCATTGTCAATGCAGAAAGTAATGTATCTTGAAATAGATGGCTTGTGTAAAGATTGATCTTGTCTAAATGATAGTGATTTTAATAAGTATTATTAATCTATATGTTGTGCTTATTCTATAACCGAGTAGATATATCATGCTTAGAGCACTCAAATAGTCATTCCTAGATAAAAACTCTAATTAGATAATACTGTAAAAAATCATCTGGATTTTAAAATTTATTTTGATTATAAAAGGAACTATGGAAATTTAATAGTGGAGTCTGCATGCCATATTAACTTGTAACACATTTCAAATAAAACTGTACCTTTTTCAATTACAGGCTTTGACATTTTTAATTATCACATATTTCTCATAAATTAAATATTTTCTGAATCTCTTAAAAAGTAGTCCGGGGGAGTTCCGATTGTGGTGCAGCAGAAATAAATCTGACTAGTATCCATGAGGATGTAGGTTCGATCCCTGGCCTTGCTCAGTGGGTTAATTATCTGGAGTTGCTGTGAGCTATGGTATAGGTCATAGATGTGGCTCGGATCCTGTGTTTCTGTGGTGTAGGTCATCAGCTGTAGCTCCAGTTCGACCCTTAGTCTGAGAACTTCCATATGTCAAGGGTGTGGCCCTAAAAAAAATAATGATAGACATATGGAAAAATTGAGCCTGGATGCGAAGTTCACACCTGGCTGCATTTCGATGTAACTGCTGCCTAAGAGGTCCTGAATTCTACACTTCATTATCTGCAATCAATCTCATTTATTTTCATGAGTGTCTCAATTTTCCATGTATCTATATTGTGGAAATGTGGTGTGAGAAGGTCAAATATTTTAGGCCAGGTTCTTTTAAAGCAGAACTTGAGAAAAGGATCCAAATGCATATGATTTGCTGCGAGAGCATTTCTCAGGAAATGTGTATGAGGGAGGAAATGAGCCAAGCAGAAAGCAGGCAAGAGCTGAACAAGGATTTGGTCTCAGGTGAAGCCCAGCCTTTATCTTACTCACAGAGGGACTGCTTTGGGGCATCAGTTGCAGCACAAGATTATCCCTGCTGAAGGTTTGATCCAGCCTTTTTAACCACACATCAGGCACACTAATTGAGGGCAGATATTTGGAGTGGAATTTCCCTTCTTTCACCCAAGGACCTGTCTAGAGAGGAGACACATATGAAATTTAGCAAATGACAAGATGAGAACAAATAAACTATCTAAATTATGGTTTGTATTCTGATTGCTTTCATATAACTTTGTGGTGATGAAGTTTCAGCGTAATGTTTAAGAGCAAATTGAGTTCCCTTGTGGCACAGCAGGTTAAGGATCCAGCATTGTCACTGCAGTGGCTCAAGTTCAATCCTTAGCCCATGGAACTTCTGCCTCCCATGGGTGCAGCCAAAAAAAAAAAAAAAAAAAGGAAGAAAAACTCATAAATGCTGAATTAAATGTTAAATTAAAATTCAAACTCTAACACTTATGAATTGTTTGGGTCAAGTTAATTGACCTTTTGTGTCATACATTTTTGAATCTGAAAAGACCCAGATGATACTGGAATAGTATTTTTATTATAGGGCACTTGTAAAGGTTAAATAGGAGCATAAATGTTAAGATTTCCAAACTGTGTTTGACCTGAATTAAGTAGTACATGAATATACTCTATTATCATTATTATTTCTAATTCTTTATGAAAATGTGTGGGAAGATAGGTGGATAACCAGAAAACATATGAAATATTCTCTGCTTCATATAGAATAATGAGAGTATTCTATCAGGTAACTTTTCATGTGTCCCTAAGTATAAAAATACATATTTTTCTTTCTTCAAATCTGGTATGTTAAAGTATATTTAACATTTCAATATTGTTCTTGATCTTTTTTACAATAGTAATATTAAATATTTTTCTGTGGCTTTCTGTTCTATTATATAAATTGTAAAATGTGCTGGTTCTGTTGTCCACAATTGTAACTAATCATTCTCAATTTATTGTAAGAAATTGTATACATTTTCTTATTGGTTATTATATATCCATGTCGTAATGCATCTCATAATTTTGACAAACAAAAAAAGCATTTAGTGACATTAACCCTACTACCAAAAATTTCTCTTTTTTTAGTGAACTATGTATTTCTTCTATATATTTTTTATACTCACTATTTCTAGTTTCACACTTCCATTCTCTGTGTTAGATACAATTAACTTTTCATTTTTATGGTGAAAAAAGAGTATAAAATATTAAAGTACAGCTTAAAAAGTAAAGTGCAGCTTATTGTATATATTATTAAACACATATAATTATCCCATGGCAAAAGAAATCAAATATTACAAGAAACCCAAAGCATTTTACATACCTCTTGCCAATCTCATTCCTTATTCTGTTATTAATTATCTTTTGTTTAGATTTTTCTCACCTATGTATTTACATCTAAAATTACAGTTTAACGGAGTTCCCGTCGTGACACAGCAGTTGACGAATCCGACTAGGAACCATGAGGTTGCAGGTTCGATCCCTTGCCTTGCTCAGTGGGTTAACGATCCGGCGTTACCGTGAGCTGTGGTGTAGGTCTCAGACGCGGCTTGGATCCGGCGTAGCTGTGGCTGTGGCGTAGGCCCGCACCTGTAGCTCTGATTCGACCCCTAGCATGGGAATCTCCACATGCCGCCGGTGCAGCCCTATGAAAAAAAACAAAAAAAAATAAAGTTACAGTTTAGGTTTGCTTGTTGATAATCTGTGCATCAAGGAAAGAATGAAGTGTGTTTCTTTCAGTCTGTCTTCATTTATTACATTATATCTGTAAGATTTATCTTCGTAAACAGGTTGAAGGAACTCATTACTTTTTATTATGACATAGAATTCTATTTTATGAATATATTTCATTTACTTTTAATTATATTTTTGATTGGCATTCATATTGTTTCCGGGCTATAGATACTACAGTTATGTTTTGCAGAACATTCTTGTCAATATTTCTTGGTTCAAATGGTGATAATGTATAAATATGCATGTGTTCAACTGCAGTAGATACTTTTTTCAGTAGATATTTCTACAAAGGTGTTGTGCCAGTTTACTCTTTCACCAAAAGGTCCAATGACCCTCATGAAGTCTATATTTTAAATCTTTGAAATTTCAGTGGGTATTTTTTTTAATTTTTAACTGTTCTGATAAGTAATGATTTTTTATCTTATTTTTCAAATTGAATTTTTTTGGAATAGTTGATTTACAATGATACATTAGTTTCAGATGTACAGCAAAGTAAATCAGTCAAACATATAAATATATCCATTCTTTACTCCCATATAGATTATTAGAAACTGTCATTTAGATTTTCCTGTGCTATACAGTATGTTCTCATTAACCAAAATTTAATACAGTACTGGGTGTATGTTATTCCCAGCCTCCCAATTCTTCCCTTCCCACAACAGTTTCATCTATGCTAACTACAAAATTGGTTTGGAAATCTGGGTTTGTTTTTAAAATAAGCTATTTTGTATCATTTTTAAAATTAGATCCCACATATAAGTGACATCCTATGGTACGTCTTTCTGTGACTTACATCACTATGGTAATCAGTATGATAACCTCTAGATCAACGAAGTTGCTACAAATAGCATTATTTCATCCTTTTGTGTGACTGAATAATATCCCATTTCCTTTATCCATTCCTCTATCAATGAACATTGAGGTTGTTTCTATGTATTGGATATTGTAAATAGTGCTGCAATGAACATTGGGGTACATATATCTTTTTGAATTGTGGTTTTCTCTGGGTGTATGCCCAGGAGTGAAGTTACCAGATCATATAATAGTTACATATTAATGTGTTAAGGAACCTCCATACTGTCCTCCATAGTGGTTGCACCAGTTTACATTCCCACCAGCAGTGTAGAAGGGTTGCATTTTTTCCACACCCTCTCCAGCATTTTATGTCTAATGTTTGCAGATGTTGTGTTGATGGCCATTCTGACTTGTGTGAGATGTTACTTCATTGTAGTTTGACTTACATTTGTCTAATAATTAGTGATATTGAGTATCTTCTCATTTGTGTGTGTGTGTGTGTATACGTATGATCTGTGTGTCTTCTTTGGAGAAAAAAAATATATATATATATTTTTTTAGCAAGCAAGCAAAGTCTTTATTAAAGGAAAGCAAAGCGCTCTCAGGACAGCTGGGAGGGGGAAGAAGAGCCCTTTTTCTCTATTGTCTTATAGGGGATTTTATCCCTTAAAGATGGGTGTTACCGATGTGGGATCCAGAAAGATGTAGTTTTCTCCCATTGGCCTTGCCCAGTTACCTATATCAGTCCTTGTCCAATAGGGGTTTTAGGGGTGAAAGTGTCCCATAAGCCTCATGATTTCTTTATCCTTCTCTTCCCCTAGACTGAGTCACAGGGAGTTAGAGATTATCGTCCATCTGGGCCTAGGTACACTCATTATAGTAAACAAGGCCTTTGGGGATGTTACTCCCTGGAGCCCTTAAACAGCAAATGTTAATCAATAGCCATATCAAAGAATCCGTTGAAGCCCATACTCCTACACTGACTACCTGAGTTATTATTCTGCCCCCATCCCCCCTTCTAGAATTGGAGAATCTAACTGCAGGAGGAAAAGGGGTGATGACTGCTCTGACGGCTTCCTGCTGAAAAGGGGAGTCATTAGGGGAAAACAGGTCTCCACTCATGGGATGGTTGATTGGACTTCTACACATTACACTGGGTACCCCTTCTATTACCATTTGAAGGTTGATAGCTTTTAATTGGGAGATAATGAAGGGAGAAACACAATTATACAGGGTCTGAAGAAAAAGATAAAGATCATGGTGATGACTATGGTGAGCAAATATTTCCACCAGGAGGAGGATGTCAGTCAGTTCCAAGGGCAGCTCCTAAAGCTGGAACTGGATCGGACATCTTATGAATCTGCTGCCAGAAATCTCACAGGGAATCAGACACATTCTGTGAATAATCAGGACTATAAACCTTCAGATTTTATAATAGCACCGGTACCTCCTTTAGCTGCAGTAAGTATATCTAAGAGCGTTCAGTTTTGTAGCACTACTTATTTTTTGTTACTCCATACTTAGGGTAGAAATAGCTTCTGCAATATCTTTAGGAGTTTGTCGAGTAAAATTAGTTATGGCTTCCATCCTCAGCATTATGTCAGTGGTTCCTAATGAAGGCACAAATATCAATGCTAAGTAATCACACCATTGGAACACTGATCGGGTCCACTTAGCATGTAAATAGGGAAGGCTGGCTTGTGCTCTGATCAGAGTTTTCATATTGTTGCCATGAGCAAAAGCCAATTCCAGAGTGCAGCGCCCTACCCATGCTGGGGGCTGTCAAAGTCACAGATTAATTCCAAGCAACCAATAAGTTCTCTTTGGGGATAGGCAACATATTCCAGGATTAAATCCCCAGTCCGTTTCAGGCTGTATGGGAGTCTTATCTGGACTGATGTGACCTGGATGATTTGTAAACCATATTTGGTTGCTAAATATCTTAAAGGTTTTACCTCATTAAAGGATAGGGGTCTCCCCTCAAATCCGACATAATATTTATTTTGCTCCCAGCAAATACATGCAGGCTGGGTTAAATAACACCTCTCAGGAGTGATACATATATATGGATCCCATATTTGATAAAATTGATGAAAATACTTATAGCCTGTATGAATTTTCTGATTCTCTGGCTGGTCATGAAATATTTGTATGCCATTTCTAAGACTGTTAAAGTCATTCAGTACATGGATGACATTCTTCTCTGTGATAATACTGGAGAAATGTCTTTTTTTGATTAAAGTGTGGTTGACTTACACTGTTTATTCAATTTCTGTTGTACAGCAAAGTGTCCCAGTCACACACAATTCAATGTGCTATACATTAGGACACTATTACTCATCCATTCTAAATGTTACAGTTTGCATTCATCAACCCCAAACTCACTGTCCATCCCACTTCCACGCCACTCCCCCGTGGCAACCACAGGTCTGCTCTCCATGTCAGTAATCTTTTTCTATTTTATAAATGGGATCATCTGTGCCATATTTTAGATTACACATGTAAGTAACATAATGTGGTATTTGTCTTTCTCTTTGAGTTACTTCACTTAGTATGAGAATCTCTAGTTCCATCCATGTTGCTGCATGTGGCATTATTTTGTCCCTTTTATGGATGAGTAGTATTCCACTGTGTATATGTACCACATCTTCTTAATCCATTCATCTCTTGGTGGACATTTTAGGTTTTCTCCATGTCTTGGATATTGTAAATAGTGCTCCAAAAAACATTAGAGTGAATGTGTCTCTTTGAATGAAACTTTTGTACAGATATATGCCCAGGAATATATTCAGTTTTCGTAAATCTAATATGGTGGTTCTATATTCAGTTTTCTGAGATACCTCCATACAGTTTTCTATAGTGGTTGTACCAATTTACGTTCCCATCAACTGTGTAGGAGGTTACCCTTTTCTCCACACCCTCTCCAGCATTTGTTATTGGTTGACCTGTTAATGATGGTCACTCTGACCAGTGTGAAGTTGTATCTCATCGTAGTTTTGATTTGCAATCCTCGAGAATTTACTCTTGCCATCCATATGTCTTCTTCAGAGAAATGTCTGTTTAGGTCTTCTGCCAATTTTTCAATCAGGTTTTTTGTTTTTTTGTTGTTGAGCTGTATGAGTTTATGTATTTTAAAGATTAGGCCCTTATCATTACATTGTTTGAAAAGAGTTTCTCCCATTCTGTGGGCTGTCTTTTCATTTTCTTAATGGTTTCCTTTGCTATGCAAAAACTTTTGAGCTTATTTACGTCCCATTGGTTTATTTGTTTATTTATTCTTTGTCTTTTTAGAGCCCCACCTGTGGCATATGAGGCTTCCCAGACTAGAGGTTGAAATGGAGCCGTTGCCACTTGCCTACACCATAGCCACAGAAACACCAGATCTGAGCCATGTCTGTGACCTACACAGCAGCTTGTGGCAACATCAGATCCATAACCCACTGAGTGAGACTAGTTATTGAAGCTGCATCCTCACAGTTGCTGTCAGATTCATTTCCCCTGAGTCACAGCAGTAACTTTGGTTTGTACTTGCTTTTATTGATGTTGTTCTAGGAGGTGGATCAAACAAGATGTTGCTGTGATTTATGGTGAAGAGCATTTTGCCTATGTTTTCCTCTAAGAGTTTTATAGTATCTGGCCTTATATTTAGGTCTTTAATCCATGTAGAGTTTATGTTTGTGTATGCTGTTAGAGAATGTCCGATATCACTCTTTTACATGTAGCTTTGCAGTTTTAATAGCACCATTTATTGAAGGTACTATCTTTCTTCCATTGTTTTGTTCTTGCCTCCTTAGTCAGAGATTGTTTAACCATAGGTGCTTGGTTTTATTTCTGGATTTTCTATCATGTTTCACTGATCTCTATTTTTGTTTTTGTGCCAGTACTGTATTGTTTTGGTAATTGTAGCTTTGTAGTATTGTCTGAAGTCAGGGAGCTTGATTCCTCCATTTCCATTTTTCTTTTTCAATATAGCTTTGGTTATTTGGGGTCTTTTGTGTTTCCATACAAATTTTAAAATATTCTGCTTCTAGTTCTGTGAAGAATGATATTGGTAATTTGATATGGATTGCATGGAATCTTACCTTGGGTAATATATTAATTGTGACAATATTGATTTTTCTAATTCAAGAGCATTGTATAACTTTCCAACTGTGCCATTTTTGATTTCTTTCTTTAGCATCATCTATACTCTTATAGTTTTCAGAACATATAGTTTGTCTCTTTTGGTAGGTTTATTCATTAGGTATTTTATTTGATGTAATGGTAAAAGTGATAGTTTCTCTGATGTCTCTTTCTGATTGTTCAGTGTTAGTATATAGAAGTGCAATTGATTTCTGTGTATTAATTTTGTATCCTGCAACTTTGCCAAATTTATTGGTGAGTTCTAACTCTTTTCTTGTAGTGTATTTAAGATTTTCTAGGTAGAGTATCATGTCATCTGCATATAGTGATAATTTTACATCTTCCTTTCCAATTTGGATTCCTTTTATTTTATTTTTCTTCTTCTCTTATTCCTGTTTTTAGTACTTCCAAAACTATGTTAAATAGTATTGGTACAAGTGGACACCCTTGTCTTGTTCCTGATCTTTCTTAGTTTTCAGTTTTTCCCCATTGATAATGATGTAAGCTTTGGGCTTGTCATACATGGATTTTATTATGTTGAGGTAGGTTCCCTCTATGCCCACTTTCTGGAGAGTTTTTATCAGAAACAGGTGTTGAATTTTGTCAAAAGTTTTTTTTTTGTTGTTGAGATTATCATAAGGCTTTTATTTTTCACTTTGTTCATGTGGTATATCACACAGATTTGTGGATATTGAAGAATACTTGCATCCCTCGATAAATCCCACTTGATCACTGTGTATGATCCTTTTAGTATATATTTGTATTTGGTTTGATAATATTTTGTCAAGATTTTTTGCATCTGTGTTCATCAATGATATTGGCCTATAATTTTCTTTCTTTGTGTGGTATCCTTTTCTGGTTTGGGTACCAGGGTGATGGCAGCCTCATAGAATGAGCTTGGGAGTGTTCGATCCTCTGGTATATTTTATAAGAGTTTCAGAAGAATAGGTGTTAACTCTTCTCTGAATGATTGATAGAATTCACTTGTGAAGCCATCTGGTCCTGGGCTTTTGCTTTTTATAACTTTTTAAATCACATTTTAAATTTCAGTTCTTGTGTTTCATCTACTCGTATTTTCTATTTATTCTTGGTTCGGTCTTGGCAAGTTGTAACTTTGCAGGAATATGTCCATTTCTTCAGGTTGTCCATTGTCGGAGCCAGCCGACAACGAGCAGGTCCCAAAACCTGTGCTACAGGACTAAGAAAGGAAAGACGACACAAAAGGTGGGGTTGAGAGGGACACACTCTAAGTCTGCCAGACGCTAGGCTCAGAGTGGACCCCGAGTTTATTCCCAGCTTGGTTTTTAAGCATTTTCACCAGAGTCTGTAAGTCATCTTGACATGATCAATCATATACATTGTTTGGCTAAAGGCAATTCTCTAAGTCCTAAATACCTGGTACAACATTAACCAACAGTGATTGTTTCTAAAGGCATTGATGGCCGGAGGTCTGGAAATAGTTTCAACCAGGGTCCCACCTCCCAGGTTTCTTATCTGCAGCCCAGGACCTCCTGCCATAAACATTCCGAAGGAGTGGCGGGACAGAGATTGTCTTTAACTGATCAACCTCAGAGCCTGGCGTCAGCACTCAAAGACTTTCATCCCTGTTATGTGCTGGCAGCCCTCAGGTCATGAGTGGCTCCCCGCAGTCCATTGTATTGCCCTATATTTGCTTATATTATTCTCTTATGATCCTTACATTTCTGTGGAGGCAGTTGTAATTTCTCCTTTTTCATTTCTAATTTTATTGATTTGTACCCTCTCCCTTTTTTCTTGATTGAGTCTGCCTAAAGGTTTATCAATTTTGTTGATCTTTTCAAAGAACCAACTTTTAGTTTCACTGATCTCTGTTGTTCTCATTGTCTCAATTTCATTTATTTCTCCTCTGCCATCTAGATTTCTTTCCTTCTACTAATTTGGGCTTCATCTGTTCTTCCCTCTCTAGTTGTTTTAGATGTAAGATTTGGTTGTTTATTTGTACTTTTTCTTATTTTCTTGAGGTAAGTTTGCATTGCTATAAACTTTCCTCTCAAAACTGCTTTTACTGTGTCCCATAGGTTTTGGATTATTGTACGATGAAACTTATCATTAGATTTTGGAATATTCTCTGTTAGAATGGCTGTTAAGTTCTCTTGCTAACTTTTATAGTTTGATATTTTCCCCATCTAGTTATATACCTGTATAATTTATTAACAATATTTTATTTATATAACCCAAAATTATATTTTCAAAGGATGATATTCACTTTTATTTTCTCTTTGGTCTCTATATCATATTTTTAATATTAATATATTTTAGTTTTTAATAATTGCATTTGTTCTCTGTGGTTTTTGTGTACAGAGAAGTATTATCTACAAGTCAAGAAGATATTGTCAGTTTTGAAATACAATTTAGACTTGAATTTAGTCATATCATTTATTTAGAACTTTGTTCAGACAGAAGAAAAGTCATGTTTCACCTTCATTATCTACCTATCATCTGTCTATATGATAGATATACAATGTATCTTCAATGTCCTTAATACAATTTATTGAAACATATGCTATCGACTGATCTCTTCAACAATTTCTTTTTCATTTATCTATGTCTGAAATCACACTGTCTTACTTACTTCAGATTTATAATAATTCCTGATGTTTGGAAGGGCAATTCTTTTATTTTTTCTATCTTTCAAGGGCATTTTGGCTGTTCTTGTTCTCTTTTCCCCATATAGGCTTTAGAGTCTACTTGTGAGATTTTTTTCATTAATATTGTGTTGAATCAAAATAATTTTGTGACAGCAAACATCATTCTTTTTGAGTCTTCTAAACAATATATATATATATATATACACATATATATATATGTGCCTCCTATTAAATGAGTATCTAATTTCACTCAGTGTTTTATAATTTTCTTTGTGTCTTGCACGTTTTGTCCAATATTTTCTGTTTTATGTATATATATATATATTCTTGAAATCAGAATTTATGCACTTTTATCACACCAAGTGTGTAGTTTTATAAAATGTCATTTGAATTTTCTGTCTTTTTGTATTCTCGAAAATATCTATGTCCCATTTTAGTTCCCTAATTTATCTTGGGTTTTTTCTGTGTTCCACATCTTCATACTCTACATCTTCATGGAAAAAAAAAAAAGGATGCTTTATTTCTTCTTTTCTGATTTTTATAACATCATTTCTTTTTCTTTTATTTTGCACTGACTTCAGCTCAGTATTGAATCACAGTGATGGTACCTGATATCTTTATTACTTTCTCATTGCATGGCATGCATTACTTTAGTATCTGTGAAAACTGCCGTTGAACTTTCAATTTGTAGTACATAGAATCTATAAATTGCTTTGGGTAGTAGAAATGTTTTAACAGCATTTGTTCTTTTAAACCATGAACGCAAAATATCTTTTCATTTATTTTTATCTTTTTTTTGTCTTTCATCAATACCTTAACAATTTTCAGTGTACATGTCTTTCAAATCCTTGGTTACATTTATTCCTAGGTAATTTTCTTTTTGCTGCATTTGTAAATTATGTTTTTAAATTTACATTTCTGATGGTTTTCTATTAATAAAAATAAGTACAACTGTTATGTTGATTTGTACCCTGCAATATTACTGAATTCATTTATTAGTTTTAAATTATTTGATGGAGTCTTAGGCTGTACATACATACCTACATATTTGAACACACATTAAATTATATTGTTCATATAGATGGACTCTTTTATATCTTCCTTTACAATTTGGATATCTTCTAATTATTTTTCTTGCCTCGTTACTCTGGCTAGGATTTATAATACTGTGCTGATTAGAAGTGGTGAAAGTGTGCATCCTTGTCTTATTCCTGATTTAGAAGAAAAGCTTTTACCTTTTCACCATTGAGTATGATGTTAGCTGTGTCCTTATGGTATGCGGTATTTATGCTGTTGAGGTATCTTCTCTCTTTACCTACTTTGCTGAGAATTGTTATTATAAATGGATTTTTCTTTTCTTTTTAGGGCCACACCCATGGCATATGGAAGTTCCCAGGCTAGAGTTCAAATTGGAACTGTAGCTGCCAGCCTACACCACAGCCACAGTAACTCAGGATCCAAGCCGTGTCTGCTCTCTACATGACAGCTCACTGCAATGCCGGATTGCTGACCCACTGAGCAAGGCCAGGGATCGAACCCACATCCTCATGAATACTAGTCAGATTGGTTTCCTCTGTGCCACAATGGGAACTCCCGTAAATGGTTGTTTAATTCTTTCATTCTTTTTCATTCAGACAATTAACTTAGTTTTATTCATCATCTTTTTAATGATATATTTTTAAATATATCACATTAATTAATTTGTACATGTTGAAAGATCTTTGCATCCTGAAATAAATCTCAGTTGGTGTTGATGTATGATCCATTCAATGTATTGCCAGTATTTTTTTTTTTTTTTGAGGATATTTCTTCTATGTTCATTTGTGATATTGATCTGTAATTTTTGTTTTTTGTGTGGTGTTCTTACCTGGTTTTGGAATCAGAATACTGCTGGCCATTATAAAATGGGTTTGGAAGTATACCCTGCTCTTAAATATTTTGGCAAAATTTTGAAAGAATAAGCATTAAATCTTCTTTTCATGTTTAGTAGAAGTCATCAGTGATATTATCTTGCCATGGGGTTTTGTTTGTTGGCTGTTTATTGATTGTTGATTCAGTATCTTAACTGGTAATCATTCTATCCAGATTTACTAATTTTTCATGATTCAGTTTTCAAAGATTGTATGTTTCTAGAAATATATCCATTTCTTCTAAGTTGTCCATTGTGTTGGTGTATAATTGCTAATAGCAGTCTCTTAAGATCCTTTGTATTTCTGTGGTATCAGTTGCAACTACTCTTTCATTTCTGATGTTGTTTATAAAACACTTTTCTGTTTTTTTGGTTTTGTTTTGTTTTGTTTCTCTTGGTAATTCTAACCTAACATTTTAAAGTTTTGTTTATATTACAAGAACAAGTTCTTAATTTTGTTGATATTTTCTATTTTCTTTTTAGTCTCTCTTTCATTTATTTCCATTTTGATTTTTGATATTTTCTTGCCTCTATTAAATTGGCCTTATTTTTACTTCTTTTTCTAGTTCCTTTAGGTGTAAGTTAGACTGTTTGAGATGTTGTTTATTCCTTGAGGTAGGCCTATGTTGTTGTGAACTTCCCTCTTAGAACTGCTTTTGTTGCATTCCATAGATTTTGGTGTATTATATTTCCAGTTTTTTTGCTTCAAGGTACTTTTGGATTTCTTTTTTGATTTCTTCGTTGACTTATTTGCTGTCCATTAATATATGGTTTAATCTTCACACATTTGTGACTTTCAGTTTTCTTCTTGAGGTATCTAGTTTTATATCACTGTGGTCAGAAAAGAAGCTTAATATGATTTTAACTATTGAATTTATTGATACTTGTTTTGCAGCCTAACGTGTGATATAACCTGGAAAGTATTTCCTGTTACCTTGAGAAGAATATGTATACTGCTGTATTGGAATTGAATTTTCTCTACCTATTTCATCTAATATGCTATTTAAAATCAATATTTTTTTAAGTATTTTTTGTCTGGGTAATCCATTCATTAATGTAAGTGGAGTATTAAAGTCCCCTACTATAATTGTATTAACAGTCTCTTTATATATGTTAATATTTTTTCATGCATTTAGGTGTTCACATATTGACTGCATAAATATGTATAAACATATCCTCTTATTGCATTGTCATTTTGTCATTACTTTATGCCCTTCTTATCTTTTATCACAGTCTTTGTTTTAAAGTCACTTTGATATAAGTGTATATTCCAGCTTTCCTTTGTTTTCCATTTTCTTTTCACCTTTTTCTTCACTTTCAGTCTGTGTATGTCCTTATATCTGAAGTTTATCTTTTCTAGAAGGCATATAGTTGGGTCCTGTGTTTTCAGTTTATTTTTTAATCCATTCACTCCATGTTTTTTGATTGGATAATTTAGTCAATTTACATTTAAAGTGATTTTTGCTAAATATATATGCATATATTTTGCCATTTCATTAATTGTTTTCTGGTTGTTTTGTAGTTCTCTCTGTCCCTTTCTTCTTCACTTGCTTTGTTCTCATGTGGTTTGATGACTTTCTTTAGTGTCATATTTAAATACCTTTCTCCTTATCTTTTGTGAATTTACTATAGGATTTTCTTTGTGGTTGTCATAAGACTCATATATATCGGTGTATATATATGTACATGTATATTTATAATGTGTATATATATACTTATGTGTGTGTATATCTTTGTGGTTGTCATGAGATTCATACAGATATATGAATTCATATATATACATATATATACGTGTATATGGTATGCTTTCACACCTCTTCTTCTGGGACCTCTATAATGTAAATACTAATTTGTTTGATATTATCTATATGGGTGAGCTCTACTGTTCTATATTCCAGCTCACTCATCCTTTTTGCAGCTTCATCTCATTTATACACTAACCCCTTTAAATTAATGAATTTTTCTGTTCATTGTGTTCTTAATCCCTGTGATCTTTTCTATCTCTTTATTGACATTCTCATTGTGTTCAACCATTCTTCTCCCAAGTTTGGTTAGTATCTTTATGACTATTATTTTGAACCCTGTATCAGATAATTAATTTAAATGTCATTAAATTTTTCTGAGGTTTTTATCCTGTTCCTTTATTTGAAACATTCTTCTGTTTCCTCATTTTACTTTACTCATTTGTTCCTATGTATTAGATGAAGCAGTTGCCTCTCCCAGTCTTGAGAGAATGGCCTTATGTAGAAGATGAATCCTTTTTTTGTTTTGTTTTCAATCTTATTCTAGCTCAAAGTTGTCTCTTGAACCTAAATGCTTGTCTAAGCAGCCTGATTTGTTTTTGAAATTTCTCAGTTACCAAGATTTGTTTGTATTCCAAAAGGAGGATTCTCACAAGCACCTAGTTTCAGGCTGACCTGAAGCTAGACACTCAGACTACAGCTTTTAAAGGGCAAATACATACAGTCCTGTGGGACCATGATCATAAGCCTTGCTGGCCTCCAAACTAGGAAATCTGTAGCTGTCCCCTGGTAACAGTTGTGAAAATCAGGGCTCCAGATTATAAAGTAATTTCTGGGAAGTAACAACATGCTGTAGTGAGATCTCGGGAGAGCACAAAAATGGTGTCTCCTGGCTTTTGCCCCTGAGAGCAATTCTGTAGCCTCCAGATCTGTGGCAAACATGAAGCGTGATACTCAGACTTAGGCTTAAGGACATATAAATTGTCGTTTTTCACTGGAAGTCTGGGGATGTGTTTCGGAAGACTGCCTGTATAATGTTGTGTGGATAGTAGACTGCCAAGGATTGTCTCCAGTTGTTACAGACCCATGAGATTTAGGAACACAAGGCCCCCTGACAGCCAGAGCCAGGGAATCAAGGAGAGTCCCGTTGTGTGGTCTGAACCTGATCACTGAATTTTTCAAGGGAGTTGAGAATGCAGGAAATGTGGAAAATGAGAGTGCAGGAACTATGCATGTCTATCAGCTGTAGCAAAGCACCTGTAAAGTGTAGGCATGGGATTAGCAGGGTATTAGCTGGCATTAGCAGGGTAAGTGGGATATCGCAGGAACTGTGTGTACCTGCCTGCACTAGCGAGGTAGAAAAGAGCGTGGAAAAATGGCTCCCACCAGTGCCTCCATCCAGTAGAGAGTCTCAACAGGCCCTGCGTACCCCCCTGTGCCCCATAGACTTTTTTTGTCTTTTTGCCTTTTCTAGAGCCTCACCTGTGGCATATGGAGATTCCCAGGCTAGAGGTCTAATCGGAGCTGTAGCCGCTGGCCTGTGCCACAGCCACAGCAATGCAGGATCTGAGCTGCATCTGCGACCTACACCACAGCTCAGGGCAATGCTGGCTTCTTAACCCAATGAGCAACCTCATGGTTCTTAATCGGATTCATAGACTTTTTAACATTAGTAATTTAATGTCATTCATAAGTACTTCAGATGCTATTCAAACCACTAATTTTTCACTGGATCATAGGGCACTTGAATCTATATGTAAGCCCCTTAAGGGCAGCATCTCAGTTTCCTGCATCCTTGAGTGTCTTCTGGATATAAGCCATGTTGCTTTTCAATACTAGATATTTTGAATGCTTTCTAGTGCAAGTCCCAAGGGTTGAGGGTGCACACTGTGGGATACAAAATCCTTCCTACTCAGGGGGCAACTTCTACTTTGTAATACCCATTTTAATTGTGGGTTGCTTGTGTGAAGGTGGGGTTATTGGTGAGAGCCTCATCTCTCCATCTCCCCCTGGGTTATTCTTTTATCCTTTGTTGCAGAGGAGATGATCATAAAGTTTTAAGGTCTTTTCAGAGAGAACTGATCCATGTATAGGTATAGATTCTGTGTATCCCATGGGAGAAGCTGTGTTCAGAATCTTCCAATGCTGCCATTTTGGACTGCCTCCTCCTGTGATCTCAAACTAATTGTTTTCTCTACCAAAATGTTTTGTATGATTTTGGCTTTAGTAAATATGTTGAGATTTGCTTTATGACCAGTATATTATTGCTTTTTTTTTTTAATCTGTTCTGAGTTTTTTTAGAGAATGTGAATCAGATGATGATGTGTCTGTATCGTTATGGCTCTCCATGTAGTTTTTGCTTTAAATTTCTGAAGCTGTGATAAAATGCATACCCAAATTTGGGGTGTTTTATATTCTTGTTCTGTTATCAATAGGATTTTGTTAAAAATTAAATCATCTCTAAATAACACAGATTTAATAGAGCTACATCTTAATTGATATTTAACTATATTCTCAAGCACTGTATTAAATCTTTGATGCTTCATCATCATTATCATAAATATCCTATTACTGTACTATACTTTAGTTAAATGTATAACATATATAATTTAAGTCCCACTTATAATGGGACTTTATATATAATTTACTGTGTGTGTGTGTGTATATATATCCAAAATAATATTATAGTGGCAGTTCCTCTAAGGCTTTATTTCTATGTGTTTGGACTAAAAATATTTGTATAAGCTATTTGTTTATTCGTGTTTTAATATTTCGTGGAGGTGCATTGCATATTCTATTTTTAATCTTTTTCAAATAATTTTGGAAAACTTTAAACTGTATCTCTCATTAAATTTCTTCCACCACATTCTCTATTCTGCTTCTTACTGGCAATCTAATTCCATGTAGCCTTCTATAATCTTTCTTTCTCCTCATGTCTGTATCATCATCAAGAATAAGCTCAAATGTCGACTTTGGTGAGTGTTCCTAATACTTTTTTATATATAAGCCCTTTTCTTAATCTTCCTAACTTGATATCTTGGTTTTCTTCTTGCTTAAAAGTTCTTAGCTGTAATCCAATATCAACTCTATGCAGGAAAAGATTTACCTGTTTTGTTTTTTCAGTGTCTCCTGAGAGCCAAACAAGTAATAAGCACTTAATATACACTAAATAAGTATAGCTTGGGCTAAAAAAATATGTAATCATTAATTATTGTTAAAGACTAAGCTAATTGTAGATAAAACCGGCAACAAAGTACAATATATTTCAAGAGATTATTTCAAATTCCAGCTCTGCCTCTTACTAAATTTGACATTATCAAATCCCTTATTGTTTGAGGTGGCTTCTTTATGTGTAAAATGAAGATTAAATAATAACTACATCATATATTAAAGTAAGCATTATATTAACCTATGTTTATATGTTATTTAATATAAATTTCAACATAAGTGTGTGCCAACATTAGAATGAAATTATTTAAGCATACACTGTGGCAAATTTGTCATTTAATAAATTTGGAGACAATCAAAATTTGCTTTCCTAATCTTAGAGTTATCGGTTACTGTTTCTGAAACAATTCACTTTAACCATTCATTAGTTCATTCAATTTTTGTTCAGGCATACCTTGCTTTATTGGATTTCATTTTATTGTACTTCAGATTTATTGTGCTTTTTGATCAAAGGTTTGTGGCAACCCTGTGTAAAGCAAATCTATTGGAACCATTTTTCCAACAGCATTTGCCCAACTCCTGTCTCTGTGTCACTTATTAGTAATTCTTGAAATATGTCAAACTTTATCACTAGTATTAGTAGTAGTAGTAGTAGTAGTATATTTGTCGTCATGATCTGTGTTATCTTTGATACTACTACTATAACTTGCTGAAGGCTCAGATGATGGCTAGAATTTTTAGCAATAAAGTATTAATTAAGGTATTAATTACCTTAAAGTATTAATTAATTAAGGTGCATATATTTTTTCTTATACATAATGCTATTGAATACTTAATAGACTACAGTGTAGTATAAACATAACTTTCATATGCACTGGAAAACCTAAAAATTCATGTGACTTGCTTTATTGCAATATTTGCTTTATTGTGGTCTGCAACCAAGCTTGCAATATAATTCAGGTATGCCTATATGTTTTTAAGATAATAAAATGAGGCAGTAGGACTATTTCTTAATCATAGCAGTTTCATTGGCTTTTATTTTCACACGTATATGATTTTGTGATGGCGATCTCAGTAACATGTTCTATGTTTTCACTTATTTTTATATCACAAATATTATAATTCTAAGCAGTTTTTTTTAACAGTAGTGTTCCAAGACTTATTTTTGAGATTAGAATAATATTATTCAGAATTTTCAAGCTGCATGTAAGCCCTAAAGCCAAAGCCATGTTAACATTACCCATTTCTATAGAGTGCAAGTTCTATAAAGTGAGATCCAAGTTGCTATTGAAATTAGACTCCTCTATAGTGTGTTCTTGTTGGATTTCTTGTAAAAAGTAGAAAGTTTAGCACAATAGAGATGTGAAAAAAAGCATTTGATTATTATCATGCAAGTTATTAACAGTGTCAGAATAGCAGGCATAAAAAATATGCCTCGGGGAAAAGTGAGTTGGTAATGGGATTTATCAGGTCAGTAGGCATGTAAAGCCTATTTGTTAATGGCATATTTTAACAAAAACAAGGAAACAGATTTTGTGGTGACAGTCTTAATTAATTTGTTTTTGGTCAATCTATGTTCTTTTCCAAATTTAAAAACAACCACTGGAATACTTGAAATTAATTATGATAGTTTACATTATTCACTACCCATTTTAAAATGGTAACCATCTTGATCACTGAATCCTTTTTTGTGAAACCATAGCCATGATCACAAATCTCATTTATAACAATTTGGATAGCATTATAACATTCATTAAAATAGTGTGTGGTTGTATCTATACATTTACATATGCTAGTGCAAATAACTATTATTGATCCTGAGAGACAACACTTTTTTTTTATTAAATTACCCATGCCTAACCCATGCCTAGTCTATCAGCCGTCACTTGGTTATAAAGGCTTATCGGTGGAAAAATTTTTCAATTTGGAAAATGATGAAGTTAAAATCAGGGTAAAGTATGTCAGAAAACAGTAAGTTAAAAGTATTTGTCATCAGTTATTAAAACGATACAGGTTTCAATGAAATGAGTGCAATCTTTTTTAGGTAACCATTTAAGAAAACATAAATTAACCACTGTCCATACAATTGCAATCTTATTGTCAAACTAAAACCTATAAGCTGACACTAATTGAGATGGTTTCATTTCCACTCCTATTGCCTGGAGTGTATTTCCACACTTACCCACCTAGATTTTAAATTCCATAACGATGAGTATCATTGTTTTCCTTTTACTTTTTGATATCCTAATGTAGCTCCTGGCCTTGAAATGTTATTTTGTAGAGCATTTTATTTGATTTTATTCTTTTAATAGGTTAATTTACATTGTGTATGCTTATTTCCCTTAAGTTGTAACCAAGGTTATTAAATCATCAATTAAACATCCCATCTTTTTTCATCATCCTAAAACCTCAATAAACAATGTTTAAATGACAATCTCTTGCTTCTACTTTGAATTCATGGAAATTTTATTGCTTTAAAGAGAGTAATAGAAAAGTTCAATCAAGAGACCACAATAACATTATGCAAACTTCCTCTCTGCTTTATTTTCCAAACTCTTTGAACCTGTTCACCCCCCAGCATCAGAGTGTGTAGTCCTCCTTTCCACTTTCTTCCTCTTCCTGGTACCTCAAATCTGGAAAGGCAAAACTGAGAAATAGGAAAAGCTTTTATTTCATGTAAACATCCTCCAGTAATGTCTCTTCCATTTTCCTTCTCATAAATCCACTTTTTCTCATGAGGTGATTTTTTTTTTTTCCCAAGATATGTTTCTGTTCCATAAAGCATGTTCAGTCATGCTCAGGCCTCAGGTTTTCAAGTATCTTAAGGTTCTCTGACACTGTCTTTTATCAGTCTCAGGTCCACAGCTCTATTTCTGCATAGCTTTTGAGATATCATGGAGAATGAAGCTGAGACGTGAGAAAGTTTCTTCTCCATACACATAAAATAGTTATCTAAAAGTCTCTAGGTATCCTATGTCTAAAGAGGAGTACAGGAGCTAGTTGGTTCTAGCCTACAAGTGCTAAAAGCCAATTTTCAACTTTGTGAGACATTCAAATTTGGAATATTTGTGCCATGTGAATGCTTAATCCCACTCTTCCATTTTGTTGTTGAATCACCACTGACTTTGGGCCACATGAGAGATACTTGGGGCAAGAATCTTAAGATTCCCAGAATTTCTCTTTCCAGTTGAGAAGCTATATTAGGAAACACAATTATTTTTTAATAGGTCTTAAGGAATTTTAGTTTTATTCTTAATTATTACACAATGGCCCCCTCTCAGTTTGAGATTTTTTTTTCCCACAGAGAAACTAATGACAAAGTTGTCTTTTTTAACCCTATAGGTCCTTCTTAGAACTAAGAGGAGCCAACTGGCTCTTCCTTCATTCTGCCCGAACTGTCTTTAGTCAGATACAGAGTTAATTTGGTAAATTCTCTATTTTCCCAAATTACTTCAGGCAAACATTTTTGCTAATTTTTTTAACCACTATGTAGCATGCATTGCTTTTTATCTAACTTTAGATAGTAATTTTCTCACTGTTCTTTCAGCTGTAACTATGATTGGCTTCCTGCCCTTTCCACCTGCACCCAACCCAGAAATCACTTACACACATTTTATTCTTAGAGCAACACCAACGTCTGTTATCCATTCTGTATAACAAATGAACTCAAAATCTTTGTGACTTTGAAAAAGAAGTGATTTATTATTTCAAAAGATTCTGTGAGCTGGCTGGATGATTCTCCATTGGTTCTACCTGGGCCCAGACATGTGGGCTGGGATGCAAGTTTCGCCATGGCTTCATTCATATCTGTTGTAATTTGTGCTGCCTGCCAGCAAGTGGGCCTTGGTTCTCATTCATGTAGCCATTGTTCTTTTGTACAAAATTCATCAAACATTTCCAGGAAGGGCCAGGTAATATTTTAGATTTAATGTGCTGTAGAATTTCTCTGTCACATCTCAATCCTGTCATAATGGTGTGAAAACAGCAAGATAAAATATGTTTAAAAAAAGAGCATGTTCTGGAGTTCCCTTCATGGCTCAGTGGTTAACGAATCCGTTTAAGAACCATGAGGTTGCGGGTTCGATCCCTGGCCTCGCTCAGTGGGTTAAGGATCCGGCATTGCCGTGAGCTGTGGTGTATGTTGCAGACGTGGCTCGGATCCCGCATTGCTCTGGCTGTGGCGAAGACCGGCAGCTACAGCTCCTGTTAGACCCCTAGCCTGGGAACCTCCATATGCCACGGGTGTGGCTCCAGATAAAGGCAAAAGACAAAAAAAAAAAAAAGCATGTTCTAATAAAACTTTATTTGTAAAGATACATACCAGGAGTTCTTTTTGTGGCTCAGCAGAAAGGAATCCATCTAGGAACCATGAGGTTGTAGATTTGATCCCTGTCCTCGCTCAGTGAGTTAAGGATCCTACATTGCCATGATCTGTGGAGTAGGTAGCTCTGGCGTAGGCCATCAGCTGTAGCTCCAACTGGACTCCTAGCCTGGGAACCTCCATATGCCATGAATGCAGCCCTAAAAAGCAAAAAACAAACAAAAAAAACCACATAGTTGCTCAACAAGCTATTCTTTTCCTCAGGTTTCTACCTAAGAATGTGTCACATTATCCCAGTAGTATAAATTTGTCATATTACCAAACCCCAAAACAAGGTATGGGAAGTATAAAACAGAAAATATGGATACACAGAATCATGTTTTTTTAAGGCTAATTAATAAAATAATCTAGCAGAGATATTTTACAATTTTATTTAAACTATTCACTATATAGATTACCATCCTTAAGAGTGCCATTAATATCTATTGTAGCAATTTTTACTCCATATATTTATGTTTTAATGGAAATCTTTACAAAATTGAAATATATCATGCTAATGTTTCTTCATATATTTAAATTTAATAGATGCATAATATATACTTACTATAAACATATTTAAACATATATATATTTTATATATATATATATATGGCAAACTATCAGATTAAGGACTAACATTTCTGGATAATTTGCTATCTCCATCATCCTAATCTGAATAGTGTGTCTACTATAAAATTAAATTTATATCAGTTAATGTTAATTTTCTCTTTTAAATTTAAATAATATTGTATTCATTATCACCTGAGACAAGTGTTGGCATGCTGTTTTACAGAGCCAGAATATAAATTTTAAGATTGTGGAACATTTGGTCTCTGTCACATATTTTTCATTGTTTCTACTTTGTTTCATACTTTATAACCCTTTTCTAATGTAAGAAACATTCTTAGCTTTCAGGTCATGCATAACCAGGTCACAAAATGAAGGCTTGCAGGCTATAGTTTGCTAACTCATGTAAAAAAAAATCTTGTATCTTCATGTTTAATTATCTCAATTTTAAGCAATAGAAGATCAATAGCCCCCTTATCACAAATTGAATGTTTTTCTTTTATAAAATATTTGTATACATACATATATATTAGATTCACACATACATATATTAAGGCTTCATTTGAACTATGGATGAGTGTTATTCTTGAAATATTTTACAGAATAAATCTATTATATAATTACTCATTTTTGTCTTAAATTGAAATCTGAAAGATAGATGATTTAGAGGTGTCCCTCTGTGAATTATCTAAGGCCATGTCTGCTCTTACTACACTCTAGAGTCTTTTCCTGATACCTCACATATATGTTCTAGTCTCCTGTCTTATACAGGCATTTGAATTTCCAGTTGCTGGTATAAATGGCAATAATTTCTTATTCAAAACAGTTTAATACATTTCAATTTCTCCCTGGATAAAATCACATATGACATTTGCTTTTTTAGCCATATGATCTCCACTTCAAACTGTCACAGGTTTCTGTTCATTCTGGGCTTCATCCACACTGGAATTCCTTTCATTTTTCTAATATGCTTTACAATCTGAATTCCCCTTGTCTTTGAACAGTCTTCTACACCATTTGTTTTCCAAAATTCTACTGTGCATATCTCAGCACAATCCCCACAAACTCAGAAATAGTTCTCTGATAACCTAGAGACTCTAAATAATAGCAATATTTAATTATTAATAGCTTTAGTTAATATTTATTCCTCCTAAGGACCAAGCAGTGTTCTCAGCATGAACTCATTCCACCCTGGAAAAATCCCTAAGTACTTGACACTATTATCCTCATTTTTAATGAACTGAAGTTAAAAAAAAGTTCCTTCCCCAAGCTGTGTAAGTGGTGATTCAAATTTTGAGCCAGAAGTCTGGCCTTTGGACTCATGATCTTAAACTGATTATTAATCATCTTTTCCATCCTCATTCTCTACCTTTTCAGCAGCAGTGGTAGCACACTTTTTAAAAAGCCAAATTACAACTAAAAAACTTACATAAATCAAGATCTTACATTGTTATGTATTAAATTATGTCTTATGTATTAAATATATTCTGTGAATATTTTCACTTTCTCTCCACCAGAATACTCCAGGAACTGATTTTTAGTGAAAGAGAAAAAGTAGTGATTCTTTTGTGCCTTCGTAATTGATATTATTTTTTCTCTTAGACTTCAAATTCACACTAGTATAAGAAAACAAAAAAACAAAACTAAACTTGACCTATGTTTTTTGTTTTGCTTCCCTTTTTTGTTTGTTTTGTTTTGCTTTGCTTTTTAAATATAATGATATTTGCTCTCAATTTACATTAACCGCTAAGATAACAGTCACTTGTTAGGTCTCACCCTTACCAGTAAGTGTAGTATCTTTTAAAGCTCAACTTTCAGCAATCTAAAAAACCCTCCAACTCTAGAGTAATATTTTCTTTACTTTCTCCGTATAAATTCCTATGCAAGTGAAATTTGCTAGAAAAAAGTCCATTCTAAAGATGATTGTTTCACCCTAAATTTATAATCTAAAGACAGCAGAATTCTTCACAGTTGACCTACATGTTGTTGTTGTTGTGTTTTTGACATACTTGTAGTTTATTTAACTGGTCTTATACCATGATCCTCCCACCTCAATTCTAAGGAGGTTTGTCTGTCTTTGCTTACTTTTTGTTTTTTCCCACATCTACCTCTGTTCTTCAGAATTTGTCCTTATTGTCAGTTCTGTCCTCCTTTAAAATCTGTTTTCTATTTAGATTTTCTTATATTTTTGTTTAGCTTTCAAAACACTCTTTTTGAAGATGACAACTGACTTAACATTTGAAGCCTAGCTATATATAGAGACACAAATCTTATTGATAAATTGGCATGTTTGGATAAGGAACTGATCATCTCAGTATCTTAACATCTCTAAAATTGAACACTTGGGTCTCCCTTGAATGGACTTTCTCCCAAACTACATATTACTCTACATATATCATCTACACAGTTACTCAAGGGAGACATCCAGAAATTATCCTTGATATCTATATTTATTTTGTTTATATTTATCTAATCATCTTAGCTACAAATAGATCGTAGATCAATGATAAAAAAGGAGGGAGACAGAAATATTTATAGATAATATATATTTTAGTAAAGTCACAGGAATATTTTCATAGCATTACCTAATAAGTATATTTTATTTTCAATAAGATCCAACTTTAATTAAATCTGGTGTATATTTAAAACTCAGTTGAAATCATACTGTTCTATGTGAGCACTAACAGTAATCATCCAAGTTAAAATGTAGTTTCACCGATTATTCATATGGTTAGAAGAAGAATAAAAATAATGTGGCATGATTTTAACATGGTTTCATAAATATACAAATATATCTGTACCTTCATATTCCTAACACAGAAACTATCTGTATAGACTCATCTAATTCTGGATTGATGGAATGATCAGCTCTGTTTTCTTTACAAATACAATATGCCATGCAATTTAGCATACTTGTAGTTCTCATGATAATCAAAAGCCACTTCAGATGGAACTAAAACTTTAAAATGTTGTGGTGATATGTGAAGCAAGATAATTGCTGCTCAATAATGCAGAAAATAATTTCTATCAGGGGCATAAATTTTAGACTAACATCTGAAGCACATTACTTAGCTCTCTAATTTATTAGTACAGTTTGCACCTTATGCCATGGTTAAATAGCATTAGTAAATTGCTAGGCACCAAAACATAAAAATAGATTTAATTTACATGTGTGTTACATGCCCTGTGTGTTTGTTTCTGTTTTGTGTGGTTGAGAACATGGAACTGTGCAATTTTTCTGTAGTACCAATTTTTATCAACTCAAATTACATGGCAAAAAAAAAAGTTACCTTTTTCTGAAATTTAATTAAGGATTTATAAATAAAAGAAGACTTTCAAGGCCTGTTTTTTTAATATATATTTTGGTTTAATTTGTCACACAAGGAGTTACTATTTCTCATATAACAAAGAGCAAGAAAAATTATGAAACCTAAATGTATTGAAAGTGCAGAGCTAATATATATGTGTAAAATGTCAGACATGTGCTAAAGAAAAATCAGAACATATCTGTGAAACGTTATTCTACAGGATGAAAGTTAAAAATTGCTAGTCTTACTTTTCAGTTGCTCTAGCACTAATCAATGGAAACATTTGATACACATCTACTCCTACTAATACTTTCATACTCATACATTCATATTTTCATGAAATGAGTACTCAATAATTATTTGTTTTCTGAATGTTTCCTTTGGAGATTGTTACAGTATCAGCAAATGACTTCCCTTTTTCCTCCATGATAGGATATATCACTTAAAGGAGATGGGCCTATAAACTAATTACTCTGTAGATACAAAAAATTATGATCTCTATCTGACAAACAGTTATAAATATATCATAGCTTAAAACTGATATTTAGACCATAAGGAAGAAATTAATTAGAAAAAAAATTGCCCAATTACGTAAATTAAATTTATGGGGAAAATATTAGATTCTCCTAAATTAAATAATTTTATAAATTTTAAAATAAATTTTAGAATATATATATAATGGAAAAGGTATAGTGTTTTATTTCAAAGGGCTCTAGGTCAATTACTTCTACAGTTTACTACTACCCAAAATAATATACCTTACTGCTAATTTTTTATAGGTCAGTACAATTTAGTATGTTGAAATTTATTTCAATACATTTTCTAATAATCATGCTTAAGGTGAAACTAAGTTATTGAAATCAAAAACAGGGAGAATTAAATTTCATAGTTCTTGGACCTAATATGAGATAGAAGTAGACATTAAAATGTAGGGCTTATGAATTAACAGATTTGCTCATATTTGTAAGCTTTTCAGTTATTTGCACTAGTTATGGTAGATTGAGTGAATACTATGTTTTCTTACATTCACTATACTGATATATTGGCATGGAAAGAATATCTTTTTTATTGCATTGAAAAGTCCAATTAACAGAGGTGGAAAATCATCAGATTGCTTATGGAAGATTCTGAGAACAAGTTTTTCTACATATGAAAGTTAGTTGAAAGTAAAATCTCCCCAAATATGCAGCTCCTAGGCTCTTTCTTCAAAAGCAAAGTATACAGCACTAGTTATTAGATTTGTCACTTAAGTCAATTTATAAAACAATTTAGGATTAAAATCCCTCCATATATATGGATATTGTTTGAATAAGTCTCGTTATTATAAGGGTACACCTCCCTAGAGTTCAAACTTTTATGTTTCCAATAGCAACAGTTGTTTTTATAAACTTAAGCAAGTTTGTATATTTGAAGACAAAGGCAAAGCAGAGACATTGCTTTCAAATTTGATAAATCTAGTGCTTCCTTATGCTATTTTTGACTACTCTATAAAAATTGAAATCTGTTTAGGACAGTCTGTATTTATGCCAAATTTAAATATACCTATGAAGGATGCTTTCAACTCCTTTGAAAACCAGGTTACAGCTGCTGCTGTTGCTTTTGCAGCTGCTAACCTGGGATTCCATTGCTGTGAGGTCTCCAGGTGGTGTTTATTACTAGGCAAACATTAATTCATAGAGAAATAGAATGACATAAAAATATTATCTATATGTTGTTAGATTTTAAGATATTTATTATAGGCATATATGATATATATAATAAAACTCCTTATATATATAAAAACTCCTTAAGTTATATATAATATATATTTTAATATTATAACATTTAATATTATATATATATATATAATTTTAAGAAATTTTTTTAACCTCCCTAAATAGCACCAAAGTATAATCAGCATTCCTGAATTGTCTATTAAGGGCTTCTAAATAGAGTGCCTTCAGCTCTTCAGCTGTAATTTTTTAATCTTTTAGGTGCCTTGTAATGTTGGAAGGAAAATTTTGAATGACAGTGAATATTTAAATTTTAATATTTTTCAAAATATAAGTGAAAGAGTAAGAGGTCATATATGGCCTTTAAGTCTTCGGTCTTTGGCACTCATCTTTGCCACTGCTCCTGTTTTTCAAAGAGTAAAGCTGAGGATGAATTTTCAGATCCTTGTCCTGATGCAGGAAGACGAGAGAGAAAAGGACTGAGAGAATGTCAACAGAAGTAAACATTTCCCAAAAACAACACATTATTGGAAAAGGTGTTCTTATTTTGAGCCTTACTGCTGATTTTGACGTCAGTATGAGTCATTAATGAAAGTATGTGTAGTTGAAATATTTATTTAAAAGGGAAATAAAAAATGTGGGAGAAAAAAGGCATAGATAAAAGAGAACCAGATAATGTAATTATCTCTTGTGCCATTTAGGCAAAAATTATATTATAATATAACCACTCAGTACTGAAAATATTTTACTTTATACACAAGTTTATATTATTTGCTACTTAAACTGAGATCAGCAGAAAGGGAAGCACTGGTATCAACATGGAGTTTAAATAAAAATCTTCCCCTACTCTCCCTATTCATGAATCAGAATTTGCTTTTTAAAAGGATCATGTGCTTCATAATGCACACTAAAAACTGAGAAATGGAGCTCCCACTGTGGTGCACGGGGTTAAGAATCTGACTGCAGTGGCTCAGGTTTGATCCCTGGCTAACACAGTGGATTAAAGGATTCAGCATTGCTACAGCTGCAGTGTAGGTCACAGCTTTGGCGTGGATTCAGTCCCTGGCCTGAGAACTTCTATCTGCGGTGGTGCAGCCATTAAAAAAAAAAGTTAATACTTTCTGTAGAACATGAAGTGTTTGTAAATGAATAAATACAAAATTCAGCTCTAAAATAAACCATAGTTATTTGTATTATTTTCATAACATGAGTTTAACTATACACTTTACCTATAAAAGTGAACAAAAACAAATGGATGCCATCTTATTAGGGACACAGTTATAATTGGTACATTTATCAATTATAGATGCACATAAAATGATGCTAATGATAAAACATACTTTTTATTATCAATTATAATCATGGTGTATGTCGCTGGTCTTCATATATCAATGAAATTATATCACATGGCAGACCGTTATGGGTGGTATTTAATTAAAGAATTGATAGCAAACAATGCATTTGTTCATACAACAGGTGAAAAATATGTGATTAATGCTTAAGGGTTTTTTTCATCAAGTTATTGTGACTCATTTGCCCTTGATTGGTTGACCACAGGAATAAGTCAGAATTCACTCTGGCAAGGTAAATGATTTATAGCTTTCATCCTGAAATGTAATACCTAGAAGTGATTGCACTGTCACAATAAACCATTCTCAGACCATCCCTCTCATGAATGCTATATACCAGTTGTTTATTTTACAACAAAAACCATTTAAAGTTTTGACTCAACTAATAACAGTTGTCTGAAACAATGAATCTAGGAAGGACCATCCTCAGTTTTTATAGTGGAGACTATTAAGTTTGGAGAGAATGCCCTTACTTTAAAACACCTTCTCCTCTCTAGAAATCATAGAGCTATTATTATTTCAGTGACTGGAATGCAAATGGATGAAATATTAAGCCTAGTTTTCTCATTGCCTCCCTTCAGTAGAAAAGAGTAAATCCAGCAGATATACTGCTGGAGGAGATCAGGCATCCCTTCCTACTGGAGCAGAACTCCTCCAGGTACATTTTCTAGTGAACATTCCCAGAGAAATGCAGGTTGCTTTAACTCTGAAGTTTGAAGAAAGGAGTGAAGTTTGAAAATATGAGCTTTATTATTACTCTTCTGTTATAATTTTTCAGAAAGAGCACAACATAAAATGCTTAATTTTGCCTATTAATAATTTTTTCACTTCTCATCCTTCATTATCAAAATGCTATTATTCCAGTCATTGCTTTTTTTATTCAAGTGTGGTTGGTGTGCAGTGTTCTGCCAATTTCTGCTGTACAGCAAAGTGACTCAGTCATACATATATATATACAATTTTTTTTTTTTACAAAATTTTCCATCACGGTCTACCCCAGCAAATAGAATATAGTTCATCCCAGTCCTTTTACATGTATGTTTTGTTTTTAACTAGTGTTATTTTTACAATTAATACAATGCTGATTTGTGTTTGGTTAAAACTGTGATCTGCATAGCTTAGTATCCAAGTGACTGTTTAAAGTTCATGAATATTAATTATAGCCAAATTTTATTGAGGCTACTGTGGAAAAGTTCTGTGACCTGTGAAAAAGCAGGTAACAGAGATCATCTAGAGTTTTGGGGTCCATTTCTAGGTACCATTCAAACCAGAAAGTATATTCTGGTCTACCCCAAGGCCAAAGAGGCTCAGTAATGACATATGTCTCACCCAAAACACTGGCAGAAAAGGAAAATTATGATCCTTCTGAGTATCTGGAATGGATATCAGTAGAAAGTTATATGAGGACAGGGATCACGTGTGCCTACCAGTATAGCTGGTATTTGGCAAGACATGTATATGGCTATTAGTTTAGTAAAGGAATGAACAAAGGACAAACACGCATCCAGCATGTATAGAAATCAGTACAGTAGGACAAAACTGAGCAAAAAACTTGAAGTACAAAGGAAGAGTGTACCATATCTGTGCTCTGCCTTACAGTCCACTAGGACCTACTCTTTCTTCTCCATGAGACCACAATTTTCAGGAGCTCCAAATACTGTTTTTTTTTTTTGTCTTGGTTAGTTCAACTTTTTTTTTTTTAATCTACGTAAAGTTATGTTTTTCAGTTTTACTTTTCCTTTTATGATTTCTTTCAGAGGATTACCAAAATAATTTATGTTAATGGTCTCACATGCTGTAGACATAAAACATCAGAAAAACAACTCAAAAATAAGTTTTAATTACTTTAAATACCTCTGCATTATGGAGCTATGATACAATAAGTCTCATAAAAGATTTCTTTCTCTTTTAATATATACAGTATCCCCAGTCATCTTGTGGAATTACATATCTATATAATTATTAAAGTTATCTATATATGCGTATCTTAAAAACGCTTCACCTTTCAGTATTAAAGTTTAATGAGCTTTCAGTAGTAATTATATACGAGTACCAATTATTGCAATTATCACTTAGAAGGAAGATGCAACACAATTGATTAAAAGTAATAGTTATGTTATAAATATGAAGCTTTTAGAGAAAGTTAAAACACTGTGGTTTAAACTATGTTCAAAGCCAAAACTAATATAGACTTTTATTTTTTTAGTAATTTCCTTTTCATCTATTCAAAGAGACATGCATTATTTGTTATCTTAATGGCATCTTTGGAACACTGTGAATCACTGTCTATCCTTATTAAATCTGTTTTCATTAGTGCCTTATCTAACTTAGAGGAATTAATGGTTATGATTAATAACTGAATAACTGCATTTTGTGGATATATTAGATAGAATAAAGAGAGGTCAAGATTGTTTAGTAAGCAGTAGAAACAGAGAAAACCATCAACAATTCAAGGTTAAGGGAGAACTTAGGAAACAATATTTGCTTGATATTAAATGCTAAAAATGACAAAGTTGCAGAAAATACTCATTTTTTTTATACACGCAGTATTCATACCATTGTATTCTCAATACAAATAGTCAAATTATATATTTGTAATATATATGTAGTCTTTATTTTAGAAGTTTTAGATTTATAAAATTATTGAGAATATAATACAGAGAGTTCCTTGTACACCCCACACCCAATTTCTCCTATTATTAATATCTTACCTTAGCAGAGCATATTTGTCATGATTAATGAACCAATAAAGATATACTATTTTTAATTAAATTCTGCACTTTATTCAAGGTCCTATAATTTTCCCTAAAATCCTATTTTTTGTTCAAGAATCTTATATCTTGTTTATAACATTGACAGTTATGAGGACTACTGGTCAAATATTTTGCAGAATGCTTCTCAATTATATGTCTGTTTTTCTCATAATTAGACTGTAGCACTGGTTTTAGAAGGAAGACAAGGAAGTAAAATGTGATTCTTATTGTATCATATTGAGTACTGACTATAAAAATTACTTTCACTGATAATGTTGGATTTGATCACCTGAATGAGGAAGTTCTTGTTGTGTTTCTACACTAATTTACTCAACTCTCTTTCCATATAATGCTCTCCTTCCATATACCAAAGTCAAGATACGCAGCTCACACTGCAGGAATAGGAAGTTATGCTTCACCCTATAAGGACAGAATATGGGCATGCAACATTTGGAATTCTTCTGCACAGAAGATTTGTTTCATCCATTCTGTTTATTTATTCCATAATATATTTACATTAATATGGATTCTTGTTAAGTTTTCTTAAATCCTTGGACTGATAATTCCAATATCTCTACCCTGCCAGGTTCTGATAGTATCTGCCTGCCTCTCCCTCTCTCTCTCTCTGTCTACAAATTGTGTTTTTATCTTGTGGTAGACTTGCGATTTTTTTTTCCTTGACAGTTGGATGTGGTATACTAGGTAAAAGGAACTACTGAAAATAAGGCTTAGGAATATGACGGCAAAGTGTTCAAGGAGGGGAAGGATTGCATCGTGCCATGGATAGATCTTAGTCTTAGTACCTCTGGACTGTGCACTTCACAAGTGTTTCCCAGATTTTTTTTCACCCCATTTAGGTGGGACAGGAGTTGGGTATTTCCCTTCCCATGAATCAGGCTCTGATAATACTCCAAGAGGTTAGACTGGTTAACTAGTTTCCCCTGAGGGGCAGGCTTTATTAAGAAGAATAGATACTCTTGGTTGTTTCGGAATATTTTTTCTACTCTCCCTGCAAGAGCAGGAGGGGATATTTTTTCTCTGCTATTTACTGTGGGAAACTTATTGACTCCAGGATAAGAATGTTGGAATAATATGGAGCCCTCCTGTCTGGGTCCAACTGGAGTCTGTAACTTTCAGACTTGTCTCTAGCATTTCATCAGTTTCAGTCCAGTTTTCCTCCCCTTTTCCTTTCCTCTGGTTCCCAGGGCCCGTTTCCAGGTCCTGGGTCTCTGCGTGGGTAAGACGTGGCTCCCTGTGTTCACTTCTCATTCCAGTTGTGCGTGAAGAGATCTGCCTTGTGTTCTTCCTTCTCTTACTTACTGATCCAAGAAAATTTGAGGTTTTGATTTTTCATTATGTTCGACTTTTTACCTGTTGTGAGCACAGAATTGTGTCTTCCAAACCTTATGGGGAGCCAGGAATGAAAATCCCTTAAATGATTTTATGCAAGTATTGGGCCATCAAGCATTCTTTTGGTTGGTTTCTGGGATCCTTTGTTGTACCCTAAGACACTTCCTGCCTCAGGCCTGAATTTTCAGCTGTTCCAAGTATCTCTGGTTCATTTTTCGGGAGAATGATATTAGAAACCAAGGTTCGGGTATGAGCTGTGCTTACTGCTACAGACTGCCATGTATGTCTAGCTATAAACAGTCTATGTGACACCTTTTTTCTAGTTCTTTGTAGATTCCAGTTCATGAGTTTGTTGAATTATTAATTTATAGCCCTACCCACTTAGTTGAAATTGTTTTATTCACTTGTAATGCATTTAGATTATTTTGTCACCTTCTTTATTCAATCTTGAATTCTCTAAAATTTGACTTTTAAAAAATTTGCATTTGTTAAGGTTGCTCTTTGGAAATAGAGTTTTTAGGTTTTGACAAAAGCTTACTGTTCTGAATTCATTATAATACCAAGTATTTTTATCTGCCTTATAAATTTCCTATGCTTCAATTATCCATTCCCTCTGAATCTGAAGAAAGCACTGGTAGCTACTATTTTCATACTTTTTTTTTTTCAGAAATGCATGTAAATGAAATCATATACTGTGCAGCTTTTTCAGACTGGCTTTTCTCACTTAAGAATATGCATCTAAGTTTCATTTATGTCTTTGCATGTTGTGATAGCATTTTCATTTTATCACAGAATAGTCATTGTATGGATGAACTGCAGTTTGTTATCTGTTCACACACTGATGTACATCATGGTTACTTTCAGTTTTTGGTAATTATGAATGAGCTGCTCTAAACATCTGTGTGCGGCTTTTTTGTGGACATAAGGGCTAAACTCAGTTGGGTGAATACCTCTGAAACTTTATTGCTGTATTATATAGTAAAACCACATTGAATTTTATAAAAAACTGCCTAAAATTATTTCAGTGTGATCGTACCACTTGCATTTCCTCTAGTAATAAATGAGATCTCTTGTGCTGTGCCGTCAATTTTTAGTTTCATGAGCCTTTGGATTTTAGTCAGTCTGATAGGTATGTAATGGTATCTCATTGTGAGTTTAATTTTCACTTTTCTAATAACAGAAGATGGTGAGGATGAGCATCTTTTCCTGTGCTTTTTTGGGAGCTGTATATTTTCTTTGGTGATGTCTGTTCAGGTATTTTGTTCATTTTTAAATTCAGTTTGTCCTAATGTTTATTTTTTATATTTTTGATACTAGTTTTTTAATTTCAGATTTGCATTTGAAAATATTTTAGTTTGTCAGATTTTTTCCCATTCTCTTCTGCCTTTTACAGAGAAAATTTAAATTTTAATAAAGTCAAATATCAGGGGTATTTTGGATGGATCATGCTATCAGTGTTTTATTTTAATACTCCTCACTAAAATTAAGGGCAAGTATATCTATCTTGTATTTACTTGAGAAATTGTATAACTTTTACACTTATGTCTAAGAGCCGTTGAAAATAACTTTTTATGAAAACTCTATGGCCTGTGTTTAGATGTATTTCCTTCCTCTTTACATATGCATATCCATTTTTCAGCACTATTGATTTAAAAGCCTATCTTTTTTTTTTTTTTTTTTTTGCTGACTTGCTTTGATTACTTTTCAGAGATCAGTTGACTATTATACATTGTCTGTTCAACCAATGTGTTGATTTTTTTGCCAAGACAAGGCTGTATTGATTACGGTAGTATTAAAATCTTGAAATGAGAAAAACAACTTTGTTTTTCTTCTTTAGTTTTGTGTTGACTATTCTAGGACTTTGCCTTCTCAGATAAATTTAGAATCTATTTGTCAACATCCACAAAATAGCTTACTGAGATTTTGACTAGGATTGCATTTGAATATATAGACCAAGTTGGGTAGAATTGACATTGTAACAAAAGTATATCTTCTGATTCATGAACATAGGTTATCTTTCCATTTATGTAGATCTTCATTTTACTTTTTCTCAGTGTTTTATATTTTTATGCATATTACCTTCTGTATTTTATATATATATACACACACACGCACCTAATTATTATAATTTTCGTGTTGTATTTTTGCAAATAGTAGTATTTTCCCCTTTAATTTCAAACTCCAATAGTTCATTTCTAGTATACAGGAAGGCAATTGACCATATGTCAAGTGACCTTTCTGTGCTCATTGATTATTATGTTTTATTAGGTAATTCCTTGTAATTTTCTATTCAGACAATATTAGCCTCTACAAGTAGAAATAATTCTTCCCTTTTTTTTCTTTTTTGCTTTTTAGGCCCACACCCACAGCATGTGGAAGTTCTCAGGCCGGGGATTCAACTGGAGCTATAGTTCCTGGCCTACACCACAGCCACAGGAACGCCAGATCTGAGCCACATCTATAACCTACAGAACAGCTCATGGCAACTCTGGATCCTTAACCCACTGAGTGAGGCCAGGGATCTAACAGGTATCCTCATGTATCCTAGTCAAATTCTTTAACTGCTGAGCCATGATGGGAACTCCCAATTCCTCCTTTTTTAACTGTACATATTTATTTACTTTTATTGTACTTTGTACTAAAGATGATTTCCAGTATGATGTTGAAGAGTAGTGGTGAGAAAGGACAGCTTTGCCTAAGTATGAGTTGGAATACATTGATTAATAATAGAAACTTTAACCAGACTTACAAACTTGGTAGTGATATACAATTCTTTTTATAACTGTTCAATTTAATTTGCTAGTATTTTGTTGAGGATTTTGAAATCTATGCTCAATGAGAGATACTGGTTTGT
The DNA here is from genome assembly GCA_004024745.2 of Catagonus wagneri. Lineage (NCBI taxonomy): Eukaryota > Metazoa > Chordata > Mammalia > Artiodactyla > Tayassuidae > Catagonus > Catagonus wagneri. Next base: position 32,806,634 of record PVHT021183696.1, on the reverse strand, counting down.
TGTTTCTATTTTCAGTGATATATTTATCTAGTTTTGATGTTAAGGCAATTCTGGTCTCATATGTTCAGAGAGAAATGTTACTTTTTATATTTTCTGAAAGAGATAGTGGAGAATTAGCATAATTTTTCCTTTAATGTTTAGTGCAATTCACTAGTGAAACCACCTGGACCTGGTGTTTTGTTTTTTAGAAGGTAACAAATGACTGAGTCTTTAATGGATAGACATCTATTCATTTACCTGTTTTTCATTATGTGAATATTGGTAGTTTGTGTTTTTAAGGATTTTTTCCATTTCATGTAAGATATCAAATTTGTAGGCATAGAATATTTCATAGAACTTTTTTTTTTTTTTTAGGGCTTCACACACAGCGTATGAAAGATCCAAGATTAGGGGTCAAATCAGAACTGCAGTTGCCAGTCTACACCACAGCCACAGCAAGGCCAGATCCAAATTGCATCTGTGACCTATAACACAGCTCACAGCAATGCTGGATCCTTAACCCACTGAACAAGACCAGGTTTTGAACCCACATCCTCATGGATAGTAGTCAGGTTTATTACCACTGTGCCACAACGGGAGCTCCCATAGAACTTCTTTATCATCCTTTTTATTTCCTTCTTTCATTTGTGGTACTAATAGTGCTTTTCTCCCCCCTCTTTCCTTGTTAGCCTTGTGAGAAAGATATCAATTTTATTAATTTTTTAAAGCAAGAACTAGATTTTGGCCAGGTTGATTTTCTGTAATCCTTTCTTAATTTCAAGTTCAGTGAATTCTGTTCTAATTTTTATCACAAATGTTTTGTATGATTTAGATTTAAATCACACTTTTTTCCTCTACATTCCTAAGATGGAAGCCCCAAGGTGTATTTTTTTCAAATACCACCAAGTAATATCTAGATGGAAAATAATAATGTAGAAAGCTGCTCAAAATAATTTGCACTTAGAGAAGTGCAAAATAAAAACAGGATATACCAATATACAACATCTGCAATAGTGAAGTTAAATAATTTTCCACACAACTGTTGATGTGACTGGTATTTTCTCACCTTTATATCCTTAGAAGAAAATCTTTAGGTATGAAGTGTCAAGGGAGATAAGTAATACCTTTCTCCAGGTAAGTGTACAAATTATCTATGCACATGTTCAAACTGAATATTCTTAAAGAAATACACTAATCGACTTTTCTGTTAGTATAGAATCAGTTGTTAGTTCTAGATTTTTTTATTGGTGGACTCATACAGTATTTGCATTGACTTCCTGATAAATTACAAGTTCCAGAATATATAAAGAATTTCTTTAAAAATATAAATGAGAAGGGAAAGACAAATTGGCAAAATATTTGAGCCTACTCTACAAAAGAAGACAACATAGGAATTGGTGGTTACATGAAAAGGTGACCAACATAATTATTTTGAAACTCATCTTTGTGTGATAATTATTTTTTTTTCTGGATATTCCATTGTATGGATACTAAAATGTTTTCTATTCATTCAATTTTTGATAGGCTCTTGGGCCATTTCCTGTTTGGTGCTTATGGATTAAAATTGCGATGAAATTTGTGACAAAGTTTTTATGTGAACATATTGTTTCATTGTCTTTAGATGAATTTATTCAACTTGATTATTTTTCTTTCTCTGTTTTTTTCTTTCCATTTTATGGTCCTACCCTTGGCATTAGGAAGTTCCTGGGCCAGGGATTGAATCCAAGCCACAGCTCTGGCTACAGCTGCAGCAACACCAGATACTTAAACCTGCTGTGCTGGGCAGGGATTGAACCTACACCTTCGGAAACTGAACTGGTGCATTTGGATTCTTAACCCACTGAGGCATGGCAGGAATTGTCAGTGCGATTATTTTTAATATCATATTTTTATATACTTGGATAGTAGCTTCTTCTTTACTACATGTTAAAGTTTTATTGACAAGAGCATTAGTTACTTGGAAGTCATGTTATTCTTTCAACATTTATATTAAGGTTTAATAAGATGTATCTTGATAGGCAGTACTTCAAAGCTATTGAAGCCCTAATATTAATGACTGGCTTTTTATGGTCTATGGTATTTGCATTGAGTATTTAGCAAAGTGTCTCTTCTTTGGTTAGACAGAAATCAAACACCTTCCACTCCTGCATGATTTTGAAAATTGTTTTATTTATATCTCTGCAGCATTGAATTTTTTTTTTCCTAGGCTTTTTGAAATTTCACTTTTCATGTATGCCATTTAATATTAAGCCAAAGAGTCAGGATGACACCTATAAAGGTATTTACAGCTTTGTATCATCACAGATTCCTTCTCTTTTGTAGTCACCCTTCAAATTTAATTTCACTCAGCCTCCAAAAAAATATTTGTGCCTTCAAGTCAGTGGAGCGGCAGTTCTCTGTTTTAATTAACTTCATCAGGTGCAGCAGTATAAAAATTAGGTATTGGCCGAAAGCAATGGTCATAGTAGGGCGTTTCTTTTTATCAGGAACATCATTCTGCAATGTGTATTCACATATTAGGTTTTCCAAAACAAAGTACCACTGACTGGGTTATTTTAAACAAGAAAAATTTGTTATGTCACAATTTTGGAGGCAAGAAGTCTGAGCTCAAGTGTAGGTAGTGTTGATTTCTTTTAAGGCCTCTTGGCTGTCTTTTCCAATGTCATCACATGGTTTTCCCTCTGGGTTTGTGTCTTAAACTCTTCTTATAAGGACAGCAGTCATATTGCATTACGACACAGCCTTTTGTCCTTATTTTAAATTTGTTAATTTTTTAAAACCATGTTTCCAATCACAATCACATTCTTTTCTTTTTTGCTTTTTTATTAAGATTTTTATTTTTTCTATTGTAGGTGTTCTGTCAATTTCTGCTGTATAGCAAAGTGACCCAATCATACATATTATATATACACATTCTTTTTCTCACATTATCCTTCATCATGTTCCATCACAAGTGACTAGATATAGTTCCCTGTGCTCTACAGCAGAAGCTCACTGCTTATCCACTCTAAATGCAATAGTTTGCATCTACTAACCCCAGACTCCCAGCTGATCCCACTCCCTCTCTGCCTTGGCAACCACAAGTCTGTTCTCCAAGTCCATGACTTTATTTCTTTTCTATGAATAGGTGCATTTGTGCCATATATTAGATTCCAGATTAAGTGATCACATATGGTATTTGTCTTTCTCTTTCTGACTTACTTCACTTAGTATGAGAGTCTCTAGTGTCATCCATGTTGCTACAAATGGCATTATTTTGTTCTTTTTTATGGCTGAATTGCATTCCAATCTATATATATATACCACATCTTCTTAATCCATTCATCTGTCTGTGGACATTTAGGTTGTTTCCATGTCTTGGCTATTGTGAATAGTGCTGCAATGAACATGGTCACATTACAAGTTACTAGGGCTAGGACTTCGATATCTGAAATTGGAAAAGAAATAACTTAACCCATCCAAAAACCTATTGTCTTTAATATTTGAAAATGGTTGTTATATATATATTGATATGTGTATGCCTCTGTTTCTAATTGTTTATTGTAGTAGCAAAAGTTCTTTACTACGTGGAAACTTCACCATGAGGCATATCTGAGACTCATAACTTATGAAAAAAATAGTCATTTAATTATTTTTCTTTGAAAAATATACCTAATATATAGAAAATTTACCTATTTGATTTCTCATCCTAAAATATGTATAAGTTTTATATGATTTATCCATCTGTCCTGAAATTCTCTGTGGAAAAGATTTTAATTTTGAAATTTTTAGCATATAAAAGATTTTGCTGGATTTTCTGACTTCTGTTTTTTGTTGCTTCAGTGTTGGTAAGAAGGTATGTGCAAGAAATTTAACTGATTTACACATATTGCCAAATATGTTAACATAAAGCTCTTAATATTTTTCCTTTATTGATTATAATATCTACGATGTATCCTATTTCAATTTGACTTAAGTTACTGAAGACTCTCTGTGTATTTCTCTTTACCAGTCTTATTAGGTATTTTTTACATATTTTCGAGAGTATACATTATGTGTAGTAAATTACAACTTTTTTAACTGTAAAACATAAATTTTAGGGAAAAAATATGCAGGAGTTTGACCAACAGAAAAATAAAAATGTAGATCATTTCCTTCACTCTTATAATGGTTTTTATCTCTTCTTAGGCAGTCATCACCACCACCTCAAAATCATTGATCTGGATTGGCTTTTCCAGAATACTACATGTGCTGAGTCATGCATATGTAGACTTTTGCATCTAGCTATTTTCTTTGGGTACATTGGGTGTGATTCATCTATGGTTTTTGCATATATCACCTCTGTAACACATTTGATCCCTTGTGACACGTGTTGACTGCATGTAAGCCATGTTACATGACTCTCCTGTTTTTATTGCTGAATAATAGGTTCCTGTACCATATCATGCTCGTGATTATAACTAAAGTTACTATAAGCACTCATATGTAGATTGTTTTATAGACACAGGTTTTCTTTCCCTTGAGCAATCCCCAGGAAGGAAATGATGATATGATAAATGTATATTTTAGAAACTGTCAGACTGCTTTGGCAAATGAGTGTACCATTTTGTATTGCTACCGTCAGTGTATGAAATTTGTAGTTCATCTCCCTACTAGCCAGCAATTGACACTGCCATTTTTTTTTTAATGGATATCTTATTGTGGCCCTGTACATTAAGGAACCTGACACAGCATCCATGAGGTGGCAGGTTTGATCCTTGGCCTTGCTCAAAGGGTTAAGGATCTAGAGTTGCTAGAGGCTGCAGCAGAAGTTGCAGATGTTTCTCAGATCTGGTGTTGCCATGGCTGCGGTGCAGGCTAGCATCTGCAGCTCAGTTTCAACCACTAGCTCAGGAACTTCCATATGACCCAGGTGCAGCCTTTAAAAAAAAAATTTCATCAGGTGTATTGATAGTCTCAATTTGCCTTTAACCAACATTTCTCTAATGAATACTAAAGATAAATCAATTTTATGAATATATTTTCACTCATACACCTTATTTTGTGAAGTATCCAAATATTTTGATCTGTTGTTTACACTGTTATTGATATATTTGAATAATTTTAACATAGACATTTAAAATATTTCCTATTATTTAATTCATCTTTTCAATTTTAATGATGTTCTCAAAAATATATGTTTTATTTTTGATAAGTTCAACTGGATTTTGTTCTTGTGTGATTTGTTCTATCTAAAAACCTTTCCCAAACAGTTAAAAAAATTGTCTCCCATCTATTAATTTAGATAATTTATAGTTGCAGGTATTGCATTTAGACGTAATTCATTTGGAGGTCCCCCTCCCCTCAGTAGGAGACATGAACGGAGATTCTTTTGTTTTCTTTAATTGATATAAACATTTCAAAACTCTTTTTTGAGATCATTTTTTAATTGAATTGCCTTTATCCTCATCAAAAATCAATTGACTATGAATGAGTTACTTTTTAGTCTTTATTTCATGTGTCTCTGCTCTTTGCCAACGTGACAGTCTTGGTAATTGCATATCATGGGCTCTATAACTTTTTAAATTCAAAACTGTTTTAGCTACTCTAGTTTCTCTTTTCCATTTTACATCTTTTAAGTTTCTTGATGTTTACAATGAAAGCCTACTGAAATATGTTTTCTTATTTACTGACATTTGTTTTTAAGCATTATTTTTATAATAATACACACATTTTAAAAATATAGCTTTGTGAGTTTTGGTATATATTGAGAGTGAGCATATACGTCACTTTGAGGAGTTTGCTTGTGACTCAGACCTCTTTATAATCCGTTTCATACTCCTACCTTCTTATTTGATGCAACAGTTGATCTGCTACTGTCATTGTAAGTCAGAACATATTTTAAAGATTTTCCATAAGAATAATTATAGGAGTTCCTGCCGTGGTGCAGTGGGAACGAATCCAACTAGGAACCATGAGGTTGCAGTTTCAATCCTTGGCCTCACTCAGCTCAGTGGGTTAAGGATCTAGTGTAGCCATGAGCTGTGGTGTAGGTCCCAGAGGCAGCTCAGATAGGATGTTGCTGTGCTTGTGGTGTAGGCTAGCATCTGTAGCTGCAATTGGACCCCTAGCCTGGGAACTTCCATACACTGTGGGTGCAGCCTTAGGAAAAAAGAAAAAATAAATATAATTATGCAGTGCACTCCTTTTTAAGTTATTTTTAAAAGCTCAACGTATTTTGAGATTTATATTTGTGTGTATAAAAATGCTTTACTCTTTTTCATTGATGACTAATATCCCATTTTATGACTAAACCATAATTTGTTAGATTATTTCCAGCCTTTACAAATAAAGCTGCAGTGATCCAGATTGTTGAATGGACAAATGTATTCATTTATCTAGAGTAAATATGTAGAGTGTAATAGCTGAGCAATTTGGTGGTGAATAATTAAATTTCTAAGTAACTGTAAAATTGGCTTCCAAAATGTTTATGCAACCATTCCCACAATGAGTGTCATAAGTGCTATATATCTTTTTCCAACAGTTGGTACCAAATTCAAGTCCATGTACCCAATGCACAGGGAGGCCAAACAATACTGAAACATCAGAGTTTGGAACAGAGAATGTTTATTGCAGGGCCATACAAGGATAGGGGTGGTACAACCCCAAAAGCCCCAAACTCTCTGAAGGCTTTCAGCAAAGCCCTTTTAAAGGCTGGGTGAGTAAGGGAAATGGCTAGTTTTTGCAACTTTCTTGGTGTTGGATCCTTTGTTCTTGTAGCTACCCAGGTAGGTGAAGTCACACTGCTCCCATAAACCTCCAACAAAACAAATGTTATTCTCTGTTCTGCAATTTTTTATTTAAAAATGTAATTCTCTTAAAGGTCATAGCCTAAGAATAGGCTACCCTGTATATTTCAGGCTATAGGTGACATGCTTTTGCAAAAATGCAGAGGTAGGATAACTATGCACACATGGCAAAAGACAGAGACTAAAGTCAGTTTAAAATAAAAGGAACAGACGTAATATGGAGTCAGATTTATTCATCCCTATTATACAATCTTTTCACATTCTTACCTTTCTAGAAGGTTTGCAGTTGTTTTTCATTGTGATTTTTATTTTGCATTATCCTAAAAAGTAATTCTGTTGAACAGTTTTTTTTACAATAGGATTTATAACCAGCAGAGATGGTATGTTAAAGACAGTTCTAGCAGAAGAAATGTAGTACAGATAGAAATTTGGATATATTAAAAAAGTATCTTGGACAATGGATGAAATGAATTTAAACATTAATGATTTTGGTATTTTTTATCACTCTGTTAAGCAGACATAGAAAATATCAATTTTATAAAAATAAAATGCCACAAAATGTGGAAGAGAAGAATTAGTGTATGATTTAAAGTTCTTACTTTACAATTGAAGCCTTATCTAAGATTAATTGAAGGTAGAGTCTAATTAATAATGTACATCTCTCAAGTATGATTACAATGTAATTTTTATTGTTTTTTTTTATTTTTTAAGTATAGTTGATTTACAACATTTCTCCAGTTTCCATTGTACAGCATAGTGACCCAGTCATACACAGTTCCCTGTGCTGTACAGTAAAACCCCATTGCCCATTCATTCCAAGTGTAACTGTTTCAGTCCACCATCCACAAAGTACCCATCCATCCTACTCCTTCCTCCCCACCACAGCAGCAACCCCAAGTCTGTTCTACATGGCCGTGGTCTGTCTCTATTTTGTAGATAGGATCATTTTTGCAACATTTTAGATTCCACATATAAGTGACATCATATGGTATTTATCTGTTTCTTAGTATGAGAATCTTTAATTACACCCATATTGCTGCAAATGATACAATTTTGTCACTTTTATGGTTGGGTAATATTCCATTATATGTATATACTTGTACCACATCTTCTTAATCCATTCATCTGTTGATGGATATTTAATTTGTTTCCATGTCTTGCCTATTATGAATAGTTCTGTAATGAACATTTTTTTGAATGAATGTTTCGTCTGTATATATGCCCAGGAGTGGGATTGCTAGGTTGTATGATGGTAGTTCTATATTTAGTTTTCTGAGGCACCTTTCTACTGTTTTCCATAGTGGTTACACCAGTTTACATTCTCACCAACAGTGAAGGAGGATTCTCTCTTCTCCACACGCTCTTCAGCATTTTTTATTTGCTGACTTCTTAATAATGGCCATTCTGACCAGTGAGAAGAGTTGATAAATGTATTACATTTCTTTGAATTCTTTCAATGGAAGTATTGGCCTGCTGTGACTACTACAACCTCCCTGGAAGTGGATATTGTCTCACACTTAATTTTGACCTTGTAACATAAGATAAAAATGATACCGAGAATCTTATACTCAAACATTACAAAAATAATGCTATATATATATGCCTTACAAATCATATTTACCATAGTAATAACGTTTCATACAGTAACAAAATTTCTCAGTCTCAAAAGAGCTAAATCCAGCAATATGCTTTATGAAATGATATGAATTAAAGCAATAATACAAAAATAGAACACAACTAAAATGATACTGCTAAAACTAAGTAATTTAAATTTTCTTTCTGGAATAAAATTTGTAAATTTAAATCAAGAATAAATATATCTGAATAAAATAAAAATTCTACATACACGAATTTATGTCAGAATAAAGAAAAACAAAAAATAAAAGGAAAAAGCCAAATTTACATAAAGGGATTTTTCATTGTTTTAGCTTATGTAGTAATATACCTGAAACTAGAGGTCCTTTCTACAGAACCTCTGTAATATGGTACATTAGTAGTGTGAAATATTAAATTTATAAAAGATTATCTTTATGTAATTTATAAAACAACAGAGTTCTATCACTGTTAAATGAGAATATTTTAAAACACTTTCAAATTGAAATAGTATGACTCTATATATATATATGTGGCTGTGTATAGTAAGAGTTCAATTTCAAAAGAATTAAGTGTGTAAAACAAAGTCATATTAGGTACAGCAGCACAAACACATAGATCATTGTACAATTACCACAAATACAATTATATACAAATTTATAGGAGAAGAAAAACACTGTACAGTGTCTTAGCTTATCACGCAAACATTCAAAAACTTCTTTGGAGTAATGTATTGTCTTGTTAAATTTGGGGGTTTTGCTCTAATCATTTTATGAGATGGGCTTTGAGACATAACCTAAATTATTTCCAGTACTTTAGCATGGTAACTTCTTGACCATAGTAAATCATATGTAGCCTTTTTAATGGCTTCAGATTTTTTTTAAAGGTTTGAAAATAAAATCTTTGGATGGAATATTTTCCCCTAAAAACTCCAGGTAAATAGTATAGCACACATACACTTATAAGTATCCTAAATCACATCAGTGAGTTTCCTTTGAAACTATTCCCTGTCAAAGATGAATGCTTTTCTAAGAAAATAAATAAATAATACAGTTTAACTTAACATACAATTTTTATGTCAATGGTTTTTTTTAGTATATTTACAGAATGTCAAAATACTTTCAAGAGTAGCTAAAGCTGTATGAAACTTAATGACCATAATTTCCTGTCTGTACTTTTAACAGTTATACTCTTTGAAACTTTGCATATATTCAGTTTTGTTCTCAGTAAAATTGAATATGTTGAGTTGATTTCAATGTCCAGAGGAACCAATTAAAGGTGGGATATTAATATTAACAGGAATGTTTCACAAATGATGAAATTATTTATCCCACTTTTTTATATTGGAAGATAGATTGCTTTCCCTGTAGAGCTAAAAACTTCAAAAATTTTTTTGACTTAATAAAAGTATTCTTCAAGCGAGGATAGAATCACTCTACATGTAATCATCTTAGTTGGAAGTAGGAGCAAATGAACCTTCTGTAAAGTCATATTTTAATCTTTCCATCTCCTATAATCATGCAGAGAAGTGTTGCCAAAGAAAATTCAATCAAAGAGAGTTGTGTACAGGAGCTAAGCTCCGCTTTAGAAAATAACTTATTTTCTAAATTTCCTGATTATGAATTTGCGACTTCATATTATGGAGGTAATTATATGAATGAGGTTATTCTACCTAAGTTTTCTAGTTTCCCTATTTGAATTGTCTGGTATTCACTGTTTTTCAAATGACAATACATAGTATAGATACATATTTATATTTATACACTTTTAAGGAAAATTTTAATTTTTGATACCTAGATACTCCTAAGTATAAACTTAGTCTAATAAGATATGTAAAAGTATGTCAGGTGATAGTAGGAAGATATGTAAGAAATGCTGAAATATGTTTCCAGAACTACTTTGCTGAATATTCACTAATTCAGAAAATTCAGAGTTGCCCTCTTGTACTCTTGCTCTCAATCCACTAATTATTTAATTGAAATAAGAAAAGTGACCACTCACTATGTTATAATTTTAGATAATCACAGAAAACCATATATCATTGTTACTCAATTATATTAGATCAATATGAAAGCCTAAAATGCCATGGATCTAGTACTAAAAGTTTAAAATCTGAATCGATTGAAGTAAAAGTAAAATTAGAGTAATTGAAAAGCATTTTAATGTGACTTTAACATAAAATTACACTACTTTGGGATGCATCTAACAAATAATGAAAAATTCTGCTTAATAGAACTAAAATCACAAATTAATTTTATAGTCTCAAATACAATGACCTCCAAATACTTAATTCATATTCAGTATTATGCTACAAGTTGTATTTTGTTTATACTTTAATATTCTTTTTCATTGTACGTATTAACAGGATCTCAGATTTTAAGCCATCCTTAACCTAAATTAAGTTTATATTATGTAGATATCCTAAGTTATATTCTATGTCTCCATATGTCTTGTTACTCTCTGTGCCAGATAGATTTTTTAATCGGTTACCACTATCAGTGGTTAAAATTAGAGTAGTTTGGGTAGACTCTTAGAAAAATCGAAAACACTGAATTTGTTGTATTCAACCATTCTTTCTTATGACCTTTATCTAAAACATGTGTTTCACACACACACACACACACCTTATCTACTGTATATTTTTATCTTTAGTTATTTTAGTAAAATATTTCTAGAAATAGTGTATTTTAAATATCAACAATATTGTTAAAAATTCAAAACAATTCAGTTGAGTGTTGCTATAAAGCTTACCCGTGCATTGAACTTACCAAACTAGAAGTACCAGATTTTTGATTAGTACATAAGTGTGAAGTGAGTTATCTTAACAGTGATCCTGGTTATATTACCCAGTATTCTAGTGGTTCCCAAATTTCAACTTTCCTTTTTCTCTACTGTACATTTGATTATATTCTTCAATGTAACTTCTATTTTTTTCATTAGGATTTGTATGTAATTTTAGAAATACATTTTCTAATAGGTAAACACTTCTAGAATATTATTTATGAATGCAATATTTATCACAAACCAAGTGTGACAGTAAAAAAAAATACTAACACAGTGCATTGTTGTAGGATAAATCCTGGCTTGAAACTTATAAGAATCTAAATTCTAGTTCTTCTTTTACTAATTAGCCAAATATCCTTGATATGAACTAACCCTTCACACACTGTTTGACTCCTCACAAAAATAGGCTCCAGCTGAGCACATTGTCTCACTTGTAAGTTAACTTCCAACAGACATCTTTTTTTCAGTCTTCATAGACTTATGGAAATAATATTTTGAATAATTTTCCCTTACTCCAATATTTATTCCACTTGGAATGTTTTTGACCAAAGGGTTACTTAGGTTTTATAAAGCTTTTATGAATGAAATCTTAAACTGTTTCTCATAAATTCTGTGCCTTTGGATTAACTTCATTTCTTCAATCACAATGCAAAAAAATTACCTTTAAACTACAGTTTTCTTATTTAACTAGTTCCAAATTAATCCATAAGATTTATTATTTTTGAAAATGTAATAATTATTTTTTTAGTTTTAACATTGTTCCTGCCCTACATATCTTCCCCAAATAGATGAGTAGCTAATAAGAAGTACCTGTGTGTGTGTTTGGGGGTGCCCAGGGCGGGGGGCTTAAGTGGCATTGTACAATATTATTTAGCAACTAGAATAATCAGTGGAGGTAAGGAATTTTTAATAAATTATTTGTAATTAATAAGGTTTCTCTGTTCTAGCAGTTCCTGAAAATTTTTATCAGGAAATCTTAGAGATTTCAGAATTATTGAGAACCATCAAATTTTTTTTATTACTTGAATTATATCAATATATATCATTAGAAGTTGATAAGAATTTATATATTAATATTTATGTATTTCAAATAAAATAAACATTGCATATTAATATGGATAATATATTTTTATAAAAATAACTATTTTCTAAAGTAAAATAAAATTAAGGAGAATACAGTATAGTTTTACAATTTTTACAGATCTCTTTAACATCTAGGTAAAAGAAAGGACCTGGGTTCTTATATCTATTTTTATATTCTGTCTATTTTCCTTCAATATTGTCCATATAGCCTCTGAAAACTTTTTCTATACATGTATGAAAACAAAAAGGAATCTAAGGTGTAAATAATATTTCAATATTATTATAAAAATAATTTTTACTTCACGGACATGCTGAAAGAATATTTAGAATCCCCTGGGTTGCCTTTGAAGACTCTTCCTTTAGGAATGGGCAAATCATAGAGGGGTTTTGATTTCATTCATACCAGATTTATGAGTACAGCAACCTGTCACCTTGGGAGTGACTAATATATATGTAATATTAATTTTCTATGGAACTGTAATATATATAGAATCAACTTTTCAATTTTATTTCTTTATTTTTTGCTTTTTGTAGGGCTGCAGCCACAGCATATGAAAGTTCCCAGGCTAGGGGTCGAATTGGAGCTACAGATGCTAACCTACACCACAGCAACACAAAATATGAGCCGTGCCTGAGACATACACCACCATTCATGGCAACAATGGATCCCCAACCCACTGAGTGAGGCCAGGAATGAAGCCTGCATTCCCATGGTAGTAGTCAGATTCATTTCAGCTGCACAACAATGGAAACTACAAATTTTCATTTTTAAATGCATCTGAGATTTGTATTGATTCTTGCTGTTATTACCAGATAATAATGATGAAAGAGGGTTAAAACCAAAAGTTACTTTTGGGTTATGCTTTGGTTTCTATAAATTAAGAATGTATCATAAGCTAAAATAGGTCTTTTATACTATTGGACTTATTTTTTATTTTATTTGATGACTTTTCCACAATAGTTCAGAAATTTTAGCCCATCTGTGGGTTTGGTACCTTAGTTCAGTCTTTCTAACTGTACATTTTATTTGAAAACATATTTACACATTATATAAGATATTGTATTAATCGTAAATTTTAATGCAATGATTTCTGCTCTGAGACTTCTAGTGGAAACATAGGAAGATAACATGAGGAAGAAAATGATAAATTATATATATATATATATATATATATATATACATATTTTATGCTTAAATTTAGCTATGACTTCCCTCAGTATTATCAAATCAGGATAGTGCAAACAGACATTTCACTTGATATAATTTTCTCATATTCATTTTTAAAATAAATTATAGTTGATTTACAGTGTTCCTCAATTTGTGCTGTGCAGCAGTGACCCAGCCTTGGATAAACACACATTGCTTTTTTTTTTTTTTCCATTTTCCTTCATGTTCTAACCCAAGAGACTGGACAGAGACCCCTGTGATGTACATCAGAACCCAGTCATCCAACCATTCTAAATGTAAGAGTCTCCGTGTGCCTACCCCAAATTCCCCATCCATCCCCTCTCTCCTCCCCCCTGGCAAACCCAAGTCTATCCCCGGTGGCCGTGATCTGTTCCTGCTTTGTAGATAGATAATTTGTGCCATATTTTAGACTCAACATATAAGTGATATCATATGGTGTTTTTCTTCCTTTCCATCTGTGTTGTTGCAAATGGCATTATTTTGTCATTCTTTATGGTTGAGTAGTATTCCATTTTATATATGTACCACATATTCTTAATCCATTCATCTATGAGTAGTCATTTGGATTGTTTCCATGTCTTGACTATTGAGAATAGTGCTGCAATGAACATAGGGGTGCATGTAATTTTTTCAGTGAAAGTTTTGACCACATATATGCCCAGGAGTGATATTGCAGTATCATATGGTTGTTCTATATTTACTTTTCTGAAGTACCTCCATACTATTTTCTGTAGTGGTTATACCAATTTACCTTCCCATCAACAGTGAATGAGGTTACCCTTTTCTCCACATCCTCCCAGCATTTGTTTGTTGACTTGTTAATCATGGCCATTCTAACTGGTGTGAAGTGGTACCTCATTGTAGTTTGATTTGGATGTCTCTAATAATTAGTGATGTTGAGCATTTTTTTCATGCTGACCCTCTGCATGTCTTTCTTAAAGACATGTCTGTTTAGCTCTTCTGCCCATTTTTTGATTGGTTTATTTGTTTTTTTGTTGTTGAATTGTATGTGTTGTTTGTATATTTGGAATATTAAGCCTTTGTCTGTTACATTCTTTGCAAAGATTGTAACAGAATGGGCTTTTCTCCCATTCTGTGGGTTGTCTTTTCATTTTTTTAATGGTTTCCTTTGCTGTGCAAAAGCTTGTAAGTTTAATTAAGTCCCACTGGTTTATTTTTTTGTTTGTTTTTATTAACCTTATTCTAGGAAGTGGATCAAATAAGATGTTACTGTGATTTATGTCAAAGAGCCTTCTGCTGATGTTTTCTTCTAGGTGTTTTATAGTATATGGTCTTATATTTAAATATTAATCCATTTTGAGTTTTTGTGTTTGGTATTAGGGAATGTTCTAATTTCATTCTTTTACATGCTGTTCAGTTTTCCCAGCACCACTTGTCGAAGAGATTATCTTTCCTTCGCTGTACGTTCTTGCCTTCTTTATCATAGATTAGTTGACCATAGGTGTGTGGGTTTATTTCTGGGCTTTCTACCCTGTTCCATTGGTCAATATTTCTGTTTTTATTCCAGTATCACATTATTTTGATATCTATAGCTTTGTAGTATAGATTTTTCTTTTGCCTTTTGTCGTTTTAGGGCCGCACCTGTGGCATGTGGAGTTTCCCAGACTAGGGGTCTAATCAGAGCTGTAGCCACTGGCCTACACCACAGCCACAGCAACGCAGGATCCAAGTCGCGTCTGCAACCTACACCACAGCTCACGGCAACACCAGATCCTTAACCCACTAAGCAAGGCCAGGGATTGAACCTGCAACCTCATGGTTCTTAGTCGGATTTGTTAACCACTGCGCCACGATGGGAACTCCTGTAGTATAGTTTTAAGTCAGATAGCCTGATTCTTTTCTTTTTTCCTTTTGTTTTTTGAGGCCTCGGGTGTGGCATATGGATTCACCTGGACTAGGGGTAAAATTGGAGCTATAACTGCTAGTCTAAACCACACCCACAGAAACACAGGATATGAGCCACATACTATGTACACCACAGCTCACAGAAACACTGAAACCTAAACCCTCTGAAGAAGGTGAGGGTTTGATCCTGCATCCTTATGGATACTAGTTGGGCTCATTTCTGCTGAGCCACAATGGGAACTCCCTATTTTTTCTTTTCAGTATTTCTTTGGCTATTTGAAGTCTTCTGTGTTTCCATACAAGTTTTAAAATGCTTAGTTCTATCTCCATAAGAATGTCATTGGTAATTTCATAGGAATTGCATCAAATCTGTAGAACGCCTATGTAGTATTTCCATTTTGACTATCTTGATTTTCACAATCCAAGAATATGGTGTACCTTTCCATCTCTTTGTGTCATCTTTGATTCTTTCATCAGCATCCTATAGCTTTCAGAATACAGGTCTTTTGTCTCTTTAGGTAGGTTTATTCCCAGGTATCTTATTCTTTGGGATGTGATGGTTAATGGATGGTTTATCTAATTTCTCTTTTGGATCTTTCATTGTTAGTATATAGAAATTCAGTCAGTATCTGTGTATTAATTTTATATTCTGCAACATTACCTAATTCATTGATGAGCTCTGTTTTCTAGTAATGTCTCTAGGATTTTCTAGGTGTAGTATCATGCATCTGTAGTGATAGCTTTACTTCTTTTCCAGTTTGAATTCTTTTTATTTCTTTTTCTTCTCTGATTTCATGGCTAGGACTTTAAAACTGTGTTGAATAATATTGGTTAGTAGAAGGAAAGAAATTGTAAAGATTAGAGCAGAAACAAATAATATAAAGATGAAGAAAACAGTAGAGAAGATCAATGAAACCAAGTTAGTTCTTTGAAAAGATCAACAAAATTGATGAACCTTTAGCAGACTCATGAAGAAAAAAAAGGAAGAGAGTTCCAATAAATAAAATTAAAGATGAAAAAGAAGTTACAACTGACACTACAGAAAAGCAAAAGTTCATAAAAGACTAACTATGAACAACTATATGCCAGTAAAATGGACAACCTAGAAGAAATGGACAGATTCTTACAAAGGTACAAACTACCAAGACTACACAAAGAGGAAATAAATAATATGAATAGACCAATCACAAATACTTAAATTGAAAATGTGACTTAAAAATTTCTAATAAAAGTCCAGGAACTGATGCCTTCACAGCTGAATTCTATAAAACATTGAGAGAAGAGGTAACAACTCTTCTTCTAAAACTCTTCCAAAAAATTGCAGAGGAAGGAACACTCCCAAGCTCATTCTATGAAGCCACCATCATCCTGATACAAGAACCAGACAGAGATACACAAAAGAAAAGAAAATTGCCAGCTAATATCACTGATTAACATAGATGCAAAAATCCTCATCAAAGTATTAGCAAACTGCATCCAAATTTATATTAAAAAGATCACACACCATGATCAAGTAGGATTTATCCCAAGGATGCAAGGATTCTTCAATATCCACAAATCTACCCATGTGGTACACCACATCAACAAACTGAAAAAAAAAAAAAGAACTGATTATCTCAATAGATGCAGAAAACATTTTTTACAAAATTCAACACCAGTTCTTGATATTAGCTCTCCTTAGACTGGACATATAGGGGAACTACCTCAATGTAATAAAAGCTGTTTGACAAGCCCATAGCTAACATCATTCCCAGTGGTGAAAACCTGAAAGAATTTCTGCTAAGATCAGGAACAAGACAAAGATATCCACTTTCACCAACGTCATTCATACTCATTTTTGATAATCTTCTGCCTTACAGATTGTACCTGATATTGGGCTGATGGGAATTTAAGTTAAGAGAATGAAAGAAGATAAAGTTACAAGAGTGTTTTTGAACACCAAAATCACTAACAAGTACAAACAAGAAGATAGTAGTAAAATCTTAGGACATAAAGGAAGTTCAAAATGCTTAAAGGCCTATGCTCTTAGAGTAAATTTTTTCAGCTTTTCATTGTTGCATATGTTGACTGTAGTCTTGTTGTTATGACCATCATTATGTTGAGGTATGTTCCCGCTATACCCACTTTGTTGAAAGTTTTAGGCATAAGAGGATATTGAATTTTGCCAAAAGCCTTTTCTTTGTTTTTGGGGTTTATCACATAATTTTTGTTCTTCCACTAGTGTGTTGCATCACAGGGACGGATTTGCAGATACTGATCTTACCTTGAATCCTTGGGATAAATCCAATATAACGATGGTGTGTAATACCTTTTAATGTGCTGAATTTTGTTAGCTAATATTTTGTTAAGGATTTTTATGTCTATGTTTATCAGTGATATTGGCTTCTAATATGCTGTTTTCATGTTGTCTTTGCCTGACTTTGGTATTAGGGTGATGCTGGTGCTGGCCAGAGCATTCCTCCTCCCTCTTCTATTTTTGGAATAGTTGGAGAAGCACTTCTGTTTAAATAGTAGGTAGAATTCACCTGTGAAGACACCTGATCCTGGATTGTTTGTTGAAAATGTGTACATTATTAATTCAATTTCATTCCTGATAAATGTTATTTTCATCTGATTCAGATTTGAAAGATTGTAACTTTCTAGGAATATATCAGTTTTTTCTAGGTTGTCCATTTTATTGACATATAATTATTCATAATAATCTCTTATGATCTTTGTATTTCTAGTGTCATTTGCAACTTCTTCATTTCTGTTTATATTTATTTGGACCCTCTTTTTTTTCTTTTTTTTGCATGATGAACCTAGCTAAAAAGCTTATCAGCTTTGCATATCTTTTTTTTATCTTTTTAAATAATTAGCTCTGTTTCATGATCTTTATATTGTATTTTAGTCCCCAATTAAGCATTTATTTCTGCTTTGACTTTTATTATTTCTTCTATTAACTTTGGTCTTTGTTCTTCTTTTTCTAGTTTGTTTATTGGTAAGATTAGATTATTAAGATTTTTCTTGTTCCCTGAGGTAGACTTCTGTTGCTAAAAAATTTTCTTTTAGAACTGTTTTGCTGTGTCCTATAGATTTTGGATCCTTATGTTTCCATTTTCATCTGTACCCAAGTGTTTTTTTATTTCCTTTTTGATTACTTCAGTGACCTATTTGTTGTTTAGTACTAAATTATTTGGCTTTCTTGATATTGTGATACTTGGGCAGTTATTTGTTTTTTTTCCTTATTGCTTATTTGTAGTCTCACAGCACTCTGGTTAGAAAAGAAGCTTCATATGATTCGATTTTCTAAAATTCAATTAGACATTTTTGTACTTTACCCTGTTATCTGTCCTGGAGAATATAATTTAAAAGAATAATGAATATTATAATGCGTTGGGATAGAATGTTCTACATATTAAGTCAATCTAGTCTAACGTATTGATTGATTGTCTTTTTAGGCTCCACCTGCAGCATATGGAGGTTCCCAGGCTAGGAGTCAATTTGGAGCTGTAGCTGCCAGCCTATACCACAGCCACAACAATACGGGATCTGAGCCATGTCTGCAACCTACACCATGGCAATGCCAGATCCTTAACCCACTGAGCAAGGCCAAGGATTGAGCCTACATCCTCATGGATGCTAGTCAGATTCATTTCCTCTGAGCCATGAAGGGAATTCTTGATCTAATGTATTTTTAATGTCATTGTATCTTTATTAATTTTCTGTCTGAATAATCTGTCTGTTGATATTAGTTGGATTTAAAGTTCTGTACAATTCCAATTTCTATTTTATTTGACTTTTTTGTTTTTACCTTTTTATTGTAGTGTAGTTGATTTAAAATATTGTGTTAATTTCAGCAAAGTGATTCAATTATATATGTGTGTGTTTGTGCTTGTGTTAATATATATAACTTTCAGTTATATGTTATTTCAGTTTTATATTCTTTTCCATTACGATTTATCACAGAATATTGAATATAGATCCATATGCTATATTGTATGATCTTTTTTTTCACCCATTCTATATATGTCATATGGAGCTCCTACTCCATCCCCCTTTAGTCCCCTACCATGGTAATCGCAAGTCTGTTCTCTATGTCTGTGAATCTGTTTCTGTTTCATAAAGTTCATCTGTGTCATATTTTTGAGTCCACATGAAAATGATATCATATGTGATTTGCCTTTCCCTTCCTGAATTACTTCATTTAATATGATAACCTCTATGTCATGCACGTTGCTTCAAATGACATTATTTCATTCTTTTTTATGGCTGAGTAGTATTCCATTGTGTATATGTACCACATCTTCTTAATCCATTCATTTGTCAGTGAACATTAGGGTTGTTTCCATGTCTTGATTATTGAGAATAGTGCTGCTATGAACATAGGAATGGATATATTTTTTTGAAGTACATGTTTATTTGAATGTATGTTTTTGAATTACAGTTTTATTTGAATGCCCATGAATGGGAATCCTGGACCATAAGGCAACTCTATTTTTAGTTTTTTGAGCAACCAGCATACTGTTTTCCATAGTGTACATTCCCATCAACACTGTTGGAGATTTCTCTTTTCTCCACATTGTCTCCAGCATCTGTTTTTTGTTAACTTCTTGATAACCATTCTTACCAGTGTGAGGTGGTGCCTCACTGTAGTTTTGATTTGCATGTTTCTAATAATTAGTGATGTTGAGCATCTTTTCATGTGCC
Source organism: Catagonus wagneri (assembly GCA_004024745.2). NCBI lineage: Eukaryota > Metazoa > Chordata > Mammalia > Artiodactyla > Tayassuidae > Catagonus > Catagonus wagneri. Next base: position 32,786,684 of record PVHT021183696.1, on the reverse strand, counting down.
CATTGCCCATCTGTATGCCTTCTTTGGAGAAATGTATTTAGTTCTTCTGCACATTTTTTGATTGTTTTGTTGTTGTTGTCATTTTTGTTTTTGGTATAAAGCTGGACAAATTCTTACAAAGATACAGTCTTCAAAGACTGAACCAGGCAAAGACAGAAAATATAAATAGACCAATCACAAACAGATTTTTTTTTTCATTGTTGAGTTAAAAGGCAGTTTGTATATTGCTATGACAGTTTGGAAATTAGGCCCTTGTTGGCTGCATTGCTTGCACATATTTTCTCACATCCCATAGGTTGTCTTTTCATTTTGTTTATATTTTCCTTTGCTGTGCAAATTTTGTAGGTCATTAAGTAACTTTCATTTGTTTTTGCTTTTACTTTTATTGCCTTGGGACACTGACCTAAGAGAGTATTTGTGCAATTTACGTCAGAAAATGTTTTGCCTATGTTCTGTTCTAAAAATGTTATGGCATTATGTCTTATGCTTATGTATTTAAGCCATTTTGAGTTTATTTTTGTGTATGGTTTGAGGATGTGTTCTAGCTTCATTGATTTACATGTGGCTATACAGCTTTCCCAAACCTCTTGCTGAAGAGATTTTATTTTTCCCATTGTGTAATCTTGCTTCCTTTGTTGAAGACTAATTGACCAGAGGTGTATGTGTTTATTTCTGGGCTCTCTCTCTTTTCCATTGATCCCTATGTCTGTTTTTGTGCTAATACCATGCTACTTTGCTTACTGTAGCTTTATACTGTTATCTAAATTCTGGGAGGATGAGGCTTCCTGTATTATCCTTTTTCCTCAGGATTGTTTGGCAATTCTGGGTATTTTATTGTTCCAGGTAAATTTTATAATTATTTGTTCTAGTTCTGTGAAGAAGGCTATGAGTATTTTGATAGGACTCACATTATAGCTGTAGTTTGCTTTGGGAAGTGTGGTGATTTTAACAATATTATTTCTTCCAATCCAAGATCACAGGGTATCTTTCCACTTCTCTGAATCCAGATTGTTAAATACAAGTATCTTGAAAGCTATAGCATAACCATCATTTTTAAAAGATATAAATAATAAGCCAATAATAGAGATAATAAGAAATATTTTAAAAAATTAATATAAAGGAGGCAGAAAAAGAGAAAAAGCAGAGATAAAATAAAAGAGAAAACAACCAATTGGTGAATTTTAATCCATTAATATTTATGTAATATTTATATTACTAAAATATGTATAAATAGTCTAACCATCTTGATTAAAAAACAGAAATATTATAATTGTATATAAGACTACACATATGTTAAAATTTCAAAGGTGATAAAAGATATATAAGTCAAGTTATAGTAAAAAAAAGTGTTGATATAAAAAAGTTGAATTCAATATATGAAATCTGAAAAAAATGCACATGTTTCATAACAAGACATTTTCCAGAAAAATAAAAGTTTAGAATGCCTACAACCTAATTAGCAGAACTGGAAAAATATACAAACTGAAAGGGTAATAATCATATTCATAGTTGTAGTTGGAAACATCAATATTCATTTCTTATTTGTTGACAGAAGTAGACATAATATCAAAAAATATACAACAGACCTCAGCAACACTGTAAACCAGCATGACAAAGTTAAAAATTATAGAACAGGAGTTCCCGTTGTGGCACAGAGGTTAACAAATCTGACTAGGAACCATGAGGTTGCGGGTTCGATCCCTGGCATTGCTCAGTGGGTTAACAATCCAGCATTGCCGTGAGCTGTGGTGTAGGTCACAGACGCGGCTAGGATCTGGCATTGCTGTGGCTCTGGTGTAGGCTGGCAGCTACAGCTCTGATTAGACCCATAGCCTGGGAACCTCCATATGCTGCACGTGCGGCCCTAAAATGACAAAACAAAAAAGAAAAAATTATAGAACATTACAATCTAACCCCATGAAAGTATATATCCTCTTCAAATTCATATTAAATAAACATTTTAAACACTTAGAAGGTACATTATATTCTAGACCATAAAACAAAACTTCAAAAATTAAAAATAATCAAATGTAGTCAAATTATTTTCATATTTGATTAGGTATTTATACCAGATATCACAGAGAAATTATAAATTATTTTGAATTTAATAAAACCGAAATCATACATATAAGTATTTACAAGTTGCAGCCACACCTGTGCAACAAGGGAATTTTGTTGCATTAAAATTTTAGATACAAAAGAGAGAGTTCTAATACGTGATTTCAGCTACAACTTTATAAAATTAGAAAAAGAAGAAACCTAAAAGAGGTGGAAGTAAAAATCATAGAGTTAGCAGAAAAATCAATGAGAATATATACAGGTAGACAAAAGAAGAAAAAAACTTATTATCAGTTCCTTGTAAAAAATCAGTGCAATTGTGAGACTTCCAGTGATATGTGTAAGCAAAATGAAATAATATACAAACAGTCGATGTCGGTAATGTAACTGGTGGCATCAGTAAAGATTATACATATTTTTAAATATAATAATATTATAAAGAGTTATAATATTTGACTATATAGATGTAAGGGAGAAATTCTTTAAAAATGCATGAACTGACAAAACTCATTGGAAATGAAATTACCGAAATACCACTATATTCTTTATAAAAATTCGAGTTTTTAGTCAAATATATTTATACACACACACACCACAAGCTGAGATGATTTCAGTGGTGAATTTTACCAAACACTTAATATGTATGTAACAAATTCTATGTAGTATCTTCCAGAAAATTTGTAAGAAGGGAAAACTGTCCATATCATTCTAAGGGGCAGCTTTCCCCTGATATAAGAAAGGTGAAGACATGAAAAGAAGACAGCTATATACAAATATCCTACATAAAAATAAACATGAAAATTTTCACAAAAAATAGTTGAAAATTCAAATGTATCATAAATTTAGTGAAGTATATTTTCTTCTGTGAAAATAATTTTCTTCTTGAAAATCAAGCCTAATTCAACATTCAAAAAAAAAAAAAAAACAAGCAATGCAGTTCATCATATGAGCAAACAAATCAAAAACAAACTCAAAAAATTAAAAAATTCAGAAAAAACTTTTGAGCAAATTCAACATCGATTCATGATGAGGTTTTTTCAGTAAACTAGAATTAAAAGAATTATCACTGAGATTATTAGGTACATCAAAGATAATTATAAGCTAATTTCACAGTGAATATTGAAAGAATAAATGCTTTCTTTCTAAGATCAGGAACAAGAGAAAATCTCTAGCCTATTTGCTATCATATACAGTCGTGCAACTGCAGAAAAGTCAAAACAAAGTCATACAGATTCAAAAAATAAGATGTAAAAATATTTGTTTCGCTAAAAGCCTAGTTGCATACATAAAAATTTTTTTAAAAGTCACAAAATGTTGCTAGAAATAAAAAATGAGCTTAGCAAGTTACTAGAATATAAGGCCAATATGAAATTCAATATGACATTAATCTACAACCAAATATCATTTTTACATAGTAGCATTAAACTTTTAGAAACTACAATAACACACACAAAAAAATAATCAAGGATAAATCTTCATAAATGCAATATGAATATACTAAAATCTATAAAATACTGTTAAATCAAGAAAGACTATTAGAGATATTAGACTGTGTTCATTGACTGGAGAGTATCGTTAATTATCTTCATAGTGATCAAAGATTCGAGGCACTATAAGAACATTACAGCAATATTACTGCATATACATACTATTAGTAATTTTAACCTAATATATTTTCAGAAATGGAAAGAAATTAAAATATCCAAAATAATTTTGTGAAAGAAGAGCAAGGTTGGGGGACTTTAAAAACCTGATATTCAGATCTATGATAAAACTATTTTATTCAAATAAGTTGTTACTGGAAAAATAATGGGCATATAGTTGAAGTGAATGTTATAGTGAATCACAAAATACACATCATATGTTTGATCAACTTATATAAAACACAAACTCAAATCTTAGTCAAAAAATGCCTGCAAAGGCAAATGGATGAACTTGAATTCCATTCTCATACTCTCTACACAAAATAAATATTCAAAATGAATCAATAACCTGAATGTGAAACCTGAATCAATAAATATTCTAAAAGAAAATGGAGAAAAATTTTGTCACTTTAAGCAAAATTTTTTCAGATATGATGCCGAAAGATCAATTTATAAAAAATAATAAAGTGGACTTTATCAACATTAAGAAAATAATCTTCAGAAGAGCTCTTAAGAGAATGAAAGAGAAACAGTAAACTTGGAAACATTGTAAATTGTAAATCACATAATGTGTTCATAATATATAAAGAACACATTACGTTTAAAAGTAACAACTCAAATTTTAAAATGGGACAAAGATTTGAACATGTACTCTGACACAAAAGAGACATGAGTAGCAGATGTGCAGATGAAAATATATTTAACATCATTAGTGATTAAGGAAATGATAATTAAAAGCACAATGAGATTATCACTGTGTACCTATGTTAATGAATAACATTTAAAAAATAAATACTCAAAAAATACCAAATAGCGGTAAGGACGTGGAAAAGAATGAGTCCGCATGTATCAATGAAGGGAATGTAAAATGTTTTAATCACTCTCAAAACCGTTTGGTAAATTTTTAGAATGTCAGGAACTTAACCCAAATGAAATGAAAACCTATGTTGATACATGTTATGGGTGCAAATGCTTATAGTGGATTTATTTGTAATTGTTAAAACCTAAAGACAACAGAAATACACCTCATTGCGCGGATAAATATCAAACTCATAAAAGAGGCAACAATATAGAAGAATCTTAAATGCTTATTGGTAAGTTTAGAAAAAGGCAGACAAAATGATAAATATTGCACAATTTATGACTTTCTTGCAAAGGAAAAAGTTTATGTATAGAGAGAAATCTAAAGGGATATATATTATACAAAATCTATTTGTATATCTATTGAATATAAATCTATATATAAATATATAAATCCAAAGTATATATGTATATTTTCTTTTAAAAGCTCATAGATACAGAGAACACACTGGTGATTGCCAAAGTTAGAAGATTCGTGACTTCATTAAAATTCTTTTCAAGGGAAGAAAGTAAACTAGCTCATTGAAATTGCCTATTTGAAAATAATTACAGTAACTGTGGCAATAGCATGATTTCCCATGAAAATTAAAATAATGAAAATTTTAGACTTTTTTTCTACAATATCTGTAAAATATTTATGGAGTAAATTTAGAAAAGAATTCAAATTTGGTATGTGCAAATCAACTTTTGTGCAGTAAGTTACTCAGAATTTAGCGGTAAAAACAACAAATATTTATCTCATAGGGCTTCTGGAGCTGGAATCTGGGTGTGCCTTAGCTTGATCCTTTGGCTCAGGGGCTCTCACAAGACACAGGGTGCCAATCAAATTGCTGGTTAGGGGTGCAGCCATTCCAGGACTCGGCTAGAATCAGATCCTCTTCTACACTCACTCACAGGGCTGTTGGCAAACACCAGATCCTCAGTGGCTGTTTTCTTTGCAGCCATTAGCTCCTTTCCAGGTGAGCTTCTTCATAGGGCTTCTCCAGCATACTGAAGTCTAAAGAGGTATTTCTTATGTAAAACCTACTGGTATATCTACTAAATATGTCCAAGGCTGAGAAAGAGAAATAATCACAAACATTGTAAAACTTAATCTCAGAAATGACACCTCATCACTTTTGCTGTATCCTATTCACTAAAAGCAAGTCCCTCAGAGCAGGTAGTAAGCATTACAAAAGAGGTAAGTCACAGAGCCATTTAGATACTGCTTACCACACGGAAAAACTTATTCTCAGAAAGTGAAATCCTCAAAATAAATTCTCGAAATATAAATATGTGTCATCAGACTAACGATCCAAGAAAAATCAGAAACATACAAAAACAGAAAGATTTTATTGGTGCTAAAAAATGACATATCTTGCATCTGTCAGAAAGCATACTCACTGTAAAATCAGGTCCAGGAAGGGAATGACTTTTTCAATTTTCTGAGCAATGTGTTAATAAGACAATACCTGGGTATCCTTTTGGGTTATTGCTATCAGGCTGAGGAGGAGACAACTTTTAAAATGGCAGAGTGAAAAGAATAGAAAGAACCCAAGGTTAGATGATTATATGGAGTACTAATTCCTCCTTCTCCTCCCCTTACCACTACTATTGCTGCTAATACCACATTACTATTAGTTCTACTACTATTTACAATGAAAATAACATCAGTCAAAATGTATTGAGTTCTTATCACTCTTAAGGTAGTTTCTGTTCCAAATGCTTTACAGAGATTGCAGATATATGCGTATGTGAATAAAAAGTTTTTTATTATATTCATATCATAGGAAAAAAAATAAACTGTCACTTGAAGGGATTTATTTAGCAAATGCCGAGGAAAGAAACTGAGTATTGTGGCTCCAAGTCTGACCTTTTAAACATTACTCTGTGGTACTCCAGTGCAGCCTTGGGACTCACATTAATTCTGGACACCTTCAAAAGTAAGCTAGTCATGATTTTTCATACACCTTTGAATACAGTTTCTGTTACTTTCAGCCTCTGATAATCTAACATACAATATTCTAGAGATGTTGCTCTTAAAACCTACCTGAAGAATAAACCACAGTATATCTTATGCATAATTATTATTATTATTATTATTTTTGTCTTTTTGCCTTTATGTAGAGCCGCACCCATGGCATATGGAGGTTCCCAGGCTAGGGGTCTAACAGGAGCTGTAGCCACTGGCCTTCGCCACAGCCACAGCAACGTGGCATCCGAGCCGCGTCTGCAACCTACACCACAGCTCACAGCAACGCCGGATCCTTAACCCACTGAGCAAGGCCAGGGATTGAACCCGCAACCTCATGGTTCTTAGATTGGTTAACCACTGAGCCACGAAGGGAACTCCATACATAATTATTGATTCACCTAAGACATACTCATGTACACCATAATTTTATTTACTGTCTCAAGAATAAATTAACTTTTTGATATCCCTCTGCCTTTTATTTTCTGTAAGGTAATTTCTATGAGATATGAAATTTGTCTGCCTTTTAATTTCTATGAGATAGTAGTTCATGGCCTTGCTTGGTCAGTGAGACAATACCCAGGCAGGGAAAATTTGTTTTCTGCCTACATTCCATGTCTCCTGGCAGTGCCTTTAAATTATAGGACAAGAGTGGCTCTGCATTCCACTCATTTTACCCTTTCTCTATTAACCCCCCTCAGACATATCCCTGTCTCAATTCCCAATCAAAAACATTGTACTATTCTAAGGTAATTTTTCAAATTTCTTTTCAGATTGGAGACATTTTCTATTCGTCTTTGATCTGCTTCATTTACCTGCTTCTGCTATTGCTCATACTTATTCCTCTCTTTATAATTATCTCCCCAAGTAACTAAATACCAGAAGATAAATTGCTATAACTCACAACACTGAAATCAGATATCTAGTAATTAATTACATTAGGAAACTGCAAAATTTATTTATATGTAATATCTTATAAAAGTTTGAGTGTGGCACACACGTAAGAAAGCTAAACAAACAGGTGATATGTTAATAATCTGAGAGAGTGATTTAAAATATCGAGGTAAAATTGTTCATATCATCTTAATTCATTTGGACATAGAATGTAGATTAATTCTTTATGACCGTTACTTTTGTAATCAATAGAAATTCATATATGACATCTATGTCACTTTTAGAGTCTATCATTATATTCCTAAATTGTTTTATTAAAAACAAAATAATGCTTACATTTTGTGAATTAAAGTGTATATTTGTAAAATTTAACAAAACTGTATAAAGATAAATTTTTCTCTAATCCAACTGTCAAAATAATCCTCTAGCCTTAAGAGTAAAAGCAATAGTATATATTTGAACACCCAAATCAGAAAAATCTTTCCTTTCTTTCAGTAATATGGTTTTCACGTTGTTTTTCATTAATTTTTTCCTGTATAATTTTCCATTGACAAAATATGTCTGTGAAGGAACACAGATTGTATGACTGTGGGTATTACTACTTAAACAGGTATTGTTAACCAAATAGGATAAATAAGACAAAAACTAGATTTAGTTGAGTCTTCGTATATATATATAAGGCTTAATATGTGTGTGTGTGTGTGTGTGTGTGTGTGTGTGTGTGTTAAGAGGAACAAATATATTCTGCACATCATTTGCTTCTATTTTTATTAAATAATATATCATAGAGATTATATTTCTAATATATGCATTATTTCATTATTTTAAAACTGCAGAGTATTTCATTATTTCATTGTATGGATATTCAACTTTTTATTTTCCTCCTAGAAACTGTTTAGAATAATTATGTTACCGTTGTACTTATGCTTCGGTAAATATTTATATTTATTTAAGCAAAGTATATAAGAGAATGTGTAAATTAAATTTCTCTCAATTGAATGGGTCTGTAAAAGGCCATGGAAAACCTAATTTTATAATATTTTTAATTTTAAGGAAGTAAAAATTACTTACCTATGAATAATTAGTTTATACATCGTTTAGGCTTTCAATATTCTGCAGTAATGATACTGCATGCACATTAAAAAATAATTTTAGCAAAGATTGCAAGTTAATGTTTCTTATTCTGTTATTCAGTGGAAATAAAAATGAAAGGTGCAATAAATGGGTCGGTGACCTAAAGTTCAAATACAATAGCTTTTGAGAGGAAACAATAATAAATATAACACTGAGTAACCTCTTTATACTGCTGTGTCCTGCCTGGTAAAATAAAACCTCAAGTAGCACTCAGCATAACTCCCATTATGCTCTTCAATAGTGTATTATGCAAAGACCATGAATTTTTACATGATAGCTTGACCTAAAAGCATTTCTAACAGCTTACAAATCATGTGCCAATGTGTCATTTAATATTTTTATAGAATAAAAAGGCAAATCTGATATTTCAAGGACCATTTGAATAAAAATTTTTCCTTACATTTCTTTGGTACACCTATTCTACTACTGAACATTTTCTTTTCACATTTATTTTTAGGAAAAAGTGTAATCATCCTTCTTTTATAAATCTTCCATTTAACGAAAAAAATTGTTATCCTGTACCTGGAATAGACATAAGACATTTTATCTAAAATAGACATTAGACATGCATTTAACTGAACAACATTTCTAAAGTATTTGTAATTTTTACCTTCCAATTAACAATTCTAAAGTGTTCTCAACACTTTCATTAATATTTAGTGTGTCAGTCCTTTTTGCTTTACTATTCTGTTTGTGTCTTTTTGTCTTATTTGTGTGTTACAATGTTTTATTTTTCAAATAATTAAGCTAAATTATTCTGTTTTCACTGAATATTAATATAAATATAAGAAATACCTTTTCTTTTCTATTAAAAAGGCTTACTGGAACTTTTATTAGGATTGTGTTTACTCTATAGATACATTTGAAAAAACCTACCATCTTACTAATATTAAATATTTCAGTCCATGAACATGATTTATCTATTGGTCATCTTTAAAATTTTTGTAACTTTGGAGTTCCCATCGTGGCTCAGTGGTTAATGAATTCGACTGGGAATCATGAGGTTGTGGGTTTGATCCCTGGCCTTGCTCAGTAGGTTAAGGATCTGGTGTTGCGTGAGCTGTGGTGTAGGTCGCAGACGTCGCTCAGATCCCGCATTGCTGCAGCTGTGGCAAAGGCTGGCAGCTATAGCTCCTGTTAGACCCCTAGCCTGGGAACCTCCATATGCGGAGGTGCCGCCCTAGATAAGGCAAAAAGACAAAAAAATAAATAAAAAATAAAATAATTTTTGTAACTTTTATATTTATAATTTCATAGTTACATATATTTTTTATTTCTAAAGTAGTGTTTGTTAGTACATAGAAAATACAATTGTATATAATAAATAATTATATAGTTATATGCATACTGTATAGAAAAATATATAAGCATTTTTGCGTGTACACATACAAGAGAAAGAGGGGTCATGCTGTATCTGTAATTGTGTGCTATTTTAGAGCTTTAAGAGAGAATAATGAAAAGATGAATTTAAAAATACAACTTACTAGAGTTCCTGCTATGGCACAATGAGTTAATGATCTGGCAGTGTCTCCGTGGTGGGATTTGATCCCCTGCCTGCTGTAGTAAGTTAAGGATCTGGCATTTCCACATGTGGCATAGGTTGCAGTTTTGGCTCAGATGAGATCCCTAGCCTGGGAACTTGCATATGCTGCAGGCGTGGCCAAAAAAGAAAAAAATAAAAAGATAAAATATCATTTAATGAAATGGTAAATTCACAGATCACACACTTTTGAATAAGCTTTTTAATATTCCTTTTAATAAATCTGACACAATCTTGGAAAGAGAAGTATTCAAACAGACCAGGTTTGTTCCTGAGAAGCAACACTTTGTTTTTCTCTCAATATGCATGTTAATGAAATGTATAAAATGTATGCTGGTTCTTTTGTAATTATTCAAAAATTAAAAGGCTCTAGTTTGCATCTATTAACCACAAATTCCATTCCCAGTCCTATAGACTTTGGAATGGATAAGCAATGGGATCCTGCTCTATAGCACTGGGAACTGTGTCTGGTCCCTTGTGATGGAGCGTGATAAGGTGAGAAAAAAGAACGTATACATGTGTGTATGAGTGCGTCACCTTGCTGTGCAACAGAAAATTGACAGAACACTGTAAATCAGCTATAATGGAAAAAATAAAAATCATTATAAAGTAAAAAAAAAAAAAAGGAAAGAAAAGGGATATGCCATGTTTTATTTTTCAATATACCTGTAATATTTACCTGAAAATGTTAATAGTGCCTATTTTATTCATTTCTACTTATACTAGTATTGTATTAACTAAATATTGCATTTTGTCCTTTTTTGTCCTAACCTGATGCTTGCTATCATTAATTTCTATTTAATTTTCTAAGAGTCTCTTGATGACTCTCAGTGATTATAGCTTATTATTCATACAATTTTGTATTTCTGAGGGTGCCTGTTACCACCATCTCTTTTCTGGAAAGCTGAAATGAACAGTTGTTTTTTGTGCAGTAATGTATTATTTTAACCACATCAAACAGTATGCTTTTCCTATGTATGTCTGATAGACATAATTATTGAGATGTCTATCAGAAAGACATTTTGAATCTGTGTGAGCAGATAGAGAAAAAGTTATTTGGTTTCTCATTAAAATATAGGGTTATTACAAGTTTTCAGTATTTTAATCTTTGTCATAGGCAATATATTTCGAAATTATTGGAGCTTCAGGAGGAACACCATGTACCATGTGTACTGCCTTAAACTTAGACCTGGCTTTGAATTCATTTGTATGTTGTTCTAGTTTTAGAACCTTGGGCACCATTTTAAATCTCTCTCAACATTTCAGTATATTTAGATTAAGGATAAGGAAAGTACTAAGTTTATTACTTTGAGGATTATCAGAGGCAGCAAATGTAAAATATTTAGTTACTATTTTGTTATTAGCTATTATTCAAAGGAACTATATCAGGATCTCTTGGACAGTTTTAATTTTATTTCGGAAACTAGATGTCTTGGAGATTTAACAGTTATCCATATATATGTATATATGTGTGTATATATATATATATATATATATATACACACACACAAATATATATATATATATATATATATATATATATATACACACACACAAAATTACCACAAAAACCCATGTCTTGAAACAACCTTTTTTTTTTTTTTTTCTCATAATCTTGTATGTTAGCAACTTGAGATGGGCTTGAGTGGGCAATTTTTTCAGGTAAGAATTGCTGAGGTCACTCATCAGGCCAAAGTTCTCTTCTGACTGGACTGTTGCTGTATATTCTAGGATGGCCTTAATTGTTTCTTGTTTGTTGCTGACTGTTAAGTTAGTAGTCAGATAGTAATTCTAGAGTATCTTAGACTCAGCTAGGTTAATTCTTATTAATATGATCTGTAATCCTCAAATAGGTTAAGTAAAGGTTTTTTACATGGCAGTTTCAGAGCAATTTGCCAAGAGGGTAAGACTGGCAACTTTCAGTCTTATTCATACCTAGCATCTGAAATCCCACAATGCATGCTCACTGCATTTTGTTGCTCAACCCAAATCACAGACCAGCCCCAAAGCCACAAGGTGGAGAAATGGACTCCTCTTCTTGATGAGAACAAGAGAATAATTACATCTCAAAGTGGAAGGAGGAATTGATAACCATTTCCTAGTTTAATTTTATATATTTTCATTTTATTTTTCTATTTTAGCTTTATATCATAGCCTCTCTATTTCCTAGCATCTTTACACTGAACTCATTGAGCTAACAAAGTATAGTGAGTCCAAAGAGAGAATTTGCCAATTCTTGATCACAATGAAGTCCCTATTACATTTTCTGACAGTGGTAGAAAAATCCCTCAATATCTTCTTCCTATTCTAGTGAGAGAGTGGTGGTTGGAAATGGATGGAGTTTTAACAAGAAATTTTAGGTTTGTAATTTTCTGTCAGAAATAATCTCTTATCTGTCCTAGGCTGTCCATGTGGGTCAGAAAAAGAATTTTCCTAACATAATGAGGTGAAGAGAAAGAATAGTTTATTGAGATAAGAGATGCTCCTAGCCCAGTGGGATGACTTCTCAATAATCTGGGAGAGCCAACACCAAGTGCGTGGCCCAGAGGAGAGGTCTTGGGATATACCTGCTGACCTGATGATTGGTTGGGGAAAGAGGAGTCTTATGATACACTTGCTGCTTAGTTGGGGGTGTATAAGGCCTCTCTAGGGACAGGGTGAGGGGTGAGCCACATACCTTTCCTAGCAGGAGGAGGAAGGAGTAGGCCAGCTTGCTCAAAATTCTTGTTTTGGCCAGAAGCTTTGAGTTCTATCTCCTTGAAGTTGCCTTGAAACTCCACAATATCTACAATGATTTTTTTCATGGAATTATTTTTAAAAGTGTAGTTATAAGTAATGTAGTTGTATCAAAATCAATGAAATATATACATATGTATTATAATCAATAATATTTAAAATTTTTACCCAATAAATTCTTTTAAATGTTTACAGAAGTTTTTACTTATGTCATAGAAATGCAATTGAATATTTGTGCTTTGGGGCTTTTTTTTTTCTGATTTTTCCAGTATTATCAAGTTATTCATTTTAAGAAGAAAATCACAGTATTTTTGAAGTATTTATGTCATTTCACAACTTACAATATAAATCCATCTTATTAAAATTTGGAAAATGTAATAATGAATATAACATTATTAGTAATTTAATCACTTAAAAATAGTCACACCTAGAAGATGATTTAAATATCTTTAAGTTTTTCAGACTCTAGATTTATCCATTTTATACGCTGGAAGATGTACCGTAAGTTAACTTGTGTATCTCATTGTTCTTACTAAACTACAGCATACTTTTAATTTTCCATGCATTTCACTATTGTGGCATTTTTTTATCATAATAATTTTACATTTGGTTAATGTCTCTGCCCTTCATTACTTTGTAAGCTTTCTCTCTTAAGACTGTATTTTACCTTATCATCATCTTTGTTCTCTTTGCCATGGACAAAGCTAGCAAACAGTACTAATTATATATTTTTCCCAGTAAATGTGAAATGAAAATTCATGAGTACTTTGAACCTCATTTATCTATTGAAACTCAAAAACAACTTTTATTTTCCTAAAATAGAAATGTTTGCTCTTAGAAAAACATCTAGTGGTCATGAAATAAAGGTCACAATTCTTCATGATGAAGGAATAATGAATAACTAAATGGTTTAGGATTGTAATGTCTTCCTCCGAACCAGGGGACTAAAGCTGTTGATTGTTTTCCTGAAATTTGGAAATAGATGGGAAGCTCAGAAGGGCAATTGGCTTTTTTGACTTACTTTGATAATAGAACAAAGTCATTACTATGTTTACATTGTTCTCAAGGGCAAGCGTCTTGACTCTGCATTTGCTAGTACCCTGTTTAGCAGTTGTGGTCAAGTAGAAGTTAAGCAAAGCATGGCTTGTACACTTGAGCTTTCCATAATCTATTTACCAAAACGCAGACTGATTTAGACTTTGACATGCTTTCTTTGCTCATCAGCAACTCTCAGAAGCTCTGGAGGTTGCAGCATGAGAAGATATTATGGTCATTAAGAGGCTATGTCCAATTTTGAGCTCCCAGCTCTGAAAATCCCTGCCCAAATAGTGAGAACATGTCTTTGACTTCATCAGTGTTTTACAAATATGTCAGAGAATAGTTCTTGTGAAAAACTGTAGATCAGACTACTCCCTTTTTTGTGTGTGTGAGTAAAAAGGAATGGGATAAATGACATCCAGGGTATATTTTTAAAAATAAATGAAGAGAATCATTTTGGAGTTGTACTTCAGTCACATATGTGACATGTCAAGGAATTTGCAATATTCAAATTTTCCTTTGAATATTTTTTTGAAAGAAAGCATCGTGTTGGTTCTTCTGGGGAGAAAATGCTGGCTAAAGACCTTAGAAAAACACTGATCATTCTACAACTATTCCTGTATTGCAGTATTTCATGACCTAAGCACAGCTAATGATCTCATACAGCATATATGTAGAGAAAAGTTGGAGAGAAGTTTTCTTATCTATGCTACATAGTCATTTAACTCTGGCATTTCCTGGTGTAAACAATTACCTACTCTCATATACCTTAAGTGAACAAACAAAACAAATAGTAATATCTTTAGTTCATTTTTATGTTATGGAAAAACTTTGCCAGGTAAGTTAAACAGGGAAAGGGAATTCTATTTAAGACTATTGCAGTAGGGCAGAAAAGAGGATTACTTTTAAAATATTGTAAAGCTCCAGAGAATGGATATATGTATGTTTTATGACTGAGTCACTTTTTTGTAAGCAGGTGTTATCACAACCCTATAAATCAACTATACTACAATAAAACTTAAAAAAAATTGTAAAACTCCAGTCAAAACAAGATGAGACCTTAAATTGTTAAGTTGGCAATGTTATATAAAATTGAATGTAATTACTTTAAGATGTTTAAATGTAATTATGAGACATGTTGCAAAGATATTTTAAAAAAACTGTGCCAAATTTGAGACCTGCATAAACACATGAATTTAAACGTTTAATCTACAAAGTAACATTTATTGATAGGGTTCAGTTTTCATTTGTTCCTGAAACACAACTGAATGTGTTTAGAAGTATACTACTAAATTAGGCTTGTCTGTATTATATATCATCTATATTTATAACATCTGTACCTATATCCACTTGTCAGTGTATCCACATCTATATCTGTATCTGCATTAGTAGTTATTTTAAGTCTACTGTTTTTTGCATTGCCTTGGTTTCCTTTAAATGTTTAATATTTAAAAGTTCTGAAGAAATTTGTGAAAGTCAGTCTGAATCTTTGGATTCATCTTTCCTTTTCCACCTTACCGTTATCCTACTTCCTACCATCCTCCATTCCATCACGTCTATAAATGTTTTACTTGGTCTGTAAGCACATATTTGTTAAAATTTTATGCAGCCATTGATTAAGAAGCATTTCCACCAAGAATTAACTGAGTAGTTGCTTCCATTTTTAAGAATATGAAGTTTTGTTTCCTATCACATATACTACCACTTTTACAGGTTTTACTGAGGAAAGAGGAATTCAATTTTTAGCAGAAATATACTAGATTTTCCTATGAGCATATGCCCATTAAATGTGAATTTTTAATATCCTCAATAGTACAAATAATCTGAGCCACCCCAAGTGGGAGAATCTTGGTTTCCAGAAGACCCATGCAGTGTATCATATTGAAACATCTACTGGATCTCTACATACAATGAGATGGTTTTAACATGTATGTATTAAGATACCTACCTATAACTTTCTATATGAAAGTATTTATCATTTGTTTTACCTGGGTATCCTTCCAGGATGCCAGGAAATGTAAGTAAGATTTTCTTTGAATAAATGCTAGTGATGTCTAATATGTAGGAGATGACAACATGTCACTGGAAAACAAGTTTCATACTAAAATCTGAACACACACACACTTAGAGCAAATTCCTTCTATGTCTTTGATGTTTTTAATTGCCAAGTATTATTAAACTTTTGATAACATGAAGGTTAAGGGAGAAGAGTTCCCTGGTGGCTCATCAGGTTAAGAGTTTAGCATTGTCATTACTCTTGCTCAGATCACTGCTGTGATGCAGGTTTGATCCTTGGATTGTGGCCTGGCCTAGCAACTTTCCTATGTAGTGGGCTCTACTAAAAGCAAAAAAAGAAAGAAAGAAAGAAAAATAATCAGGGAAAGAGGAAGAGAAATTGTGAGAGAATGATTGATTGAGGGGGGGTTGGAGTGGAGATAGAGACAGAGTGACTTAATTTTAAATCTTTTGGCAGCTTACCCTGAATATTTATTCCTGTTGTTTACTTTGGCTTGCTCATTGGATAAAATACTCACCTTGTTACTCAAAGTTAATAGGTAATTTGATTCAGTTTCCCAACCATTATCAACTGATTTCATCTTATTTGGAAATTGAGAATTTCTTTGATGTGTTGATATGTTTCTTTAATTAAAAAGTGCCATTATGAATTTTCATATTTAGGTTTGAGTACTTCTAAATAAATGTAACTTGGTAAATTCCACTTTAACTACAAAGTAAACAAAGGAAGGAAAGACTGCATTCTCGTGTTTAATTTTTTTTCTTGACATCATGTATGTTTCTTGCTTTGATCCTCAAAATCTCTCATCTTTATTGAATAAGTAAAACTGGGCCTTTTTTTTTTTTCAAAGTATATAGGAGAAATGTCTCAGTTGTATTTTATTTTAAAAGGACTGGAGTTTGGATGGTGGCTCAGTAGAAACGAATCTGACTAGCATCCATGACGATGAAGGTTCAATCCCTGGCCTTGCTCAGTGGATTAAGGATCCAGAGTTGCTGTGAGCTGTGGTGTAGGTTGCAGATGCAACTTTGATCCCGCATTGCTGTGGTTGTGGGGTAGGTCGGCAGCTTCAGCTCCAATTTGATCCCTAGCCTGGGAACCTCCATATACTGCATGTGAGGCCCTAAAAAAGACAAAAATAAATAAATAAAAATAAAATAAAAGGACCAAAGGATATGTTAAAGAAGAATGTTATAACTGTCTGAGTTTAGGTTTTTTTTTTTTTTTTTGGCTTTTTAAGGCTGCACCTGCAGCATTTGGAAGTTGCCAGGCTATGGGCTGAAGTGGACCTGTATCTGCCAGCCTACACCACAGCCACAGCAACATGGGATCCAAGCCAAATCTGCACCCTAAACCACAGCTCATGGCAACCCCGAATCCTTAAACCATTGAGCAAGGCCATGAATTGAACCTGTGTCCTCATGGATACTAATTGGCTTTATTTTTGATGAGCCACAATGGGAACTCCTTGAATAGATTTGGATGAGAGGAAAAACAATTTTGAAAAGGATACATAATATTTGAAATTTGGGGGGATACATAATGACTAATAGGAAATCTAAGTTTAGCCCTGGGGAAAATACAAATTTAAATCACATACATGTGTTTTGACTGACTGACAAGTGTCTAGAATATACCAAAAACTAAGAGCTTCATATTTGCTTAATTTATTATATATTCAAGTCCTTGCTTCATTTTGCTTTTAAACAGTTAATAATCTCCAAATATTTTGTGTGAAAAAAAATCTAGCTACTCTTTACATTAAGCATAATGTGAAGTTTAAATGACATAAGCACTGATCCTACAGTTGCTTTCAAAAGCTATAAATAGAGGAACGTCTTTCTTATTATCAGTTAACTGCTATTGTGTGAAATGAGACAAAACAAAACAAAAAACTGTACGATGCTTCTCCTTCCAAAGGCTAAACAGCTGAAATATTTTAAAATAAAAATGTAAATTATTATGCTTCTATAATTACAAAAAAATTATATAAATATGACTTTATAACTACATATAAAATGACACAAATACACATGTACGTAATTATGTATGTCTTTCTCTTAAATTCAATGTATTTTTATGTAGCTTCTAGTTTATTTTTGCTGCTATTTCTGCTCACAGTGTTGAGCACAAAATTCCACCAATAAATATGGCTGTTTCTATTTACTAGTGTTTCCTAGCAATATGTGTGATTAGCTCAATTTAGAGTTACATATTTTTAAGAGCACACATTTGAAAAATATTCGTTCTGATCATTATAATATTTTGAGCATATAAGGCATATGTCCTCTGATACTAATTATTTTCAGATGTAAATGATTATCTACAAGTGATTTATATATAAGGTATATTTGGATAATAATTTAACATTATTATTTTTGCTTTATAAGTTTAAAACAAAAGCTTCTGTTGCAACTTTATCTCCTGAAAATAATGTTATGTAAGCATATTTCAATATATTAGCAAAATATTTATTATTGATAACATTTTTTAAATAAAACAAGTTATCAAAAGTATATAGATGAAACCAACTATAATGGAAAAAATAAAAATCATTTTAAAAAAGGGTATAAATGATGAAGGGACAAGTGTGCACTAGAATATTTAATTGTGAAAATTCAGAAATCAGGAGGTGCAGTTCATTCTAGTGCATACTTGAATGGCACATGGATATATGTTAATATAGAACATGTAACACTTCTAGTCATGTTAATCCATGGACACAGGGTCTTTGGATTTTATTTAACATGTACTAGTGAAAAAGATTATTCACATCAAACTGAAGAATCACATCTGCACAGAACTCATACTCTCTGGTTTAAACCAAATAAAGTATTGTAAATTCTTCTAAAATCCATATTACTTTACTTTAGAAATCTAATATCAACTATAATGTTAAAAAAAATTTACTGTGACATCTTCTCAATTAAGCTCAATGAGTTGAAGGGTCAAGTCTAAGATCTAGCATATATTAGAACTTTATTTATATAGAGTATATGTTTACTCCTTATTTTTGAATTAAATTTTGTCATAATAAGGAAGGCCTATTTGAAGAATATTTCTGATCACCTACAAAACTCTTATTTTTCATAGGCCTACTCTTTTCGCTTACTGATTCTTATTAATGCAGAATGGAAAATCATTGCCCAGTAATTTAGTGATATAAAAATTCCTCCCCAGGTAAATTGAGGCTTTCTTTTAGCATAACTATATAATATTGCTTTTAATTTTAGATACTTTATCTAACTTTATTAAGATAAATGTGTCATTGAGAAATGATCTCATCCTAGGTATAAATACAATGGTTCTTTCTCCAATAATTTTTTAACTTTCAATTTAATGATTTATATTTATGTCTCCTTGTTACTTTGATAAACAAATAAATAAATTAGAATTGTCCACCCAAGTCAGTATTAGAAAATCTTTATTTTTGCAAAGGTTGTGAAGTATGCAAGTAACTATGGAGGAGAAACTATAAAGACACACATGTTTGCTAAGTAACATTTATATAATTTCTACTGAATCTTGTGTAATAGGGAATTGTTATGTTGCCTAAAAGTATTTAAAACATTCAGATTCCAGTTAGATATGTTTGATAAAGTATTATAAGAAAAGATATTATGAAGAGAGAGACATTCAGGAAAGAATTGGCCAGTCAGCAAGCATACATGAAAATGAATAAAGGCACTAGTGATTTCAGTTACTTTTAAGATTGGGAAAGGTGAAAGACTCTTACATTCAAATGTCCAAATGTGAACTTGAAACTGCTTTGAATGACAAGGAATGATATACTATCAGTCTCATTCTCAGAGTAAAAATTCAGTTTATGGTAAGTGCTCCAGGAAATTATTCCAACTGGATTAAATAGTTTAGTAAAAAGTCTAATGGCGTAGCTCTTCCACCAACAAGTGATAGATTCTAATTTCCCAAACTGATGTGACATTGAAAAAGAATCACATGGGGGAAAGAAAGAACAAAAATACAACAAAAATAATTTTACCTAACAAAAAAGCATAGTTATGGCTATTGCAAATAGAACTGAGTAAAATTATACAGTTAATAAAAGTGATGTTTTTGAGTCAGAAGAATTTTAGTGACCTTACAAAATGACCCTTGGTCAGCAAATATGTACAAGTAGGAAGCATACTGAGGAAACTACTCATTTGTGGAAAAACAGGAGAATCCCTCATTCTGAAAGAAGGAAGCAATCCTTACCTCAGATGTGTTCAGGGAAATAAAAAATGATGTTGTCAGGGGTCAGAACAAGACCATAGAGAACATTAATTAGGGGGTTGATTCACAATCCATCATCCAGGAGCATTCTCTACTTCCATAAGAGGAAATCCTACAAGTTCCTATAGAGACATTTTAGGATTTACATAGACTAACCATTCTTACATTTCCAAACTCACCCACTGGGGTGGGGAAGGTACCTATGTATATGTATATAAATTTTGTATATTGCAAGGGTGAAGCAGACAACTATGTATTAAAAATACTGGATTTTTTTTCTGATTGCAGAAAATTGGTGGGCTCCTCCTTGTCTCTTTTGAGGTGAGAGGGAATTTGTTGTGCAGTATTATTTATTAGTGAGTGTTCTCTAGAGAAACAGAGCCAATAGGAGATAGATGTATACATAAATGGTTAGATAGATAGAAGGATAGAGAGATGAATAGATATAGATGCATTACAAGGAATTGACTCAAATGACGTGGAGTCTGAGAAGTCCCTGATCTACGGGGTCAATTTAGCAATATGGAGATTCAGGAGAGATGATGCTGTAGTTCCCTACCAGACTGAAGGTATGAGAACCAAGAGAGTACATGGTGTAGTTCCAGTCCAAGACTGAAAGCTTAACATGGAGTTGCGAGAAGGGCAGATGTTTTAGTTTCAGGATGAAGGCAGAAAAGTCTGATGTCCCAGCACAACACAGAGAGGAGGAGTGTACTCCTACTTGAAGCAGGCTCAGTCTTTTTATAGTATTCAGTCCTTCAATTGCCTGGATGAGGCTCAGTCACTTAAATGGTGACTTTACCAGTCTACCTATTCAAATGTTAATTGCATCCAAGGGGGAAAAAAAAAAAAGCTTTTCAGAGACAACACATAGGATAATGTTTGACTAACTCTCTGGACATCCCCTGGCCCAGTAGGATTGACACATAAAATTAGCTATTGCATGCACTGTGGAAGGAAGGTACAGATATTACTTAGTATTGATAAAGCAAAATTACACCAACCACTAGACCCATCAAATATTTCCAGCAGTACTTACCCACCACTTAAATTTGCTTTTAACTTCTTTTGACCCAAGGAATGTTAATGAAAATTGTATCAGTGACAGTTTGAGCAGCTAGTATGCAATTCATTAATTTGTCTTTCCTTCAATTACAAAGATCAGAGATCAGTAGCACTCCAGAAAGTACCTACTCTGGTATCTTGGGTGAAGATAAGGCATAATAAAGTTCTCAGATGATTCATGATAGACATGTGACATGATAGAGAAACAGTTATTGTTTAAGCCACTGAAACTCAGGGTTTGTGTATTACCACAAAATAACTTAATAGTAAAATCTTCTGTTTCTAAAACTACATGTTCACAAATATTTCTTGCGTCAAAATTTTCATTAAAGTTTTCAATCAACATTTTTTTGTAAAAAACATTGTTTATTTCACCCAAGTTTCAAATTATTTCAAATACTTCAGAGAGCAATTCTTATTTATTTCCTTATAGCTTATGGTTTTACCTATATGGTCTAAGTCATGATTTACCTTTATTAGTGTTCATCTAAAAGATAGATTTATCTGTTTATTTATTATTGAATCTATAAATCTATTATATAACCCATTCTTTTCTTTTCCCTTTATTTTCCAGGCCTCATTCTGTTTTTAAATTATATAACTTATTAGTTCTTACTAAATCATTTATTTAATTTATTAAAATAAATCACTTTTATAAGTTTCATTCCTTTCTAGTTTATAGATATAATAAATTGAGGCTATGTGCTATCTCATAGAAGAGCTTGTGTCATTTAATTGGATCTTCTATGGGATTATTTTTATTTATTTATTTATTTATTTATTTATTTATTTATTTATTTATGTCTTTTGGGGCGGGGCACACCCATGGCATATGTAAGTTCCCAGGCTAGAAGTTGAATTGGAGCTGTAGCCTCCAGCCTACACCACAGCCACAGCAATGCCAGAATTGAGTGGCATTGACCCCTTGCCTGGGAACCGCCATATGCCACGCGTGTGGCGGTGTGGCCCTATAAAGTACATTGACCCCTTGCCTGGGAATCTCCCTATGCCACGCATTTGGTGGTGTGGCCCTATAAAGCAAAGAGACAAAAAAAAAAAAAAAAAAAGAACAATTGGAAGCTTAATGTAATGTCCAGAGAAGAGACACTGCTGATAGTAGAGATAGCTAGAAATAGTTCAATTTGTGAGCATATCTTAAAGCTAATGGTGGTAAGAATTACAATCAGTGAATTATTTTATAGAAATGTTTTGCTCTGCTGTTTCTGTTCCTAACTTAACTGTCAGTGCTGTGTTGAATCTTATAGTTTTGGCCTTTATCAAAAGGTTAAGTACTTTAAATATTTTATGTGATTTTGTTGTTTCTCTTCTTGAATTTGATGATCATTTGTCATCCATTTATACTTAGAACTTTAAGCCTTTTTTTTTTTTCCTCTTTTTCAATTTCATATATAGGACAATTCCCTGTTAGGTCTCTTAGCTGAGTATGAATTCTCACAGAAATATTCATGTGACACAGGAAATCACAGGGTTTGTAAGTTAATAGGCCTTGCTAAAAGACTTTCAAGCTGAGATGCATAAGGAGGTAGCCTTGCATACAGGAATTACTTTTCAGAACAACAAATCAATCGTTTCTTTTGCCTTAGCAAATCGCAGTGTACCCAAAGCATCTTCATATTTTCTTCAGGCTTCTGCTTCAACCTGCCCTGCTGCCTGTTCTAATTAACAGTGAACTGTGTTTTTCTAACTTAACAGTAAAGCCTTCCCAGCTGAAGAGAGGTCAGATAAATTTGTTGCATTTGCTCTCCAGTACATGAAATTACCCATCCCCCATCACCTAAATCTTTGTCAAGTAAATTTAATTCTCTCCAAGATGATAGGCCTGATAACAACTGAAATAGGACATGAATAAATAAACTGCATTAGCTGAAACCTGGTTCATGTTTTGCAGTTATTGTTTATTATATATGAATTTATAGTATATATATTCTGATCCAGTGAAATTAACATTTTAGTAATTTGGAGGATTAAATTGAATTTGTAGTTTTGTAATGGATTTGGTAGTACTTTCTGTAATTAATCAGTTCTAATTATTATTTTATTTCATGTGTGTTCAGATGGTTTTAGGAATATAAATAATAAAAACTGGGAGTTCCCTTCGTGGCTCAGTGGTTAATGAATCCGACTAAGAACCATGAGGTTGCGGGTTCGATCCCTGGCCTTGCTCAGTGGGTTAAGGATCCAGCGTTGCCGTGAGCTGTGGTGAAGGTTGCAGACGTGGTTCAGATCCCGCGTTGCTGTGGCTGTGGCGAAGGCCGGTGGCTACAGCTCCTGTGAGACCCCTAGCCTGGGAACCTCTATATGTCGCGGGTGTGGCTCTACATAAAAGGCAAAAAGACAAAAAACAAAACAAATAAATAAATAAATAAATAAATTATAAAAACTATGTGGCTTCCAGGATGTATACTGATTATTGACATCTTCAGTGATCTTGGTGGGACCAAATAATTGAAGAATCCTTCATTCCCAGGATTGAAACAAATCCTATTCTTGGAGTTCCCATTGTGGCTCAGGAGGCTGTCTCCTTCTTCAGTGTGTGCAGCCTGCTATCCTCTTGTCAGGGAGTGTGCTGGTGTGTGGCCTGCACATGTTTCCAGGGAGATGGAAGCAATGGGAAGGGCCTGTAGCCAGTGCCTGGTTGCCAGGCCCTTGACAGTGCTAAGGACCCATGGGGAGGTGGCACAGGATGCTCCTGGTTTCAGGGCCCTGGGAAGTAGCAATGACCTTCAGGGGAGTGTATGTGGTGCCCAGAGAATTTGCCAGCAGCAACATGGTATGTGCATTCCCAGGAGAGAGAGGGCAGTGAGTAGCACTCTGTTGCAGTGCCCTCCTCTGTGGCAGCCCCTGAGGTGACTGGGGCCACAGCTGGTGCCTGCTCACAGGACCCTAAGTGGTGGTGGTCCACACCCACCTCTGTAGTCTGAGATGGCTGCAGTATTTTCCCCTCACTTCCTGTAGCCAAGGGAAGAGGCACCCCATCATCCATGGGCAGAGAAAGGTATTCCTGTGGTGGTCCTTCCCCTCCTCCTCTCACCCGCCCCAGCAATGGTGCGTTTCTTCTCTTGTGGCCGGGCTTCCTCTCGCATTCCCTCAGGTATGGCATTCAGCTCCTCAGCATGTGGCACTCTGCTCCCTAGTGCCTAAGGTTTTTTCCGTACAGCCAACCCTCATCCTCTCTTGGAACTGACCTCTGAAACCCAAGTCTCAGCCTCTGTCCTAGTATCTCAGGCTGCAGTGTCCCAGGAGGTGCTATGAATGGTCTGTGCAGATGTCTCGGTGCTTTGCCCTCCTGGTCTGGCTGTTGCATTTTTCTCCTAGGCTTTGAGCTTTTTCCTATAGGCTGGCTGATTTTCCCATCAGTTAAGAGGCTTCCCAGAATGCAGATTCCTTTTCTCTTGCAGCTCAGGATTCCTGGTCCTGTCCTGATATCTTTCTATCTTTTTTTTTTTTACTTTCTCTTCTCTCTTGCTCTTTTCCTTTGTTGTACCCAGTTATGTGGAGGCTTTCTTGCCCTTTTTAGAGGTTTATGTTGTTCTGCCAGTTTTTAGATGTTTTGTGCCAATAATTCTACATGTAATTTTTTTTTTTTTTGTAATGGGAGAAGGTGAGTGCCACATGTTATTCCTGTGCCATCTTGATCCTGCCTCTAACTGTATTTTTATTTCTTTACCTTGAAATGGGAACCCTGGTCCCAAACCATTCTCCTTCATAATTTGTACTGTGGTAGGAATAGTGAATAACTGGCACTTTATTTTTTATCATGAATCTCATGTAAACTCAATGAATGATAAAAAATAAATTATCCCAAAGTTCTTTTAAATACGTAAAATCCTTTCTCAGAGTATGACACTCATAATTACATAATGGTTCCTTAATAGTTCTCTAATTACCTCTTATCTATGTGTTTCATTGTATTTATACGCGGCTGTCAGAAATAGAATCCAAAATTCAGATAAAATATAAATGTAGTTTTCTTTGTTATAAATTTCCTAAAGTTAACAGCCCAAGGTAGATACATCAAAGCTGTTCTATATCATATTACCTACAGGGTAACCCTTAAGGCAAACTGGCAGCTAGAGCGTCAGCTATCAGATATTGATTCTAGGCAGCAGGCTAGATGTAGACTTGATGAATAAAAGGATCAAAGAGTGTGCATTTACTATCTTTTGAAGATAATTTCCCAAACTTCCACAAGATGCTTCTGCTTATATTGGCCATTAATTAATCATACAGTTATTTATATCTATAAAGGAGTCTGAAAAATACTGCTTTTGTACTAGGTAATCTGTTTTAAGCTTATCTTGTCTTCGATCACAGTTTCAGCTAGTCTCTCAGTTACAGAATTGCTAGTGAGAAGGAAGCATGACCTAATTTGATGCTCTGCCCATATATCCATATGTATTAAAACCAATAGTTTTACGTTGTATATGTATAGTAGTTGAATGTACACGCATATGTATACATATATATTCAATGTTTTACGCATTGCTTTATGTTTACTATTATTATTTATATCTGTTAGTATGTGATCAATTTTATCTTGTTTTAAATATTATCAGAAAGTTCCTATTAATATCATACATATTTATGTTTCACTGCTTATGTATCAATACATATCTTTACAGTAATATGGGTAAAGATAATATCAGTTTAAATTATTAGAAATGCATGTTGATATTCTTATTTTTATATCTTTAGACATACATACAAATAATGATCAGGAGATGATAATATATTTTCACATCTCTGTTTAGTTTTCAAAGTGTATTCAAATATATTTTATTTTTCTCACAGCTCCGTTGTGAGTTTGCTGCTGTTCTTAGCCCAGCTACAGTAAACACATTTCAAAAGTAAATGTCTTATAGGTTCATAGCTAGGTAGAGGTAGAATTTAAGAATTCACCTAGACCACCAAGAATTTAAGAATTTGTCTAGATCTGTCTCCAATTTTCTTTCTGTAATTTTCCATCAATGCATTTGTATATATCTGTAGATATATATATATATATACATATACACACACACACACACACACACACACACACAAGCAGTTTATAATGATTTGGAGACAAGGTGAGAAATGAGGTGAGGAATGTAATGTATCTAACACTGTATATGATACAAAATTAATATTCACCGAATTGTATGCTTCACACAGTCATCATTTACTCTTTCCTACACAACCAGTCACTAGTATCGCTCCAGAAAAACTCTATTTGGGAGTTTTCACAATAGTACTTATAATCTACTTACTGCTTTTGAAATATATTTTAAATTTTTATATTTTAACCATATTTTTTAAGGCCACACCTGCAGCATCTTGAAGTTCCTGGGCTGGGGGTTGAATTGGAGCTGCAGCTACAAGTCTACATCACAGCCATGGCAGCACTGAATCCAAGCCGTATCTGTGACCTACACTGCACCTTGTGGCTATGCCAGTTCCCCAACCCACTGAGTTAGGTCTGGGATCTAACCTACATCCTCACAAAGACTATGTCAAGTTCTTAAGCAAATAAGCCACAAAGGGAATTCATATTTTAACCCTTCTGTATTCAAATATAGTTAACTAAAAACATGCTAGCTTCAGATATATAGCAAAGTGATTCAGTTACATGTACATACATATATGTAAACATACACCTATTTTTTTTTTTAGATTCTTTCCCATTATGGGTCATTACCAGATACTGAATATGGTTTCCTGTGGAATATAGTTCCCCATGCTGTACAGTAGGTCCTTGTTATATATTCTATATATAGCAGTGTTTATATGTTAATCCTATCCTCCTAATTTATTCCTTCCCTCTTTTCCCTTTTGGTAGCCATAAGTTGTTTTCTACCTCTGTGAGTCTATTTCTGTTTTATCATAAGTTCATTTGTATCATCCACCGTGGGGAGGGCCATCTCCTTGAAGAAGTCTATTGATTCAAATGCCATTCCTATCCAGAAACACCCTCACAGACATATCCAGAAACACTGTTTAGCTAATATCTGAGGACCCTCTTGTCTAGTCAGTTTGACACATCAAATTAACCATCACATGCATTTCAAAAATTAACTTTAACACTTACTCTAATTTTTTCTTAAATTCCTGTTTCTTGCCCCAGCCTTCATCAGAGAACCCCAAACAAGTGTGTAACCTTTGCTTTTTAACAATGTCTGTTTCAGTTCAATTGTTAAACAACCCTCCCATGACTATTCCATTAGAAATATTTTGACAAGTTAAATTTTTCCACTATGTTGTTCTTATTGTAATATAATTACTAGTTATTGTATTAATGTTGCTTCTCTAAGAGACCCACTAAGATATAGAGATTTTCTAAAAAGTTTGCAATGAATTAGTTGTTAGTGTTACCTTTTGAAATCACAAAGGTATACATTTAAGAAATAGCAAAGCAGGAGTAATGATTTTATTTATATGATCAGACTAATAATTATTCAATTTGAAATTAACACACAAAGCATAAAACGATGTATTTATTGTGTGTCATGATACAATAAAAATACTCAAATTGCAATTTTGGTGGCTCACAGTATCTATTCAGTTTAATATTCTAAAATAAATATGATGAAAGGAACTGGTGGAAGGAATTTCATCATTCTGACATGTACCTTCCCCATCTTCACTGGAAAATTTTATTTTTAGCCAAGTTTTTCAGTTGTCTTTTAATACATGATTCAAAATTTAACTGAGCTATGGATATATTCTTCTGTTCAATTAGTCCTAGTTGTCAGTATACTTAATAAATTCTCACTTTGTAATTTTTCCAAATTGCAAATTTGTCCTCACCATAGATTACATTCATTTAGATTTTCTGGTATTTCACTTCTAAAAATTCTTTAAAAAAGGTAATAAGGAAGATATATTCTACTCCTTATAAAAAATTATAGTAATATAAAGAATTCACATTTTTAAAGTTACTTAAGGCACTCTGCACATTTAGTGCCCACATTTAAAACATAGGATGCTGTGAAATAGTTATGAAAGTAATAAAAAGTACTAATCTGACACTAGAAGTTCAAAAAAAGTCATGAAGTCTTGACTATTCTGAAACTACCTTTATATTTATCCATTCACTTAACCCATATTAACTCAGTGCTTTCCCTGTGCTGAGTTCCTTCTCAGGAGAGAACCAATTCCAGTTATTAAGCAAATACTTATGCAACCAGAAAGCAGAAGTACATCATGATAGCTGTTATGAGATGTACATAGGGTTATAATCTACACCTCAAGGACAGTGATGGATACCCTGAAGAAGGAGTACCTAAGCCCGGGCTGGAATAATGAAGAGAGATAAGGAAATTAAACAGTATTGAGAATGTTCACTCACATGCATGTTGGTTGGCTGCATGTCTTCTTTGGAAAAAATGTCTATTTAGGTTTTCTGCCAGATTTTGATTGGGCTGTTTCTTTACATTGAGTTGTATGAGATATTTTATATTTTGTATAAAAACACCTTGTCACATCATTTGTGAGTATTTCCTCCCATTATGTAAGCTGTCTTTTCACTTAAAGGTTTTCTTTGCTGTGCAAAATCTTTTAAGATTAAGTCATGTGTTTATTTTTGATTTTATTTCTTTTGCCTTAGGAGATTTATTCCAGAAAGTTTTGTTACAATTTTATATAAGATAGTTGTTTTGCCTGGTGTTCTCTTCTAGGAATTTTATGTTTTCATGTCTTACAATTAGGTATTTACACCATTTGGGGCTTATTTTTTTATATGGTGTGAGGGAGTATTTTAATTTCATTGATTTACCACTAATTGCCCAGCATTCCAAACATAAATTGTTGAAAGGACCACTTTTGTTCCATTGTATATTCTTCCTCCTTTGTCACAGATTAATTTTTTATAGTGGTGCAAATTATTTGAGTGCTCTCTTTTCTGTTCCATTGGTTTATATATCTGGTGTGTGTGTGTGCATGTACATGGGTGTGCACACATGCCAATAGCATGCTGTTTGCTTTCTGTAGATTTGTAGTATGATCTGAAGTTTGGAAAGATTATACTTCCAGCTTTATTCTTTTTCCTTGGGATTGCTTTGGCAAGTCTGTGTCTTTTGTGGATCTGTATAAATTTTAGCATTATTTGTTCTAGTTCTTTGGAAAATATCAGATATATTGATAAAGATTGCCCTCTAGATTGCTTTAAGTAATATGGCCATTTTAATGATATTAATTCTAATAGAAGAACGTGGGATATTTTTTCATTTGTTTGAATTATGTTCAGTTTTTAAGTCAGTGTTTGTAGTCTTCAGTGTACAGATCTTTTACTTCGTTAGCTAAATTTATCCCTAGTATCTTATTTTTGTTTTTTGATGTGATTTGAGAGTTTTTAAACTTTCTAATATTTTGTTAATGTAAAGAAATGCAACAGATTTTTGGAAATTAATCTTGTAAATCTACCTTGCTGAATTTGTTACTTTTAATAGTTTTTGTGTGGAGATAGTGTTCTTTGTATAGGGTATCATTTCATCTGCAAATATGACAGTTGTAACTCTTTCCTTCCAATCTGGATAATTGTATTTCTTTTTCTTGTCTGATTGCTGTGGCTAGAACTTCCAAGTCTATGTTGAATAAACATGCTTATAGTGGGCATCCTTCTCATATTCTTGAATTTTTTTTAAGAAGGCTTTTAGCTTTTACCATTAAGTACTACATTGGCTATGGATTTGTGATAAATGTCTTTTCTTATGTTGTGATATTTCCCTCTATGCTCACTTTGGTAAGAGTTTTTCTTTATTGTTAATGCATGTTGAATTTTGTCAAATGCTTTTCTCTGTGCCGACATGATCATGTTTTTTTTTTTTTGTCTCAATGTGGTACATTAGATTGTTTGATTTGCATATGTTGAATTACATTTGTTAATCTGGATTAAATCAAACTTGATCATGGTGTATGGTTCCTTTAATGTATTGTTGGATTCAATTTGCTAATATTTTGCTAAGGACTTTTGCATTTATATTCATCACATATATATTTTTTTTCTTTTTAGAGCTGCACCTGCAACATATGGAGGTTCCCAGGCTAGGGGTCAAATTGGAGCTACAGCTACTGGTCTACACCGTAACCATGGTAATAAGAGATCAGATATGTGTCTGTGACCTACACCATAGCTCACAGCAACACTGGGTCCTTAACCCACTGAGTGAAGTCAGGGATTGAACCCACATCCTCATGGATACTAGTCTGGTTCATTACCACAGAGCCGCAATGGGAGCTACTGCCCTTCAATATATTTGTAGTGTCTTTGTCTGATTTTGGTATCAGGGTGATGGTGGCCTTATGGTATGAATTGGAGAGTATTCCCTTCTCTTTATTTTATTTTTTTGAAATTACATGAGAAGGGCATGTATATAGTCTTCTTTGAATATATGGTAGAATTCTGTGAAGCTGTCTCACAGGGATTATTTTTATAACAGATTCTATTTCACTTCCAGTGATTGATCTCTTCAAATTATCTGTTTCTTAACTCAGTTTGGGTAATCAGTATGTTTCTAGAAATTTATTTTTTTCCGAAGATTGTCTAATTTATTGGCATATTGTGGTACCAGTTGATATTTCTCTTTTATATCTTATTCTGTTTACTTGGGTCTTCTCTCTTTTGCTCTTGGTAAACCCGGCTATAAGTCTGTTAATTTTGTTTATTAATGCAAAAAAAAGAGCTCTCAATTCTATTGATCTTTTCTAGTTTTTTGTTTTAATTTCTATTTCTTCTCTGGTAATTATTTTTTTCCTTCTGTTGATTTTACATTTTGTTTTTTGCTCTTTTTCTAATTTGTTTAGGTGGTACATTAGGTTGTTCTAAAATTTTTCTTATCTTTTGAGGATAGCCTGTTTTGCTATGAACTTCTCTTTTAGAATTGGTATTGCTGCAGTCAGTCCATGAATTTTACAAGGTTTTGTTTGCATTGTCATTTGTCTCAAGGTATTTTTCTGATTTCCTCTTTGATTTTATTGTCAGCCATGTTTTTCTTAGCCTTTTCGTTAGTTGCCATGTGTCCATTATTTTCTACTTTTCTTATGATGACTGATTTCTAGTTTCACACTGTTGCAGTCAGAAAAGATTCTTGAAATTATTTCAATCCTCTTAAATTTGTTGTGGCTTGTTTTGTGACAAGACTTGTTATCTATCCTAGAAAACATTCCATTCATGCTTGAAAAGAATGTGTATTCTGTTTGTGTGTGTTTTTGGAGGGTATAGTGTCCTGTAGATATCAATTAAACCCTAGTGATGTATTATTTAGTAACTCTGTTGCTTTATTGACTTTTCTGTCTTGATAAGTTACCAGCTTTAACTTCAGTGAATTAAAAGTCTACTCCTATAAATCCCTCCCCTTTTTTGTTAGTATTAGGTTTATATATTTATGTGCTCTTAAATTAGGTGCATCTATATTAATAAGTATAATATCCTTTTCTTTATCCCATTATCATTTTATAATACACTTCTTTGGCTTTCTTTTAGCCTCTTATTTAAAGTATTTTGTCTCATATGAGTATTGCTACCTGTGCTTTTTTATCA
Organism: Catagonus wagneri; assembly: GCA_004024745.2. Classification (NCBI taxonomy): domain Eukaryota; kingdom Metazoa; phylum Chordata; class Mammalia; order Artiodactyla; family Tayassuidae; genus Catagonus; species Catagonus wagneri. Next base: position 32,754,977 of record PVHT021183696.1, on the reverse strand, counting down.
TTTTCATTTGCATGAAATATCTTTTTCCATTCCTTCCTTTTCTGTGTGTTTACTTACCCTGAAGTGAGTCTTTTGTAGGAAGTATGTTGGCAGTTCGTTTTTCTATCCAGTCTGCCATTCAGTCTTTGATTGCAGCATTTAGTCTATTGACATTGAAGTGATTATTACTAGGTATATACTTGTCATTTTAATTCTTGTTTTCAGTTATTTTTATACTCCTTTTTTGTTCATTTCTTTCTTTTTTTTTTCCTTTTGCAGTTTGATGATATCCTTTTGTAGTATGCTTGAGTTCCTTTATTTTTGGTTTTTGTAAATGAGCCGGAAAAATTAATATTGTAAAAATGGCGATACTACCCAAAGCAATCTACAGATTCAATGCAATCCCTATCAAATTACCCATGACATTCTTCACAGAACTGGAACAAACAATGCAAAAATTTATATGGAACTACAAAAGACCCAGAATTGCCAAAGCAATCCTGAGGAACAAAAAACAAGCAGGAGGCATAACTCTCCCAGACTTCAGGCAATATTACAGGGCCACAGTAATCAAGAAAGCATGGTACTGGTACCAAAATAGACATACAGACCAATGGAACAGAATAGAGACCCCAGAAATAAACCCAGACACCTACGCCCAATTGATCTTTGACAAAGGTGGCAAGAACTTCAAATGGGAAAAAGAAAGTCTTTTCAGTAAGCTTTGCTGGGAAACTTGGACAGCTGCATGTAAATCAATGAAACTGGAGCACACT